>SJYA01001198.1:2290573-2351233 GCA_006410615.1 Neotragus moschatus
TTCAAAAGCAGAGACATTACTTTGCCAACAAAGGTCCATCTAGTCAAGGCTATGGTTTTTCCAGTGGTGATGTATGGAAGTGAGAGTTGGACTGTGGAGAAAGCTGAGCACCGAAGAATTGATGCTTTTGAATTGTGGTGCTGGAGAAGACTCTTGAGAGTCCCTTGGACTGCAAGGAGATCCAACCAGTCCATTCTAAAGGAGATCAGCCCTGGGTGTTCTTTGGAAGGACTGATGCTAAAGCTGAAACTCCAATACTTTGGCCACCTCATGCAAAGAGTTGACTCATTGGAAAAGACTCTGATGCTGGGAGGGATTGGGGGCAGGAGTAAAAGGGGACGATGGAGAATGAGATGGCTGGATGGCATCACTGACTTGATGGACGTGAGTTTGAGTGAACTCTGGGAGTTGGTGATGGACAAGGAGGCTGAGCGTGCTGCGATTCATGGGGTCGCAAAGAGTAGGACAAGACTGAGCGACTGAGCTGAACTGAAAATTAATTATGCTTGGCACATTTAATCTGAAAAACAATCTTTCTTCAGTTCTCCTTTCAAGCTTAGCATTTGTATGTTCTCTCTTTACCTCTTGGAATGGGCATTGCTTTGGATCTGTCTTCCACGTCTTTTTATTCAGAACCTTCAACCTTTCCATTATGGGGCTTCATTGTAATACACTTCTTCTATCTGACCTTTCATACTTTTAATTTTGTTTTCAAAAGTATCCACTCTATTTTGGTGTTCCTCTAATGAACTTTCAAATTGAAGTACTATGATTTAAAAAAAAAATCTTTTCCAAATAAATATTTTTGGTTTTCTGAGTCTTCATTTAGCAATCTTCTCGTATGCTACTGATTTGCATAGTACTTTTCTTAAATGTATTTTCTCTCTAACTAAATCTGCCTCATGGGAGACATCTGTCCTAGTTTTTTGTTGTATGGTTGATTTTTTTTTTGCCCTGTTTTTCGTCCTTTAAGCTACTGAGCCCTTGACATAACCTGAGATCCTTCTTTGCTTTCCCATAACAGTGCCTGTGGAAGCCAGCTTGTTGGGATCTCTCAGTCAGTGGTGGAGGGAGATGAGAGCTAAGAAGGAAACTTTTCTAGGGAGGCATCAGTGAGTGCAAACTTGATACACTATCAGCATTCTTCACTTTGGGGTGTGTGTGTGTAGTGGATGGTGGTGGCCCTTCTTCACTCACAAGAAAGAGGGCAACTCAGACCAGCAGTACAATTCCTCCTAAGAGTGGTCTGCAATGGTAGAACTAGAGGGTTCCCTTGTTTGGAGCCATAGGCTCAAACCATTGGATACAAAATCAATATGTGTCTCTTCCGTTTCCATCAGGGTTACAGGCCTTCTCCTTGGATGACTGACTTTGAGTCTTTTCAGCTTCATAAAGATGCTTTACAGAAGCTGCTTTAACTAGGCCAAACAACTGTCTGTAGGACACTAAATCCTAAGCAGGCCATAGTTTCTTCATTTCTCTTCCCAGTCCCAAGACCCTGCCCACGTTAGCCATTTATGTCACTAATCAGCTGGGAAAGGGAAGCTCTGAGCTCAGCATTAGCAACTACTGTTTCTTTGCTTCTTTCCTTATGTTTTCTGTTTCCTCCATTGAGAACTCTGATTAAACAGATACTGGGTCTCCTGGAGTTATATCATATTTTATTGCTCTAAATTTTGGAAATGTCCTTAGCTTTATCTTCTAGGCTACCAATTAAAGTCTTCAGCCATGTATGTTTTATTATTCAGAAATTCTATTTTTTCTTATTTTGGACATTTTATGTTTATTTTCTAAAAACGCCTTTCTTTTATTAATTGCTCTTTTTTTCCCCATAGATTCCAGAGCTTGTTTTACAAAAATACTGTCCTTTTAAATAGCTTTGAGGATATGAATTTAATCTTTTCAAAAATTTACTTGCATGATGCTTTTAACTCTGGGGTCAGTTATTTTGTTTGTTCATCTTTATATTTCTGTTTCAAGCTGTGGTTCTTTTCTCAGAGACCCAGAACTAAAGAGCTCTGTGGATAAAAGCACATAGGTAGGATTCCTTCCAGTTATTGGGCACTGGGCAGGCAGGCTAGCAGGGGTCCTCTGTAACTGCTCAAGTTAGAAGCGTATTACTAGGATGTAGTGTTTTATGCCATGAATAACACTAATTAATGTAACTATTCATCAGAGTGTTATTTTGTTTTTAAAATAATAATATAGGTAGCCACTTACAGAAGCCCCAAATTCATACTAAAAATGAAAACAGTTAAGGTTATTTTTGGTGGTGTACATAAAGTAGCATCATATAAACAACTTTCAGTTCAAAACTTCAGTTCTTTTAATATATTCAGGCTACAAGAGGATTTATAAATATGGTTGTAGATCAAAACAATTCCCCTCTTTCTTTTCAAATACATTTTAGACAATCAAAGTAGGAAACTTTGGGGGACATTTTTATCTGTGAGGGGAGAACACAGAAAAATCATAATGTTCTAGCCATGCTAGATCGTGGAGGAATATATATGCATAAACTTTGTTTTGTCCTTGGATGTCTATGTAATTAACTTCATTTTTAGAGCAGTCCTTTCCCTTTACTTGTTTGCGTGGGCTTTCTTCTTTGTAACAAAGCTCTTTGTTATGTCCACATTTATGTACATTAAGACAGTTGCATATTCTTTACATTTTATTAAAAGCTTTGGCCTTGCTTCATTGTAAGTTAAATTTTCTATACCGATGCCATGTTTAATACATCTTTGACATCTTTGGTTCAGATTCATACTAATTTGTTTTTGGACATCTTTTTAAAAGTTATTTGACTATGCTGGGTCTTGGTTGTGGCTCGCTATCTTTGCTGCAGCATGTGAGCTCTCAGTTGCAGCATGTAGGATTTGGTTCCTTGACCAGGGATGGAACCCAGCCCCTTGAATTGGGAGCACAGTGTCTGAGCCACTGGACTACCCAGGAAGTCTCATGCTGATACATTTTGTTGAGAAGAAGCACAATGGTGGATGTTAAAGAAGGATGCTCAAGTTGATAAGAGCAAGCCAAATCAAAGAGATACCAAAATCTCTCTCATCTCAGAGGCTCTTTCAAATTCTGCACACTTTTTGGTTCTATACAAGATATGAAGGGACACAGGGTCATGGCTCTTCACTGTCTGCTTTCCCACGTTCGTTTCTTCTTGTGCCCACAGGGGAAATATTTCTCAACTTTATAACCTCCTAAAAATGACAGCAGGTTCAGGACTGCCTGTCTGCCAGTGGACTCCCATGAGAATCCAAGGCCAGTTTTCCCCTGTCTTTTCAAAATCCACAATCGTTTTAAGATTGAATCACTCCAGGGGCACTGAAGCCAGACTTATGGCAGTTCAGCTGTTACTAGATGCTTATAAGATAAGAGATAAAAACAACAATATTAAACGCTAATGGATAAGTATGAGCAAACATACCAGACTCACAGTGATAGTAAAAGTTTCGGCTCCAGTTACATCATCACTGGAAATCTTCAAAAAATAGACACTGAAAGGTACTTTGTTTTCCATGGATCAAGGTATGAGACCATTATCTTTGCTTCCTGCTTCTTATTCATTATTAAAGAAATATCATCATTATCATCATTGACATCATCAGGTTTGATTTATCTGAATAGCCTGCTGAAAAAGACCTCTGGGAACATTTACATATCCAGTTATTACAAGGTGATTACTCATAACCTTTAAACTGCCTCCCACAGAAAAATGCCTGACCTAGCTGGAAGTTCTTAATAATAATACTTTACACTTGTATAATGCTCTTAAAGTTTCAAAAGATTTCCATATCTATTTTCTTAATTTGAGCCTCTAAACAACCAGTTTGATAAGTAGATTACAAGTACTGCTATCTCCCTTTTATCGATGAGGACTTAGAAGAAGATCTATTAATGACTTTATATGAAGTCAGTCAACTAGCTGGTCTCAGAACTTAGACTGCGTCCTCGATGTTACTCCCGGGGCTCAGTGAGATAACACTCTTTCTCTTCTCTCAGTTTGCAAAGGTCAGTATCTTCAGATTGCACTGAAAATGATCTCAAAATAATCAAGATAATGAGTTTACTTCTGAAAATGTAGAAAATGTTGTTCTTTGTCATTTCTGCTCTGAGGTCATTAAAAAGCCTTGGTGTGGGGGATGGGAGGTCTGGTCTGAGTTCACGTAACATTAATTCCTAGTTATGTTACCTCCGAAAGAATACCTTGAAAACAAGCCAACTGCAGGAGCCAGTTTGGTGGTCAGCGGAGTTTTCTCTAATAGAGAATATATCTGATCTTCACTGCCTCGTGGACTTACTATCTTTGTATGTGCTATTGATGGAATGCTGGTGTTCCATTCCCTACCCTCACCCCAATTCATATATTGCAACCTACCCAACATGATGGCATTTGGAGATGGGGCCTTTGGGACATGATTAGGTCATGAGGGGGCTCCCCTGGTGGCTCAAGTGATAAAGAATCTGCCTACAATGCTGGAGACACAGGAGAGGAATGTTCAGTCTCTGGATTGGGAAGATCCTCTGGAGGAGAGCATGGCAACTCACTCCGGTCTTCTTGCTGGGAAATCCCACAGACAGGAGAGCCTGGAGAGCTACGTTCCATGGTGTTGCAGAGTCAGACACAATAGAAGTAACGGAGCAAGCAGGCACAAACCATCACAAATGGGATTAGTGCCCTTATAAAACGGGCTCCAGAGAGCTTCCTTTCCTTTCTCCTATGTGAGTTTACAGCTAGGAAGCTCTCACCAGATACCAAATATGCCTGCACCTTCATCTTGGATTTCCAAGCCTCCAGAATTGTGAACAATAAATTTCTATTGTTTATCAGCTCCCCAGTCTATAGTATTTTATTGTAACAACCTGAATGGACTAAGACAGTAGGTATGTGATTTAAAATATATTTTTAGCATAGTTATTATGCTTATTACCCCAGTAACCATTCCAGTTTCTCTTATTACCTACCAACTTTTCATTCAGGCATCCACATCTTCCTCAGGAATCCATGTACATTGGGATGTCTGGTTTGTGTCTGTGCTTCTGGAATAATTATGAATATAGTCTTTTTATCACTTTCTAAAGTATCTCGGTTTGGGTAACAAATCAGTCTCCCTATTTTGAGAACTTGACTCCCGACTGTAGAGATAGAGCTTGGCTTATGACTCGGGTCTGAGCTAGTCCATGAAATCCCATATTCTGTTAAATATGTTGATTCAGGGGTGAGCATGGGAGTGAATGTGAACCAATGAAATAGAAGAAAATGTTTGCTGGGGGTTAACAAGGAAGCAAATTCCTTCCTTTTTTTTTTTTTTTTTAAAAGATAGTTCTGGATCAATTCTCTGTAAATTGAACTAAGAGGCTTGTAGCTCTGAGAATTGCAGGCAGTTGTTTTGTACCTAAAATCAGGAGCCAAGTGGAAGGTGAAGTTGACACAATTGAAAGCAGCATCCATCATGATAGGTTAGGTTACTGCTTAACAAAATACAGTTTATTTCTTACAGTAGGTGTTCAGTGAGTACTGGCAGGGCTTTGGTTCTAAAGAATAATTCAGGACTTGGGCTTATAGAGGCTCCACCGTCTAATGATGCTGCCATCAGAGGTTTCAGCCTTCACTCAGGCAGGGAAGGGAGCATTTCTGTAGTTGCTTTGGCTTGAAAGTAACATTCCCTATTGTCTAAAACAGTGCTGTCTGAAACATAACGTGAGCCACATGTGTAATTATTTTGACTAACTTTATTGTTGCTGCTGCTGCTAAGTCACTTCAGTCGTGTCCGACTCTGTGTGATCCCAGAGACGGCAGCCCACCAGGCTCCGCCGTCCTTGGGATTCTCCAGGCAAGAACACTGGAGTGGGTTGCCATTTCCTTCTCCAATGCATGAAAGTGAAAAGTGAAAGTGAAGCTGCTCAGTTGTGTCCGACCTTCAGCGACCCCGTGGAGTGCAGCCTTCCAGGCTCCTCCATCCATGGCTATTGCTACTAAGTTTGGAGGTAAAGTTTGTTTTCTAAAACTTATTTGTTTATTGTCTGGTTGAAATTAGAGAATAGTTTTGTTGTTGTTGCTCAGTCACTCAGTCGTGTATGACTGTGACCTCATGGACTGCAGCACACCAGGCTTTCCTGTGCTTCACCATCTCCCAGAGTTTGCCCAAACTCATGTCCATTGAGCAGTGATGCGATCCAACCATCTCATCCTCTGTTGCCCTCTTCTCTCATCTTCAATCTTTCCCAGCATCAGACTCTTTCCTAATGAGTCAATTCATCACATCAGGTGATCAAAGCTTTGGAGCGTCAGCTTCAGCATCAGTTTTTTCAATGAATATTCAGGACTGATTTCCTTTAGGATTGACTGATTGGATTTCCTTGCAGTTCAAGAAACTCTCAAGAGTCTTCTCCAACACCACAGATCAAAAATGTAAATTCTTTGGTGGTCAGCTTTCTTTATGGTCCAACTCTCACATTCATACATGACTACTGGAAAAACCATAGCTTTGACTATACAAATCTTTGTTGGTAAAGTAAGGTCTCTGCTTTTTAATATACTGCCTAGATTTGTCATAGCTTTTCTTCTAAGGAGCAAGCATCTTTTAATTTCATGGCTGTAGTCACCATCTGCAGTGATTTTGGAGCCCCCCAAAATAAAGTCTGTCTCTGTTTCCATCGTTTTCCCAACAATTTGCCATGAAGTGATGGGACTGGATGCCATGATCTTGGTTTATTGAATGTTGAGTTTTAAGCCAACTATTTCACTCTCCCTCACTTTCATCAAGAGGCTCTTTAGTTCTTCTTCGCTTTTTGCTATAAGGGTGGTATCATCAGCATATCTGAGGTTATTGCTATTTCTCCTGGCAATCTTGATTCCAGCTTATGCTACATCCAGCCCCACATTTTGCATGATGTACTCTGCATATAAGTTTAATAAGCAGGGTGACAGCCTCGATGTACTCCTTTTCCTATTTGTATCCAGTCTGTTGTTCCATGTCCAGTTCTAACTGTTGCTTCTTGACCTGCATACAGATTTCTCAGGAGGCAGGTAAGGTGGTCTGGTATTCCTGTCTCTTCAAGAGTTTTCCATAGTTTTTGTTGTGATCCACAAGTTGAAGGCTTTGGCATAGTCAATAAAGCAAAAATAGGTGTTTTTCTGGAACGCTCTTGCTTTTTTAATGATCCAGCGAGTGTTGGAAATTTGATTCCTGATTCCTCTGCCTTTTCTAAATCCAGCTTGAATATCTGGAAGCTCATGGTTCACGTACTGCTGAAGCCTGGCTTGGAGAATTTTGAGCATTACTTTGCTAGCGTGTGAAATGAATACAATTGTGCGGTAGTTTGAACATTCTTTGGCATTGCCTATCTTTGGGATTGGAATAAAAACTGACCTTTCCAGGCCTGTGGCTAATAAAAATATTTAAGTACAAATTTTTGTGTGAAATGATAGGTTTTCACTTCCCTTGGGAAATATTTAGAGGAGTGAGATAGCTAGGTCAGATGGTCGCTTCATGTTTACCTTTGTAAGAAACTTCCAAACTGGTTTCCAAAGTGTCTGCCTCCTTTTACATTAGCATCAGCAGTGTGTATGAGAGCACCAGTTCCCGTACATCCTTGCCAGTGCTTGATACTATCAGCTGATTTTTCAATCATTCTCATAGATTAGAACTCATTCTCATATCTCATCTCATAAATAGACTAGTGGACATATGTAAACCCAATTTTCTAGAAGCTACATTTTAAAAAGTAAAAAGAAATGAAGTTAGTTTTAATAATACATTTTGTTTAACAGAGTTTATTCAAAATACATGTAGTTAATATAAATAATGAGATTAAAATTTTTGTGTGTGTTTGTACTAAGTCTTTGAAATCTGATATATATTTTATACTTTCAGCACATCTTAATTTGGACTAGCCACCTTTCAGGAGCTCAATAGCCATATGTGGGCGGTGGCTGCTCAATTGGACAGCGCAGGTCTAGACCTAGCTCATGGCCTTACTTAACTGCGAGCAGGCTGGGAAAATCTGATATCCAGTGTTTCCAGGAAATGACCGTGAGCCCTAGTAATGTCTATCACAAAGGCAGAGCAGAGAAAAAGAAAGAACTCAGGTCCTTAATGACATCATTCAAATGCTAAATTGGATCCAATCTGAAGGTCTTCTAAGGAGAGTGTTAGTTTCTAATTATGACAGAGTAAATACTATACATATGGTTTAGCCAGTTTGAATTAGCTGATTCTATTATTTGAAAATTTCTCTAATATAATTTTGCATTGCACAGTTAAATGTGTTCAATAGTATAATGAATGAGAAAATACTGATTAGCTAAAAAGAAAAATTATTTTAAAAAATTTACTTATTATTATATTATGGTTGTCTTGGGTCTTTGTTGCAGCATGGGTTCAGTAGCTGTGGCCATGCCACCTTAGTTTCCCAGCAACTTGTGGGATCTTAGTTCCCTGACCAAGGACCCAGCCCATGTCCCCTGCATTGGAAGGAGGATTCTTAACCACTAGACCACCAGGGAAGTCCTAAAAAGAGGGATGGAAACTCAGATTCTCAGATAATATTTTGGTGTATAACCTTTGAGATATGAGTATATGAATGTGCTGTGCTGTGCTAGGTCGCTCAGTCATGTCCAACTCTTTGTGACTCTATGAACTGTAGCCTACCAGGCTCCTCTGTCCATGGGATTCACCAGGCAAAAATACAGGAGTGGGTTGGCATGCCCTCCCCCAGGGCATCTTCCACACCCAGGGATAGAAACTGTGTCTCTTACATCTTCTGCATTGGCAGGAGGGTTCTTTACCACTAGCACCATCTGGGAACACTGTGTGTATGAATATGTGTATAAACGCATGAATGTGTATGTGTATGAGCAAAATCATTGGAAAATTATATTATTTTCTCACAACCTATGTTTTTCATCCAACAATATTTTAAACACAGCTTTCCATGTCAATACATATACATTTAAGATATAGTTTCTTTGGTCATGTTTGATTCTTTGCCACACTATGGACTGCAGCATGCCAGGCTTCCCTGTCTTTCACTGTCTCCCACAGTTTGCTCAAACTCATGTCCATTGAGTCGGTGGTGCCATCCAGTCAACTCATCCTCTGTTGTACCCTCCTCTTCTTGTCCTCAGTCTTTCCCAGGATCAAGGTTTATCCCAATGAGTTGGCTCTTCACATCAGGTGGCCAAAGTACTGGGGCTTCAGCTTCAGCATCAGCACTTCCAATGAGTGTTCAGGGTTGGTTTCCTTAGGATTGACTGGTTGGCTCTCCTTGCAGTCCAAGGGACTCTCAAGAGTCTTCTCCAACACCACAGTTCAAAAGCATCAATTCCTGGGCTCTCAGCATTCTTTACGGTCCAACTCTCACATCTGTACATAACTACTGGAAAAAATCATAGCGTTGACTAGACAGATCTTTGTTGATGTGATGTCTCTCTTTTTAATATGCTGTCTAGGTTTATCATAGCTTTTCTTCCAAGGAGCAAGCGTCTTTTAAATTTCAAGGCTGTAGTCACCGTCTGGAGTGATTTTGGAGCCCAGGAAAATAAAGTCTGTCACTGTTTCCATTTTTTCCCCCATTTATTTGCCATGAAGTGATGGGACTGGATGCCATGATCTTAGTTTTTTGAATGTTTAGTTTTAAGCCAGCTTAAACCACTTCAGCATTCTTGCCTTAAGAACCCCATGAACAGTATGAAAAGATATGTTTTTAATCTCTGAATAATATTCCAGTTTATAGGTGAATCAATTCACTCAACACATTTTATATTACAGGTTGTTCACAGTTTTTCACTGTTTAAATAGGGGCAGGGACAGAGGTGCTGAATTTTAGAATATCTCCTTATCTGAAGCAAAAGCAAAGTGTATTTGGAAATCCTGTTTTCTTTCTCTCTCATCTCATCTTTTTACACCTGACCTCCTTCAGTTATTTCAGTAGAAATAAATACAAATGAGGGTATATAGCTTAGCATGGCAACTGTGTGACTGGTAAAACTAGTTTCTTATAAAATTTTCAGTAATGTTTTCCCATTATCATGACCATGGTGTATTTATTACCAGTATTGTTTAGATAGGTAGGTTATTCTAGATGTTTTAGATGTAACCAGAAATAAGTTTGTTTTTTTTTTTCTATTGACAAGTATGTACTTGTGGGGTTGCCCTGGTAGCTCAGATGGTAAAGAATCTGCCTGTAATGCAGGAGACCTGGGTTCAATCCCTGGGTTGGGAAGATCCCCTGGAGAAGGAAATGGCAACCCATTCCACTATTCTGGCCTAGAGAATCCCATGGACAAGGGAGCCTGCTGGGCTACAGTGCATGGGGTTGCAAAGAGTCAGACACGACTGAGCGACTAAGCACAGCACAGCAAGTATGTACTAGTAAAGTGTGGGATGAATCTGGTTCAGTCCTGTAGGACTTTTATTTAAAAGACAAAAGTCAGTGTAATTTGTGCAGGAAAGCAATTGATTAAATGTGCAGAAATGAGTTATCTTCTTTTTCTTTATTGGCTGCTGTGACCATTTGGTATTTTCAGTGACCTCTGAAGCTTGGTTTTCTGCTCTGCTGTTACATTTAACATAGGATGATATTACAGACATTTAACAGCCTGGGAGATAGGGACACTGAGCAGGGAGAGTATGCCACAATTAATATGACCAAACCAGCATGGAAGAGTTGGGGGGCCATCCCAAGTGGGGAAGATAAAGCAAGGAAAATTTTAAAACTTGGAATTTTAATTTTATCCCTGGAAAAAAATTGTAGACATGAAACACATTTTCTTGGTTTTCATTTTGCATATCTTTCCACTAACAATGCTGGGAAAATGATCATTTCTCACAAAAATAAATGGCAAATAGCTACTTCTTTTCTATAAAGCAATATCTATTTTCATAGAAAAGGATTAATGCTCTGAATATATGAAAAATCCTTATAATTCCACGTAGAACCAAAAACTCCACTAACAGAAAAATATAGAGGCCATTCAGACATCTCCCCCCCCCCACACACACACACAAATATAAAAAATATAGGAATGTCCATTTCACAGACAGGGAATCTGAGGTTCATGGAGTTTAATATGTCCAAGTGACACAGTTAATAAGTGATGTTAAGCAAAATGCTATTTTACTTTCTGAGATATGTAAAGACTAAATGATAAGATAAAAATGAAAAATATGCCTGCCTTTCACCCAGAGATTTCACCGACAAAAGTTTATCCCAGGGAAATAATTGGGTAGCTGCAGAAAGAACCGTAAGTATGGTTAGTACTGGATTATTATAAAGGCAAAAATTGAAAACAGTATAAATGTTCTTCAAAAGAGGATTGGCTCAATATGTAAAGACATGTCTATACAGTGTAAACCCAAGCAGCTCTTAAAAGGAATGAGGTGGATCAATGTGATTTGGTTTGGAAATCTGTAGCCTAGCTATTCTGTTCAGTGGAAGAGAAAAGGCAGGTTACAAAATAGCATGTACATTCTGATTGTATTTTTTTTTAAATAATTATATTTAGTTAAGCAGAGAAAAATGAATGATTTTGCTATGGTTATCTGTGTGGAGGGGTTAGACTATAACAGAGCCATCAGTTTATATTGTACTGATGTACAATTTGAATATTATACTCATGAATATTTGAATATTCTTTTTGACCTAAGTATTTGATGCAGAAAAATAAAAGCAAAGTTTCAGAGAATAGCAAGGAGAGATAAGAAAGCTTTCTTAAGAGGACAATGCAAAGAAATAGAGGAAAACAATAGAATGGGAAAGACTAGAGATCTCTTCAAGAAAATTGGAGATACTAAGGAAACATTTCATGCAAAGATGGGCACAGTAAAGGGCAAAAATGGCAAGGACCTAACAGAAGCAGAAGATATTAAGAAGAGGTGGCAAGAACACACAGTAGAACTATACAAAAAAGATCTTAATAACCTGGATAACCATGGGGGTATGGTCACTTCCCTGCAGACATCCTGGAGTGTGAATTAAAGTGGGCCTTAGGAAGCATTTTTACGAACAGAACTAGTGGAGGTGANACAGTAAAGGGCAAAAATGGCAAGGACCTAACAGAAGCAGAAGATATTAAGAAGAGGTGGCAAGAACACACAGTAGAACTATACAAAAAAGATCTTAATAACCTGGATAACCATGGGGGTATGGTCACTTCCCTGCAGACATCCTGGAGTGTGAATTAAAGTGGGCCTTAGGAAGCATTTTTACGAACAGAACTAGTGGAGGTGATGGAAATCCAACTGAGCTATTTCAAATCCTAAAAGATGATGCTTTTGAAGTGCTGCACTCAATATGCTAGCAAATTTGGAAAACTCAGTAGTGGCCACAGGACTGGAAAAGGTTAGTTTTCATTCCAGTCCCAAAGAAAGGCAATGCCAAAGAATGCTCAAACTACCACACAATTGCACTCATCTCACACGCTAGTAAAGTAATGCTCAAAATTCTCCAAGCCAGGCTTCAGCAATATGTGAACTGTGAACTTCCAGANCATCTTTTGGCTTTTGCAACTAACTACTAGCAGAAATAAAGATGTGTTTATATTGTCATAGGCTCTTATGTCCCTCATATTATATTTATGTTCTCCTCTGGGGACTGGATTCTAGGTGTTATCCTCTGCAAATAAATCCTTTAGTGAGAGCACAGCCATCTGTATTCACTGTTGTGGACTTGAGTGGCAATATTACTCAATTTTACTCAGACATGAGTAGTCGTAAAATACTCGGCCACCACTTGGCTCAGGAGAGGGGAGGGGTTGCCACATGGCATAGCCGGAGCCCTGTGCCAAATCTTACATTAGTTCAAAAACAGTTGGCTCGTTTTCGATTTAACTATTCTATTAATTGATCTGACTTCTGGTTGACGATAATCAGGACATGAGCTGTCCTGTCAGTTCAGAAAACGATTCTGTTTTAACTGTTCCACAGTGTGCAAGCCATATGCTGAATTAGAGCACAACATAAAAGCTTGAACATTTAAATGCCAACTTGTGGCTGCTTGTTCCTAATGAGTCATGGTTTTGTGATACCATGATCTCCAAATTTTTCTATATCTTATAATCTTATCTGCCACCATTTCTTTGAACTAATGGGTCTGACATTTTGTGATTCTTAGGTTTTAACATCTTTAATTTGCTCATGTTATCAGGTAGGGGGTTTCTGTTGTGAATAGTTTCAGGCTGTGAGTACAGGTGCAAATTGTATCTCAAATTTCCTCTGAAAACTTCAGACTTTATACAAGTGTTTCATAATAGCCTCCCTTGTAATGTGCCAGTGGGCCTAAAAACAGACATTTACCTGTTTACAAGAATATGAAGTGACATTTTGTCTATGGGACCTGCGAGAAAGGCACCAGCCCCAAGGGGGGATGGTCACATGATCTCGGCTTCCTTCTTGGCACTGTCTGATCCCTTCAGCCTGCAAAACTTCGCGAACGTTCTCACAGGTGTCAGAACTTCAGTTACTCGCCATCTCAGCNTGTTTACAAGAATATGAAGTGACATTTTGTCTATGGGACCTGCGAGAAAGGCACCAGCCCCAAGGGGGGATGGTCACATGATCTCGGCTTCCTTCTTGGCACTGTCTGATCCCTTCAGCCTGCAAAACTTCGCGAACGTTCTCACAGGTGTCAGAACTTGAGTTACTCGCCATCTCAGCTGTGCTCCGTGCCCCCAAACTGGCCAAGCTCTTGGTCAGAGGCCTCTGGTTCCTCTTGTCTTTTTCCTTGGTTTCCCTTCTAGAAGGCCTGTTTCTCCTAGACCTGCATTGCTGTGCATGCATGGGCATGTGTGCTAAGCCGCTTCAGTCATGTCCAACTCTTTTGTGACCCTATAGAGCCTAGCCCACCGGGACCCTGTCCATGGGATTCTACGGGCAAGTATGCTGGAGTGGGTTGCCATTTCTTAGGCCGCCGTGTCTTCCCAACCCAGGGACTGAATCCGCGTCTCCTGCGTTTCATGCATTGGCAGGAGGGTCTTTACCACTTGTTGGTCAGAATTCCCATTAATCTGGAGTTGCCTTTCAAGTTCAGATAAGCCAAAATTGAAACCTCAGAGTTACGATCATTTCCATAAGAGAAAAAGTGATGAGTGGAGACAGTGACTTCTGTTTCCAAAGTGTATGGGTTGATTGATTAGTGAAAAGGCAGCACCAGAAACTGCACCCAGCGACTTTGTCTCCCGGTGGGTGTGAAGCTTGTGTGGGTGTGGGAAAGGGTGCCTACACACGAGGACTACATCTGGCATGGGGTGGTGATGAAGGTGTGATGGAACTGGGCATTACAGTGGAATGCCCTTCCTCTAGAAGGAAGCAGTGAGGTTTTGAAAGTCACGTTAGTACCCATTTCTGCGGCTGCCTTTTGGGTAGAGCTGTTGTGTTGCAGGAAAGCTTGCAGAGGCCAAGGCTTATTTCTTTCAGAATTGTACATCCTGCAGCAACCCAAATTGAGTTAACTCCTTTTCCTAATGATAGAATTTATCAGGAGTTACACATAGTTTTGACTTCAGTATCTAGCAGATATTTGGCTTACGAAGTTTGTTTGTGGGGCCCCGCTCACTGCCACTTTATTTTTTCATGGTACAACGAACTTATAACATTTGCCCAAATTTCCAGAAATGGACTTTGATATGATTTAAATACTTGGATACTTCTCAAGATACCTGATACCTTTTAGAGGTTTGAAAGGATAGTGGCTTTGGAAGGGTAGTGCTGTGGAAGAGGGTAATAAAATTATTTGAGGATGGTTTTATCTAAAAGGTTAAATTCTGTTAAATTGTACCTAAGTGATGATCTTTATGTTTAACTTTGAAATATTAGAAGTTGTTAAATAAGTATGTGTTTTAAGAATTGAATTGTGTTGATATGTATTTATTTACCTATATATGATTATTTTGGAGAAGGAAATGGCAACCCACTCCACTATTCTTGCCTGTGAAATTCCATGGGCAGAGGAGCCTAGCAGGCTACAGTCTGTGGGGTTGCAAAAGAGTTGGACATAACTTAGTGACTAAACACATGATTATTTTATATATATATCCACATGCCACATGAATATTTTATAAATGTATCTATATCCATATATATGTATATATATGTCCTTATGATAAACCGTAGACTTAAATAGTCTTTGGAATAGAATTTCTTAAAGAAAAGTAAGTTACTTAGGAAGAATTTCCCCCCAAGGTTTTATCTCAATTTATTCTTATTTGAATGTCAAGGGCACAAAAGTCATTTCAGTAAATTTGCCCATGGAGATCTTTGATTCAAAGCCCAAGTGTAAATAACCATTTCATTTTCTTTGAATATTTTTCTTCATTCCATTATTAGTAGATAATGTAGACCAGTCCTAACCTCATGAGAAGTTAATAGTATTGAGACTTTTCCAATGATCTGTTGGAGGCCAGGCACTGTAGTACAATCTGTCCTTTGCTTGTTGGTCATCCAAGTGTGGCACGTTGTCAGGGTGTGCTCTTGGTGTGTATATGCTGTTTCAATCTGCTTTGAAGCGTGTTTCTGAGCTAGTAGCTGTTCACACACTGCCTGCATGTTTATAGGTTAAATCAACACCTGTTGTGCTGTTCAAAAATCGTTTTAGAAAAAGAATAATCATGTGGGCTGGAAAGCTTCATGAAGGAGATGGGATCAAGTTCAAGGAACCTGATTAGACCAAATGCATCTCCTGCAGGAAACAAGAATGAGTAAAGGCATTGACAATATGAAAGTATTACCATGGGATCCTAAGTTGGCCTCTTGGGTTCGACTGGAGAATTTGTGTAAGCAAAGAAAGGCCAAGAAGCCTGGATCAGTAAACTGGGACTGGATTATGGAGGCTTTGCTGATTTGTCATATAGGAAAATGCAGACTGTATGTATCACATGTTGTTGTAAACATATTTTAAGATTCAAATAATAAGCTTCAATAGTGCCTTCCCTCATGTGTGTCCTAGAAATATTGTTTTAGAGTTTGGGGTTATTTTCACAAGGGAAGAATCCTCAAGCTTTTAAGGCTTTGGAGAAAGCAGAGTTTGCTGATTATGATGCATGTAGGTGCAGTTTTTGTGTTAGTTGGCCAGAGCTGTGCCTATTGGTCTGTTATGTACCTCTTTTAATTCTTGTTTTTTTTTTTTTCCCCCCACAGGTGCTTGTGTCTATAAGGGTTCCTTGTTGGCGGTAGGTCATTCCTTATATATTTGACTTATTTCTTATGAATGTAAAGTACTTGATTGAGGTTACTGAGTGAGGTGACCCTGTCATTGTAAAATATGTTTATTTTCCTTCTCGGTTTGAGGATTATCCCTCATCCTGGCACAATCATGCTCAATTACTTAACACCTTTTCCAGAGTGAATTAGTTCCATTCAGATGCTCAGGTACTGGAAGAGAAATTCAGACACCCAACACAATTTGCATTCCATGGCTGTCCCGTGTGTTCTTTCAATCAGAGAGAAAATTAGGTCCCATTCTCTTGTCAGATATGAACTAGGGCACAAATTCTTTATCTCGCTGTTGCATTTTGAATCCCTTCTCCAAGAAAATGTATGATTATTGAGTACAATGTGGAGGATCCTGACCATTGTTTTGCATTATACATTTAAGTGTTGTAAACAACAAACAAATTAACATTATATCTCTGAACCTTTGCCATGTAGAGTAGAATTGATTTGGAATCTAACATCAGAATGACTTGTGCGATAAGCTGATGCGAGATTCCTGCATTTCTTTTCATTAATAGTGTACTGTGGTGCATAACAGTATGTTAATGCCTTATTGAAAAGACCATCTACACTCCATCAACTCTAATAAATGGTGTGACAAGTCATTCTTCACCACTGTTTTATTTTAGTTTAATAAATGCTGTAATAAAAAAAAGAACTCGAATGGTTGGAAAGGGTTTGCTCATTTACATCCCAACCCGCTGTTGACATGTGGGATCCTAATATGTCATCTTGAATTATCCTTATGGAATTGAAATAAATGAGAAATATTTGAAATATCTGAGAATCTAGATAATTGTAGATGTTCACAGCAATATTCTTGAATCTGAGCTTTATGTAATAGAGTTACTGCTCTGGAGATTTATGAACATTTTCCTTCCTTCTATTTTTCTATAAAGAATCAGGAGAGAGCCATTTTCCACTCTCTTTTCCATTCCATACCCTTAAAAGCCTACTTTTCCTTTGGTTTATTCTTTAGTACATTTTAAGAAGCATTTTAAAATCAAAGTGCTATAAAGTATATCATCAGTTTGGGGGAGCTGTAGAGATAGTTTGTCCATTTTAATACAAAGAAAATTACTTGTTGTGTAGAGTGCTTCATAGCTTCTCAGTGTATTTTCATAGCTATCAATCATCTACCTGATACATACAGTGGATCAGTGAAATAGACAGGACATGTCATTTTATNACAGAGGATGAGATGGTTGGATGGCATCACCAACTCAATGGACATGAGTTTGAACAAACTCCAGGAGATAGTGAAGGACAGGGGAGCCTGGCGTGCTACAGTCCATGGGGTTGTAAAGAGTTAGACATGAGTTAATGACTGAATCACAAGAACAACAATTAGAGAAAATGCAAGTAGCAAACAAATATATTAAGAAGAACCATTGTTAGTAACCAGGTAAAAACTAAGCCCATAATGGGACTTCACCTTACACCTATTAGAAAAAAATTTAACCGAGCAAATCCAGTTTTGATGAGACTTCTGGGAATTTGCCCTATGGAATTAATTTAGAAGAAAAATTATACATAAAGAAGTATTATTTATAAACTAAGAATTTATCTAAACATCTGTATGATAGGAGTGGTTGAGTATATGATCATAGATTAAGTTGACATGGGACATTATACAGCCATTAAGATAATAGATGTGAAAAGCATCTGTGTAGACACATTTATGAGGTGATGTTAAGTGAGAGGCAGAGTACTCAATTCACACCCCATGATTAAAACCACTCAAAAAATATGCCTTTCTGTGATTGGAGTCTGATAGAAGGGGAAAACTCATTTTATGTCAAAAGTTGGAGGAGAAAGCTTATAAAGTAGGGGGTTTGGAGTCAGAGAAGAGAGACGATAGAAGTTATGAAAATGAAGAAACCGTAGACGGAGAGACAAGAAAGGATAAATGGATGGATTGGGGTCAGACCTTAGATGGCAGGGACCCCCCAAACAAGGTTCTTTTTCTAAAATGGAAGCAAATAGAAGAAGGCATATGAAAATTAGTTTATTTAGGACTCACTTTAAAGTAAGTGATGGAAACTCAATTTAAACTGGCGTAAGCGAAGCCTGTGACCTGTGGCTCCCTGAACCCAAGCGTTTAGCTTCAGGGGGTGTGTCCCTTTGCTCGTGTGACACACTTGTCTTATCCTGTGCACTGCTCTTGGTTAGCACTATCTCAAGGCAGTCTCTTTGTGGGGGCAATAGTTCAAATAGCTCTTATTCACAGAGAGCCCCTTTCTGGAGTGATATCGCCAGTCAGAATTCTAGGAAAATCCCTGCTTGGTCCGGCTTGAATCAAGGATTGTATCCCCAGGTATAATCATATCCTCACTGGGGAAGAAGAAAGCTTATGATTTACCAACATTACCAAGCCGAGGAGGGCAGTTTAACAATGAAAGCATGCTGGCCAAAGAGACAGAAACGGATGTTCTCCATAAGGATAAATAGACATTAAGAGGCTGTGTGGCTAAGTCTTAAGTGAGAGCTTTACTTGTGTTTATCTGAAGTTGAGAAAGAAAGTTAGTTGGACNTACCAACATTACCAAGCCGAGGAGGGCAGTTTAACAATGAAAGCATGCTGGCCAAAGAGACAGAAACGGATGTTCTCCATAAGGATAAATAGACATTAAGAGGCTGTGTGGCTAAGTCTTAAGTGAGAGCTTTACTTGTGTTTATCTGAAGTTGAGAAAGAAAGTTAGTTGGACCCATTTCGATCTGTAATACAGCTTTACTTGTCTGAGAAGAATACTCAGCAAACATCAACGGGCCTAGTTGATGAATTAGGGCCATGCTGAGCTCTTTTTGCTAATTTGGAAGGGTGGGAGGTGAGTGGGTGGTAGGTTAGATGTTAATGCAGTTTGAAATGAAATGTTTGATTGTTTTCTTGAATGCTCATCTGGAACATTTCTTGGATACTTAGTTTTTAGTTTCATTTACTTTCCTTTGATAAATGACTAGTACAAAGAGAAAGATGTCTGTGACGGAGGCTTATTGCTTACGGGATGTTTTCCAGTCCTCTGGAATGGGTCAGTGATTTGTACAGCCTCCATGGCGAATTCATGGTCCTGCCGTGAAGAATGAGAGCAGAGTGAGGTAAGCTGGGACACTTCAGGTGTTGGGAGCTTTAGACTGTTATCTGAAAGGATTAGCATCGCTAGCATTTTTGCAGTTGTTACTGTTCGGTCGCCCAGCTGTTTCTGACCCTTTGTGACCCCATGGACTGTAGCACAATGTCCAAAAGGAAACAAATCGCATTCTTTGATTCCTAAAAGTATGGAAGGAAGATAGCAATTTTGTGGTATTAGACATAAGTTGAGAAGCTTGATAATTTCTCTGTCCTTAATTTGTTGTTGTTGTATTGCTAGTCATGTCTCTCTTTGCTATTCCCATTGGACTGTGACCTGCCTCTGTCCATGGCATTTTCCAGGCAAGAATATTTGAATGGGTTGCTGTTTCCTTCTCCAGGGGATCTTCCTGACCCAGAGATCAAACCTGCGTCTCCTGCTTGGCAGGCGGATTCTTTACTACCGAGCCACCTGGGAAGCCCCGCTCCTTACCTTGCATCTGTGTGTGTGTGTGTGTGTCCGTGCGCACGCACGCGCCAAGTTGCTTCAGTCATGTCCAACTCTTTGCCACCCCAAGGACTGTAACCTGCCAGATTCCTCCGTCCATGGGATTCTCCAGGCAAGAATACTGGAGTGGGTTGGCGTGCCCTCCTCCAGAAGATCCTTCTGACCCAGGGATCAAACCCATGTCTCTTATGTCTCCTGCACTGGCAGGTGGGTTCTTTACCATTTGCACCATTTGAGAAGCCCCCATCCTTAACTTAGTGACTGTCAATTAAGCTTTCTTTACCCCTGTGTAAGGAAGCTTTATTTGGGATATTTCTATTCATTGGGACCCTCAAAGACTGCTTTTAAGGAAAAGAAAAAAACTCTGCCTTTTTGTATTTAATCATAGATAAAAAGATTGTGACTCAATGTTTAGATGTACGTTGCATTTCATGCTGGTACCTGACATTTCTCAGCATGAGTTTTGTATAATTGAGACTCCTTACTGCTCAGGGATTCTAGATGCCACTTATTCAAAGCAAGGAGAAACTGGGTAAGTTTTGGTAGTTTAAGCAAAGGAGCATAGGTCAGGATTGAGCAAGCGAGAGAGCTTCCCTGGTGGCTCAGATGGTAAAGAATCTGCCTGCAATATAGGAGACCTAGGTTCAATCCCAGAGCTGGGAAGGTCCCCTGGAGAAGGGAAAGGCTACCCACTCCAGTATTCTTGCCTAGAGAATCCCATGGACAGAGGGTCTTGAGGATGTCCTGGGTGAAAGGAGGCATGTCATTTTTCATCAGTGTGAATCCGAAATATTAATATTTATGAGTCTTTATGTAAGAGAACTGTGTGGAAACATTGGAGGATATTCTGGAGAGAAAGAACAAAGAAACAGAAATGTGAGTTATAAAGGTCTTTTTGAAACGAACTTTTGGGGCCACTGGTTTTTATAGCCAGAACTGTCCTTAGAAATCATGGCTTCATGCTTTCATTTCTTATTGTTGTTGTTTTATCTCCTTGTAAGGATTTTGTCTATAGATGTCAGAAGCAGCTTGATTTTTAGTGTAGAGGTTGCTCTATGTCTCTGCCTTTTGGCATGGTCTCTAAATTCTGCATTCTTCTCCTCCCTATCCTCCTCCTCACCTGCCTCCTCCTGTCTTCTTTTTTGGTATATGTCCTAGCTTTTCTCATCTACATCCTTCTGCTCTAATATCTCAATTTTAACCCCAAACTGACGATGTAACAAAAATGGAAACAAATTAGGAGCCAGACCTAAGAGCTTTCATTTTCAATATTTACAATCATCTCCTTATTGTATTTGATTTTATATATCTAGATATATTTCCCTAGTGGCTCAGCTGATAAAGAACAGCCCTGCCAATGCAGAAGATGTGGGTTTGATTCTTGGGTTGGGAAGATGCCGTGGAGGAGGAAATGACAATCCACTCCAGTATTCTTGCCTGGGAAATCCTCTGCTATGACCAGAGGAGCCTGGCAGGCTACAGTCCAAGGGGTCAAAAAGAGTAGGTCGCAACTGAGTGACTAACACTTCCACTATCTTTTCATCTATGTGTGTGTATTATAGCCATTAAAGCTATTTTGCTGTTAATCCTGTCTTGAAAACTGCCATCTTCTGGTTCCCTGTTTGGTCTCAAGTATTAACAGGTGTGCTCCTGTGTACAACTTACTCCACACAAATGGAATGACATCTCACCTTTGGTAACTGTGCTCATGGCAAATACATCTGTTTGGAACATAGCTGAGAAACAGGAACTAACAACGAAGGTCTGCAAGGAGCCATGGGTAGCACGATGTGTATGCCTCCAAGGGCTTGATTGCTTTATTCCCCCAGAGCTGCAGAGAGCATTCCTGTCCATACGTGTTAGAGGAGGAGGCCTAATTGGAGTGTTCAGCAGTGTTGCATGGAGAAGAGGCTGGTGTGCTCAGGCATTTAAAAGAGAGAGTAGCAGGCGTAGGTAAATGCCTTGGGCAAAGACTTGAGTTTTATTTCCATATATATATAAAATACACATAGTGCATATATATTTAAATCATTTTTTCTATCATAGACAAGATGTCAATAAAAAATGGAATCTTTTCTAAGTGAAATAGGTTTTATCTTAATAAGATACTTTCTATCGTCCAGAGTTTCTACATGTGAATTGCTGATGAGGCATCTGCATTGGGAAATACAGTGTGAAAAAATATTTTCTGTGTTCAATTCTGCTTTTGCCAAGAGTGCATAGTTTCAACTATACAAATCTGCTTCACAAGAAGATACATGTAAGCATTCCATGAGATGCATCTTGGGATGCATTCATTTTGGGTTCACTTTACCGACTGAAATTCTTTTATAGTTATGGGATATTTATTTTCAGTTCACTTCTAATCTTCCATTTGTGTGGCGAGATTATGCTATTTTTATTTTTAAATTTTTCATAACTACGTTACCTTTTTTTTTTGACTGTGCTGTGAGACTTACAAGATCTTATTTCCCTGACCAGGGATTGAACCTAGGCCCGGGCAGTGACTGTGTCAAGTACTAACCACTGGACTGCCAGGGAATTCCGTTAATTTTTATTTCATTTTGGGGTATAGTTGAATAACAGTGTTGTGTTAGTTTCAGGTGTTATTGATACTACCTTTTAAATCTGTCCTTGATGTCTTCTTGGATTGATCTGAACTGGGATGTGCAGGTGGGTGATGCTGGGACAAGTCTGTCCTCCTTGCCTGTACTGGAGAAACAAAACCTTCCTACCTGATACTGAAAGCTTGCGTTTAATTGCGTTCCATGGTTTACCTGGGGCCTGATATCCCCCTGAGAAAGAGCTTTAACTCCAAAAGCAGTTGAAATTCAGACATCAAATGTCACATGGCCTGTGAGGCTGGCATAGTATGGGGCCAAGGATAAGAAAGACTGTAAAGAGGGACAATAGGTTTCCTGAGAGGAGAACCTCACCCGCCCCATACCTTCCAAGGACAGTTTGGCATGGTGGAACGTCTGTATCAGTGAAAATGTTCTGTATTTGTGATGGTGGCCACACACTACATGTGACTGTTGAGTCAGTGACATGTGGCTAGTGTGAAAGAGGAGGAAGTGGATTATAAAGTTTATTTTTAAATAAACTTAAATAGCNTTTCATTTTGGGGTATAGTTGAATAACAGTGTTGTGTTAGTTTCAGGTGTTATTGATACTACCTTTTAAATCTGTCCTTGATGTCTTCTTGGATTGATCTGAACTGGGATGTGCAGGTGGGTGATGCTGGGACAAGTCTGTCCTCCTTGCCTGTACTGGAGAAACAAAACCTTCCTACCTGATACTGAAAGCTTGCGTTTAACTGCGTTCCATGGTTTACCTGGGGCCTGATATCCCCCTGAGAAAGAGCTTTAAGTCCAAAAGCAGTTGAAATTCAGACATCAAATGTCACATGGCCTGTGAGGCTGGCATAGTATGGGGCCAAGGATAAGAAAGACTGTAAAGAGGGACAATAGGTTTCCTGAGAGGAGAACCTCACCCGCCCCATACCTTCCAAGGACAGTTTGGCATGGTGGAATGTCTGTATCAGTGAAAATGTTCTGTATTTGTGATGGTGGCCACACACTACATGTGACTGTTGAGTCAGTGACATGTGGCTAGTGTGAAAGAGGAGGAAGTGGATTATAAAGTTTATTTTTAAATAAACTTAAATAGGTGCATGTGGCTAGTAGCAATCTTATCAGAAAACACTTGTATTGACTTTGTAGTAAAACTGATAATCCAAAAAAGCAGTGGTTCTAGGTATAGTTTTGGGCAACACATAAACTCACCCCACACAGCCTGTCAGAGCAGTTTTGCACATAGAAAGGAGATGTTGGAGGGGATAAAACTGAAAGAGCCACAATATTTGGAATTCAGACACTCTTAGAGACCTGGGAGATAAATTGGCAAGAACCTTGTCACTAGCTTTCCCAACCCACCCTTTGCTGGCACCCCCACCTACCTGCTCATGTCAGCTAGAGATATATGGGTGCCCCAGAGGTTGGTGTAGACAGCAAGGAACTCTGCTGCTGCTGCTGCTAAGTCACTTAAGTCGTGTCCGACTCTGTGCGACCCCATAGATGGCCTTCTACCAGGCTCCTCTGTCCCTGGGATTCTCCAGGCAAGAACTCTAGACTTGGCTAAAAGATCCACACACTGCAATGAAGACCTCCATGTGCCACAACAAAGACCTGGCTTAGCCAAAGAAATAAATATTTTAAGAAATGAACTCAGTTATTTTCAGGCATTTTTCTTTCTCTTGGCCATATCTTTTAGAAAAGAGGGGGCCCCTCCTCAGACGTAGTGATAAATTTTCTTTGGCCTAAGTCAGTGGTCTTCTTTTTCTTCATTTCTACTCACATATCCTCAATATAGTTTTGAAAATCATGTACATCTTTACATATTTACAATTTTATATCTAAATCTTTTTCATAAGAGGCATGAGTTGCAGTGGATGTACTTTTTTGCATATGGAAAACATTGACATTTTAGGACTGTTACAGTTCCATCCTAAAATGTCATCTACCCAAACAGAATCAAATGTAGCAATTTTATTTCAACCATCATCCATAAAAAGTACAGAAACTCATCTTTGTAAGGAAATATACTTTGTTTCCTTCTAAAACTTTCATTTCTGATCCAATTTTCCCTGCAGAATTTATCCTTATGTAATTTATTTTTATGCTTGAAAGTCTTCTATTGATTGCCCTATTATACTTTTCTGCAACAAAATATGTATATAAACTTAAATTTAAAACATTTGTAATGTTTCCTGTGAACATAAGGCTTTTAAGTATTAAATAGTTTCCTTTGGATTGAGTTATCACAGTTGAGCAAAACAACATAAATACATTACAAGTTTTGATAAATACTTGTTAAATGTTAGGAAGTACAGTTTTATCAGGAATGCATCTCTTAACGAGATGGATTGAGCTTTTTTCCCTTCAATTAGCTTATGCAGAATACATATTATTTATTACTATATGAGGCACAGTTAAGCATCAATTCTATTTCTATTTTTCACTTGTCTGCATGTAAACTCTGTGAATTCCTGTTCACGTAATAAGTAGATAGGAAAGAAAGGAATTTGTTATAGCCTCTTTGAACTCCTAACCTTCTATGTTGTAGGCTAAAAATCAATTGTGGTCTATCATGAAACATTACTTTTAATGATCCACTGAAAACTTGATTAAGTTCCTCCTCAATTTTATTAAAAGCAAAGGATTGCTAGCTGTCTGATTTGCAGAAAGAATAGTTGCAAGTTACCAGAATAATTTACTTTCTTAGCACCTACATTGATATTTCAAAATGCTCTGATGTTTGGTGACTCTGAGATTTTAACATACCAGAGTAACCATATTATATAAAAATTCAGGATGGTTGAGATGTGTGCTTCTCTTTTATAGTGTGAAAAGCTTAAGCTTAGCCTATCCTTAGAAAAGAAAGCATATGGATATGAGCATCTGGAAATTGAGATTGGTTGGGCATCATGACTCGGTTACAGAAGAAGGCAATGGCAACCCACTCCAGTACTCTTGCCTGGAAAATCCCATGGACGGAGGAACCTGGGTGGCTGCAGTCCATGAGGTCGCACAGAGTCGGATACGACTGAAGTGACTTAGCAGTAGCAGCATCTGGAAATTGCTTTAAATCGTCTGTTCTCACTCTATCCTTGAGGAAACTTCACATAGCCCCAGGGATACAATATTCTGTGTTCAGTCGCTAAGTTGTGTCCAACTCTTTGCGATCCTATGGACTATAGCCCACCAGGCTCCTGTCTGNGGATACGACTGAAGTGACTTAGCAGTAGCAGCATCTGGAAATTGCTTTAAATCGTCTGTTCTCACTCTATCCTTGAGGAAACTTCACATAGCCCCAGGGATACAATATTCTGTGTTCAGTCACTAAGTTGTGTCCAACTCTTTGCGATCCTATGGACTATAGCCCACCAGGCTCCTGTCTGTGGGATTTCCCAGGCAAGAATACTGAAGTGGGTTGCCATTCCCTTCTACAGTACTCTAATACCCTCCATTTGAAGGGTGGTAACCTACGTATATGCATGGTTCCATTCCCCTGACTTGTGTGGCATAAGATGAAATTCTGGATTCTGGGAGGCAAGGAGAAGTGTGCTGCAAGATTCTGGGAAATGTCTCCTTGTTCTCAAAAAGAAATCCAGGAAAGAGTCAGACTCTTGTTCCTCTGATGTGGTTGTCTCTGGTGCTGTGGAGCAGCTGCAAAAATACACTGATCATCAGGGGACTAAGCTTAAAGACAGAGTGCCATGTTAGCATGTCAGAACAGAAACAAGAGAATTGGAGTCCCGGTCCCATCACTTCATGGGAAATAGATGGGGAAACAGTGGAAACAGTGTCAGACTATTTTTTGGGGCTCCAAAAAATCACGGCAGATGGTGATTGCAGCCATGAAATTAAAAACTGATTACTCCTTGGAAGGAAAGTTATGACCAACCTGGATAGCATATTCAAAAGCAGAGATGTTACTTTGCCAACAAAGGTCCATCTAGTCAAGGCTATGGTTTTTCCAGTGGTCATGTATGGATGTGAGAGTTGGACTGTGAAGGCTGAGCACCGAGGAATTGATGCTTTTGAACTGTGGTGTTGGAGAAGACTCTTGAGAGTCCCTTGGACTGCAAGGAGATCCAACCAGTCCATTCTGAAGGAGATCAGCCCTAGGATTTCTTTGGAAGGAATGATGCTAAAGCTGAAACTCCAGTACTTTGGCCACCTCATGCACAGAGTTGAGTCACTGGAAAAGACTCTGATGCTGAGAGGGATTGGGAGCAGGAGGAGAAGGGGACGACCGAGGATGAGATGGCTGGATGGCATCACCAACTCGATGGACATGAGTTTGAGTGAACTCCGGAAGTTGGTGATGGACAGGGAGGCCTGACGTGCTGCGATTCATGGGGTCGCAAAGAGTCGGACACGACTGAGCGACTGAATTGAACTGAACTAAACTGAATGTTACTGTTGATCCCCTGAACTAACCAAGCCTAGAAACACTCTACCTTTGAACCTCTTAGTTAAAATGATTCCTTATTTGTTTAAGCCACTTGGTTTTGGCCACTATCGTATTATTATTTTGACATTTATTGTGATAGAATTAATGTATCATATGATTAACTCATTTAAAATATACAGTTCAGTGGGTTTTGGTATGCCCACAGACTTGAACAACCGTCACTGCAGTCATTTTAGAACATTTTTATCACTCCACAAAAAGAGCGCCTATACCCTTAAGCAGCATTATCTCCTTCCTAGTATTTCTCCCCACCCCATTTCAACCCTAGCCAACCAGTGCGCTTCTTTTTGTCTGTATGGCTTTGCCTAGTCTGGAATATTTCATATAAACAAAATAATTTCTGTGTGATCTTTTATGACTGGCTTCTTTTACTTACCATAATCTTCTCAAAGTTCATCCGGGTTGTAGAGTGTATCAATACTTGATTCCTTTTATTGTCAAGTAATATTCTGTTGTATAGATATACTGCTTTTTATTTATCCATTCATCAGTCGATGCCATTAGGGCTGCTTCCACTTTGGCTATTATGAATAATTCTGCTATAAATATTTGTGTATAGGTTTGTGTGTGAGTATGACGCTTACTCCTTGGAAGAAAAGTTATGACCAACCTAGATAGCATATTCAAAAGCAGAGACATTACTTTGCCGACTAAGATCCGTCTAGTCAAGGCCATGGTTTTTCCAGTAGTCATGTATGGATGCGAGAGTTGGACTGTGAAGAAGGCTGAGCGCTGAATAATCGATGCTTTTGAACTGTGGTGTTGGAAAAGACTCTTGAGAGTCCCTTGGACTGCAAGAAGATCCAACCAGTCCATTCTGAAGGAGATCAGCCCTGGGATTTCTTTGGAAGGAATGATGCTAAAGCTGAAGCTCCAGTACTTTGGCTACCTCATGCGAAGTGTTGACTTACTGGAGAAGACTCTGATGCTGGGAGTAATTGGGGGCAGGAGGAGAAGGGGATGACAGAGGATGAGATGGCTGGATGGCATCACTGACTCGATGGACATGAGTCTGAGAGAACTCCAGGAGTTGGTGATGGACAGGGAGGCCTGGCATGCTGCGATTCAAGGAGTCTCAAAGAGTCGGACATGACTGAGCGACTGAACTGAACTGAACTGAAGTATTTTCAGTTCTCTTGAGTATATACCTGGCAGTGGATTGGTGATCAGATGGTCATTCTATGTTTAATCATTTGAGGAACTGCCTAACTGTTTACCAAAGTGACTGAGCGATTTAACAGCCCCACTTGCAGCATATGAGGGTTCCAATTTTCCACATCCCCGACCACACCAATTATTTTCTGAATTTCTGACTGTTTAGCTGCTGCTCCATTGTGGTTTTGATTTGCATTTCCCTGATGACTAGTGATATTGAGTATTATTTCGTGAGCTTAAGTGGCCACATGTATATCTTTGGATATTGTATTATCTAAATCTCTTTCACTTAAGAAAATTTCAAACATACACAAAAGAAGAAAGACTAATATAATAAACCTTCATGTTCCCATCACTTATTAATAATTATCAGTTCAGGACCATCGACTACCTTGTCAATGTTCAGATTTTTCTTATTTTCTAGTGGGTTATTGTTTATATTTGGATTGTTTAAGCATAATTCAAATTGGTCTATACATCTCTTAATCTTTAAGCATATATATCTTTTTTTCCTCGTGATTTATTTGTTGACGATACTTGCTCACTTGTCCTGTAGAATTTCCTACATTACAGATTTTTCTGAATGCATCTCTGTGGTGTCATTTAACATGTTTTTCTATCCTTGGTATTTTCTGAAAATTAGTAGTTGGATTTTTTACTTACTTGAATTCTTAAAAAAAATTAAGATAGATCACAAAACTACTTTTATTAAGAGGTACATGGTTTTCTCTCTTTTATTGTGATGTTAAGAGTGATAATTAGGTTCAGGGTTATCAGTTTGACCATACATTATAAAGTAATCCATCAGCTTTTCACCTAATTAGTGTTAGCTGCCATCAGTGACCGTAACTTGAATCTCTGATTTTATTCGATTTTAGCAAAATGCTGATATTCCAGTTCTAGCATTCCTTCCTCATCTATGAGCTTGGATCCATCTAAAAGATGAAAGTTCTTGTGTCATCTGGTTATCCTAAGGCACGGTGCAGAGAGGAAAAGCCGGGTGGATTCTTGGTTGGTTGTTTTTCTCTTTTATTTACCAGTTTTAAGAATACTGGTGTGGTTCTCTGGCATTAACCTAAAGCGGCCAGTGAAGTTTTTTGCTTTTTAAAGCTATGTTATTATGCATTTGTGGTTATTTAATGTTTTTGAGGTGTGGCAGCTCACTGCTGTTAATTTTCCTTCTGCTGCTCAGGCTATCTCAATTTTGGGTGCTCGCATGTTCAGTTGCTCAGTCGCTCAGTTGTGTCCAACACTTCATGATAAGTCCTATACTTTCATTGTTCCCTGGTAGCTCGGTTGGTAAAGAATCTGCCTGCAATGCAGGAGACCCTGGATCGATTCCTGGGTTGGGAAGATCCGCTGGAGAAGGGATAGGCTACCCACTCCAGCATTCTTGGGCTTCCCTGGTAGCTCAGCTGGTAGAGAATCAACCTGCAATGTGGGAGACCTGGATTCAATCCGTAGGTTGGGAAGATACCCTGGAGAAGGGAAAGGCTACCGACTCAAGTATTCTGGCCTGGAGAAATACATGGACTGTATAGTCCATGGGGTAGCAAAGAGTTGGACACGACTGGGCAACTTTCACTTCACACTTCACACCAGTCCATGGGGACAAATTCTTTGATTCTGGGATAGAAGATGTTCCATCCTCATGCATTCCTGCCTTAGTCTGTAGAGTCAGCCCATTTTTCCAATATGGGAGTGGTATTCAGGGGCCAAAATCTAGGTGCTGAAAACTTCATATTGTTGCTGGATTGATCATTGTTTCTTGATCCTTTCATAGGACAGAGCTAAGAAATATATATTTTGTTAAAAAGAGAAAATGAAGTATGAGTTAATACTTAATTCCCTTTCAAATTTAGGAATATTTTTGTTTTCCTTTGTCTTTTCTTTTGAAAAGCTTATTTCACATTGACTCTAATATATTGAAACATACTCAGGTATTATGTATCTGTGATAATTTTATATGAGCAAAGCATGCTGAATTGATCCATATGATTATTGACAATAGTTTAAGTTTTTTTTTTCTCTTTAAAATGTACTCTGTTAAGGATAGTCAAACTTTTGTATTTTAAGGTCATTTGATTCTTTCTGTAAGATTAAGTATGCTGTCAAACTTTTGGATTGGATAGGTAAGACCTGGTAACTTGACAATAGTTTTAATTACATTTCTGTGTTCATGTATTTAAAGGCCATTTACATTTCTTTTACGCATTATTTACCCCTCCAGCCCATCAGTGTTGATCTTTGGATTCTCTAGTTTTAAAGAAGTTTATACCACTTGAACTTGGTTTTGGTGTGACTTACACGTGAAGACATCCTAAAAAATAAAGCTGCCAACTCGTGGGCTTCAGGAACCGATCGTAGCATTAAAAGTCAGATCGCATCAGCCAAGGAGTGATGACAGAGCTGGAGGCAGAAGCTTTGAATATTTGAAAGACCTACCCTTTGGGTCCCCATCCCAGCTTCCTCTTCCGGGGACTCTTAGACACGAGAAGGGGGAGGGAGACTCACCTCTCACCAGTCACGTGAGAGTTGTTGATCCCACGGACTTAGCTGTTGTTCTTGTTGTTTATTTACCAAGTCATGTCCAACTCTGCAACCCCGTGGACTGTAGCTTGCCAAACTCCTCTGTTGATGAGATTTTCCAGGGAAGAAAATTGGAGTGGGTTGCCATTTCCTTCTCCAGGGATCTTCCCTACCCAGGGAATGAACCCATGTCTCTTGCGTCTCCTGCTTTGGCAGGTGGATTCCTTACCACTGAACCACTTGGGAAGCCTATGGACTTTGTAACAAAGTGTTAACAGAAGCCATAGATTGGTTGGATCCACCTAAGAGGCCTTGCCTTTGTTTTTATCTTCTTTTGATATATTTTTATTTATTTATTTGGCATGCCCAGTCTTAGGTCAGTGGACGTGAGTTTGAGCCAACTTTGGGAGATAGTGAAGGACAGGGCAGCCTGGCCTGCTGCAGTTCATGGGGTCACAAAGATTCAGACACAACTTAGTGACTGAACAGCAAGAGCAACAATGGGGTCTTAGTTTTGGCATGCAAGATCTTTAGCTGCAGCATGTGGGATCTTTTTCAGTTGCAGCATACAGATTCTTAGTGGGATCTAATTCCCTGCCCAGGGATTGAACCTGGGCCCCCTGCATTGGGAGCATGGAGTCTTAGCTACTGGATCACCAGGGAAGTAAGTCCCCATTGTCTTTGAATTATGCTTTGATTATATATGGACCCTTTCTTTTGATTTCTTATTACTTTCCTTTGGTGAATTTCCAGTTTTTAATTTATCTCTGACTCTGGGATACAAACTCCAGGTCATTTGAGTTCTCATTTTGTCTGCCTGGAGAACACATATTATGAAATTAGCCAGGTGTCTGGGCTCCTTATAGAATATAAATTGGATCTAGCTTTTCAAACTTCACTTTCTCAAAATCTACTTGAAATCAGCCATGTTGACANTTCACATTGACTCTAATATATTGAAACATATTCAGGTACTATGTATCTGTGATAATTTTATATGAGCAAAGCATGCTGAGTTGATCCATATGATTATTGACAATAGTTTAAGGTTTTTTTTTTCTCTTTAAAATGTACTCTGTTAAGGATAGTCAAACTTTTGTATTTTAAGGTCATTTGATTCTTTCTGTAAGATTAAGTATGCTGTCAAACTTTTGGATTGGATAGGTAAGACCTGGTAACTTGACAATAGTTTTAATTACATTTCTGTGTTCATGTATTTAAAGGCCATTTACATTTCTTTTACGCATTATTTACCCCTCCAGCCCATCAGTGTTGATCTTTGGATTCTCTAGTTTTAAAGAAGTTTATACCACTTGAACTTGGTTTTGCTGTGACTTACACGTGAAGACATCCTAAAAAATAAATCAAAGCTGCCAACTCGTGGGCTTCAGGAACCGATCGTAGCATTAAAAGTCAGATCGCATCAGCCAAGGAGTGATGACAGAGCTGGAGGCAGAAGCTTTGAATATTTGAAAGACCTACCCTTTGGGTCCCCATCCCAGCTTCCTCTTCCGGGGACTCTTAGACACGAGAAGGGGGAGGGAGACTCACCTCTCACCAGTCACGTGAGAGTTGTTGATCCCACGGACTTAGCTGTTGTTCTTGTTGTTTATTTACCAAGTCATGTCCAACTCTGCAACCCCGTGGACTGTAGCTTGCCAAACTCCTCTGTTGATGAGATTTTCCAGGGAAGAAAATTGGAGTGGGTTGCCATTTCCTTCTCCAGGGATCTTCCCTACCCAGGGAATGAACCCATGTCTCTTGCGTCTCCTGCTTTGGCAGGTGGATTCCTTACCACTGAACCACTTGGGAAGCCTATGGACTTTGTAACAAAGTGTTAACAGAAGCCATAGATTGGTTGGATCCACCTAAGAGGCCTTGCCTTTGTTTTTATCTTCTTTTGATATATTTTTATTTATTTATTTGGCATGCCCAGTCTTAGGTCAGTGGACGTGAGTTTGAGCCAACTTTGGGAGATAGTGAAGGACAGGGCAGCCTGGCCTGCTGCAGTTCATGGGGTCACAAAGATTCAGACACAACTTAGTGACTGAACAGCAAGAGCAACAATGGGGTCTTAGTTTTGGCATGCAAGATCTTTAGCTGCAGCATGTGGGATCTTTTTCAGTTGCAGCATACAGATTCTTAGTGGGATCTAATTCCCTGCCCAGGGATTGAACCTGGGCCCCCTGCATTGGGAGCATGGAGTCTTAGCTACTGGATCACCAGGGAAGTAAGTCCCCATTGTCTTTGAATTATGCTTTGATTATATATGGACCCTTTCTTTTGATTTCTTATTACTTTCCTTTGGTGAATTTCCAGTTTTTAATTTATCTCTGACTCTGGGATACAAACTCCAGGTCATTTGAGTTCTCATTTTGTCTGCCTGGAGAACACATATTATGAAATTAGCCAGGTGTCTGGGCTCCTTATAGAATATAAATTGGATCTAGCTTTTCAAACTTCACTTTCTCAAAATCTACTTGAAATCAGCCATGTTGACAGTGTGTAACAATTTTTGGTGAAGACCTTGACGTTGCAAATTTGTGACTTAGAACCAACCAGCCCTGAAGCTGTACTTCCTTGCTCTACACATAATTGGGTATACATAGGCCAGGCAGAGTTTATGTTGTACAAGAACATAATACTCTGGCAAAACACAAACGATGCATTTATGACCATTGCAGCAGGCAAGAGCCTTAAGGCCCAAATTGGAAAGAAGCTAATTCACTTGATGTAAAGGACATATAAAATGAACTGAACAGTTTCTAGTACGGAACTGTATGCTAATGTAGAAAGTTCTGAGCATTTATCGAATTTGAGGGTCAGCTGTTGGTTCAAAACTACAGGAATGTAAAAAGCTCTCAAAATTGTACTAAGTTTGAAGCTGTTTTTTCTATTGAAAAAAATTTCCCCCATTTTTTTCAAAACTTACTTTACAAACTACCATGATAGATAGAGTGCAAAATTTGGCTCTGAGAGCCCAANAATATAAATTGGATCTAGCTTTTCAAACTTCACTTTCTCAAAATCTACTTGAAATCAGCCATGTTGACAATCTGTAACAATTTTCGGTGAAGACCTTGACGTTGCAAACTTGTGACTTAGAACCAACCAGCCCTGAAGCTGTACTTCCTTGCTCTACACATAACTGGGTATACATAGGCCAGGCAGAATTTATGTTGTACAAGAACGTAATACTCTGGCAAAACACAAACAATGCATTTATGACCATTGCAGCAGGCAAGAGCCTTAAGGCCCAAATTGGAAAGAAGCTAATTTACTTGATGTAAAGGACATATTAAATGAACTGAACAGTTTCTAGTACGGAACTGTATGCTAATGTAGAAATTGAGCATTTATCGAATTTGAGGGTGAGCTGTTGGTTCAAAACTACAGGAATGTAAAAAGCTCTCAAAATTATACTAAGTTTGAAGCTGTTTTTTCTATTGAAAAAAATTTCCCCTATTTTTTTCAAAACTTACTTTACAAACTACCATGATAGATAGAGTGCAAAATTTGGCTCTGAGAGCCCAAGAGGTCTTCCTAAACTCAGTCACTTTCTTATTTCATCCTTGAGTTAGGCTAATGCTGTTCCCATGGCCTTCAAATCATTAACTTATCTAGACTCAGAATCATTGAACTTATAAATCACGCTGTTCCTAAAGTATAGTTGTGTGTTGCAAAACACGATTTTCTTATTGTCATTAACAGAACAAATGCCCATAGGAGATTTTTTTCCTAGAAATCCACAACAAAACAAAGGCATTTGTCCTCTAGCTGATATAAAGGTTGTCATTGCATAGAATGGTCTCTCTTATCCTTTTGTACATTAACTGAGCATAATTTTCAAATGTAAAACCTCCAAAAAGAGCATAATTCTGGAAATGGCAAGATTATAATTATGTGAAGCATAAAAGATAAATTTGTGGTTTATAAATCATAGATATTAATATTCAGCAGGAGCCTAATTCACAGCAAAACTTGAAATAACTACATTGTTAAAAATAATTGGGGTGTTAGAAGAAATTTTAGCAGTTAAAGATTATTTTTGTGGAGAAGGTTTTGGGCCGTCTGGGCTTTAAATTTGCATATAGGTGGGGCTGTTTGCATTGTTCTTCAAAACAGTGGCATACATTTTAGTTAATTTAGCTTAATTTTTTTATTCCTACTATGTGTCCCTTCCCCCTCTGATATGTCACAGATGCTTGGTTGTTTCATTTATTTCTGAATTTCTCTTTCCTGCTCTTTATACTGCCATGGATCTTGGTTCATGCTACCATTTTTTTTTTTTTTTTTTTGGAGGGGTATAGTTGTTTTACAATGTTGTGTTGGTTTCTGCCATACCAAAAAGTGAATCAGCTATAAGTGTATGTACATATGTCTCCTCCCTCTTGGACTTCTCTCCCACACCCATCCTTCCCACCCCTTCTTGGTCAAGTTTGCGTTTGATTTCTACAGGGCCCTCTGACGTGTACATGTTACCTCCCAGACCTGTGCCCTTCAGATCCTTTGATACAGCATCAAGAGATACCTAGTTGATGGATGAATCTCGTGTTTCTCTTCTGCTTAAAACTCCTCAGTGCCAATGCAGTATCTACAGAGTTGGAATTTACTGTGCTCTGAAGGGCCCTGGTGGCTCTGGGTAGAGTGAATGAGTCAAAATATACTTTACTCCTGCGTAATGCTGGACTTTTCCAGTGGACTTTAATTGTGGCTAATTTTCCAAAGGGAAAACAGATTCACTGCTTCTCAAACAGATTTAGTTTTAAAAATCATACATGCTTCGGTTCTGGGAGCTGAAACCTGGATGCCTCAGAGGGAAACACTGCCCTGACTAGTATTTTTGGAGCTTTCAGTTCTTATTTTCTCACTGGATTGGTGGAAAGAAGTATAGAATAGGGGGAAAAAGGGACTTCAGGATGCTCTTTGACCCATATCCTGCTCTGCTTTCTTACAGAGTAATTTAACCCCCTTTTCAGTTGTTATTTACTTACCCTGTGTGCACCTCAGGTTCCTGTTCTGCAGGGTGGATTATCACGAGGACTAGCGTATGGTGGGTGCTTCGTCGGTGGTGGTGGCGCTGTTCTTTGGGGTCTTCGGTGGACCTGGGGGGAGGTAGGTTTGGAGGAACTTGCAGTGTTATTCCTTGCACTTGTGTCACCCTTGGATGCACTGATAGATCACAGATTAAGAGAGATTCAGACTTCAGAGTAACTCCGGTAGTTCCACACAAAGCTAGCCGAGGCTCTGTCTCGTATGTGTATACAGCCCAGGTGGTCTGTGTGCACAGAGTGGGAGTCGCGAATCTCAGTGAGTGATGACGTGAGAAAGAGGAAACTCATCTGGCTTTAACCTTTGCTTCTTGTGTAGCTTGGTGTCAATGAAACATCACAACGAGGCACATATAATTTTCCTTCAGTCACCCCTTATTTTGACTACATTGGTTCACCCCGGGAAAATTCCAAACCCAAGCCTGTGGTCATATTCCTGTCTTGATTCAGGAGCAGCCAAAAGAAGGGAGCCACTCTCAAAAAAATAATAATAATAATAAAAAGTAGGTATGTATTGAGAAGCATTCAAGATATGATAAAGTTATTCTTAAATGGAAAAGTACCACAAGTACCAGCTTAAAACTCAAATGCCTGTGCAGGAGCCATGAAAAAAAAAAATATTTCAGTAATGGAAGGGAGTTAACCAGGGGGTTTCTAGGGGCTAAGATAGAAAATGCTAAGTGTAAATTGAGGTGAATCTCTATTTTTGCAGCTGTTATGACTGGGGCACGTTGCTTATATTGGGAAAGAAAAACAGTATTCATACCACTATGACAACTGATTATATTTAATATCTATTCCCATAAAAACCTTATTCAGATTTTCAGAAGAGCCAAAGATTAAGTTACCAGGATTAAAATTATTTTTGTCTGAATAAATCAAATCAAGAATAGCAGGCATTTAAAATGTGAACTACCAGATCTGATGTATCTGGCCAGATGCTCTCCAAATTTTTATTTTATTTTTTTATAAAGACCATCTGCTCTAAGTGGAGGTGCCTATTAACTTTTCTAGTAGAAAAAGAAATTTGCATCTGAAGACACAAAGTCAGTGAATTGTGAAAGAACACAGTTATGAAGACAAAATTAAAAAATCCTCTGACACCCCAAGGACCAATTTAAAAGAGTTCTATTTAGAGAAATTCTGTTTGTGAAGCATCTATTTTCAGTTATTTCTGTTGAGGTTACTATGAGCAGCAGTCTTAGGTTTTAATAGATGCTGTATGATGTTGTAGGTAATGAGAGTGGGCTTTGCCTAACAGCTCATCTGTTTATGGAGCCGACTTTCCTGTCCTTTACCCCAGCCTCAGTCTTGATGGCCAGTCTGCGATGGCACACCAGGCTATCTGAGGATCATCGTGCAGTTAGAAACACAACATCAATGTGAAAGGAATAGGTACAATTTTATATGTCACTTAGTGGGTTTTTGTGACTATTAAAGTGAAATTAGGGAAGCCTGCAGTGCTCCATCGTTATGTTATCCAGATCTTTCCAAAGGACTTTGGGTCACACAACATCTCTCATGTTAGAGAAAAGATGAAAAGTGCGGTCAGTGGATTTTGGATAATTCTCTCAAAATGGAACTGAGGACAAGTGTTCCAGTTTACTTATTTGGGTTGTTTGAGGTAGCAGAGATTTTTCCTGAAGTGAATGAATTCAAGCCACATGCAATATTCTTTTCTTCCCGTATTTGGATTCAATGTACGTTTGAATCTTTAGCTTAAAAAGCTTTAAAATTGGAATTTTTCTGACTTTTATCTATAATAGAATCTTAATAATGTGGAGTGTTCTAGTACGAACTGTGTGATAGGAACTCTCCTTTTTTGGTGGAAATTTTGCTGAGTTGAAATTTGACGTTGCATTAAGAAAAAATGTGTAATTACTTATTGCATATGCTGTGCTGTGCTCAGTCGTGTCCGACTCTGCGACCCCATGGACTGTAGCCCGCCGGGCTCTTCTGTCCATGGGGATTCTCCACGCAAGAATATTGGAGTTGGTTACCATGCCCTCCTCCAGGAATTATTGCATAATCATTGCTTAACCTACTAAAACAGATTGTTTTCAAGCCTATTAATGGAACCTATTTATGTACTGTCAGTTGAGTATTTGATTCAGTTATAAAGTGCCACTGAGTATAAACTCTGGAGCCAGCTGATTTAATTTCAGATTTGGATTCTTTTATTCAGCAGCTGTTGGTCCTTGAGCAAGTTACAGAATCCCTATGTTTTGATTTCCTCATCTGTAAAATGGGATAATATAGTACTCAACACATGGGGCAATTATAGGGGACCCAACAGTTTCAATAGGTTATTATTTTATAGTCTCCCTGGGAGTTAACATATGGACCCAAAAGAAATGAAACTGAGTTGAAAATATACTATAGCCAGAATAGTCACTAATTCTTAAAGCAACTATGCTCCAATTAAAGAAAAACCAGAATATTCACTAATTTTTTTTGAAGATGCTACTTATTCTTCAAATGAGCATTAGTATGTTTTTTATTTATTGTGTTAGCTGCTCAGGCATGTCTGGCTCTTTGCAACGCCACAGAATGTAGCCCGCCAGGCTCCACTGTGCATAGGATTCTCCAGGCAACAATACTGGAGTGGGTTGCCATGCCCTTCTATAAGGGGATCTTCCCAACCCAGGGACCAAGCCTAGCTCTCCTGAACTGTAGGCAGATTCTTTACCATCTGAGCCACCAATGATTTTTACTTATCAATTAACATTAAATTACAGATAAGATCAAGCAATAAAAGATAGATATTATTCTTAATTTTATTCATATTTTCAAATTAAAAACTTTGTGACCAAATTCCTGATATGACCAAATTCTCGAAATCTTCCTGAGATATTTTTGAAAAAACACAATGAATAACACCTTTGTGTAACAGTTATTTGAATGGTTTGTCTCCCATTTGAAACTGGCAATAATTAATTTTCACAGTGAAAACACAGTTGCTAGTTTCGTCAGTGATTTCACATATCAAAGAGGTCCCTGTATTGATTATTGGTAGGTATTGCTTGTAGTCTATAGCTGATACAGGCCATGAATAGTTTAATTTATATGTCTGTGTCATTAGCTTTTGGAAGCAAACATGGATGTGAATGGCTCGTGAAAATGAGGGAGGGGGCACAAAGGTGTAAGTGCCAATTTATCTAAAAACATTTCATTAACCTTTGCAATTCATTTTGGTTTAGTGTAAATTCCAGGTCTGGAGTTAGATAATGTTCTTATTGGTTGTTTGGGTTTAGGCAAATGGCAGCTTCTCCACGTCTCAGTTTTCTCATTTTGAAAATGGACATGAGATTATGTACCTACTTCACATAAAGCCTATGGACTACTCCTAACAGTTGTAACTGCAGTTTACTATGTGCTTACACGGTAGACATTGCATTAAGTGCTTTACATGCAGCCCTCATGATTAATCTTCTCCAAAGCGCTATGAGATAGCTACAGTCATCATTTCCATTTTATGGAAAAACAAGCATCGAGAAAATAAGGAACTTTTTCAAGGCTTCACTGAAAATGGCAAAGCCAAGACTGCTAGGTAGAGGCCAGTCTACTTTGCCTCTTATAAAACTTCCAGAGCTTTTTCCTCTTATAAAACTGGGAAAGTTTAGTGGCTACAATTCAGCATTTAAAACATTAGACACAGGTAGATGCAAGACTACTATATATAGGATGGATAAACAGCAAAGTCCTACTGTATGGGATGGGAAACAACATTCAGTGTCCTGTGATAATGGTTTGTGTGGTTTAGCCGTGTTTGACATTTTGCCACCCCATGGACTGTAGCCTGCCAGACCCCTCCATTGCCATTTCCTTCTCCAGGGGATCTTCTGGACCCAAGCATTGAATCCTTGTCTCCTGCATTGGAAGGTGGATTCTTTACCGTTGAGCCAACAGGGAAGCCCAACCATAATGGAAAAGATACAAAAAAGAAAGTGTATATATGTTTAACTGAATCACTTTGCTGCAGAGTAGAAATTAACACAACACTATAAATCAACCATGACAAAATTTTTTTTTAAGTATATGAATTTTCATAGAGTGATTTAGTAATATCATCAAGTGCACCATTTTGAAAAATAACAGAATTGTAAGGGTTCTAGATAATAAACTGTTGCTAGAATTACCCAGTTTCTTTGAGGGTAATACTTGCTGTCTGCTTGATACCATTGTCCATTTGAGAGGTAAAGTATCTGTGATGACGTGCCAGAATCTTCCAATTTTCCAATTTAGTCATAAAATTTACTAAAATTAAGTTCTGGATTTAGGGATTTTGCTTAGTTTAGTTTTAGTCACACATATGCCAGCTTAACCTGTGAAACCAGCCAGAATGAAGTTAGTGCTCAGCCTGTGTTCAAACTGGAGCATTCTTCCTGTGAGCAGCCCTTTCACCAGGAAATGTCTTCAAAATTCACAATTGTAAAAGCAATGAAATATCTGTAAATAAAGAAATGTTTAAAACCATCTAATTGACCAGAAGGATCTTTATTTTGAAAGTAAAAATGTCGAAACTTTTTCAAGAGAAGAAATTCTATCCTAATGTTGTTAGATCCTGCTTGGTTAGGCTTTGTTCAAACAATGAAAGCCTCTTTGTTGGTGGGGGCTGGGGAAGACTATTTCCTGATGGTCTACTAAATTGATAATAAACTAAATAAACTAAAGAGTTTATTTTTAATTTGCTTATTTGGAATTTAGAGCATATTTCTCCCACAAAATAGTTCACAAAATCTGGTTGGGTCTATTTAAGGCTTGGTGAAGTCTCACTATCATATTATCTTGGTTTTGAGCTTAAGAGTGGAGAGAGGACTGATAGGGGCTGATTCGTGTCCTCCTAAATTCCTATGTTGAATTTGTAATTCTTGGNATATTTCTCCCACAAAATAGTTCACAAAATCTGGTTGGGTCTATTTAAGGCTTGGTGAAGTCTCACTATCATATTATCTTGGTTTTGAGCTTAAGAGTGGAGAGAGGACTGATAGGGGCTGATTCGTGTCCTCCTAAATTCCTATGTTGAATTTGTAATTCTTGGTACCTCATAATACAACTGTACTTGGACATAGGGCCCCTAAGGAGGTTATCAAGGTAAAATAAGGTCATTCGAGCAGACCTTAATCTGAAATATCTGGTGTCTTTATGAGAAGAGGAGATGGGAACACTGACACACACACTGGGGAGACTGTGAGGATCCTCGAAAAAGACAGCCATCTGAAAACTGGCCCTGCCCACACCTTGATCTCCTGACTTCTACCCTCCAAAAGCCACACACCTTGTGATACTCTGATGGCAGCCCTACCGACTGAGACAGGCACCATATGGTATGAGGAGAGTAGCCTCGGCTCTAGACTGAAAACGCGAAGACAGGGGTTGGTCTGTAGTCCTCTTTCACTTTTTGTTGTTTCTCTGCTTTTCCCATTGTCTTTTGCCATTCTGCATTCCTCTAGTATAATTCTCCTCTTCACTGTGCTGGGTCAGCATGGATCTCGATTCTCTCCAAAGTGCTCCCTTTGCTCCAGATAAAGTTAGGAATAAAGAAATAAGCAATGTTAGTGGTTTTAATCACACATAATAGAATGTGAGTGCCTGCCAGCCCCTTAATTCCCTAAATATGTGTTCCATGGGGGCATGGACTTTGTTTAGTGGCCAACATATTCCCAGAGCCATGAATAGCATCTGACATGTGGCAATTATTTCCATTTATATTTTTAAAAACTAGAGTTGAACTCAAATGCATCTCTTAGTATAGGAATTGTAGACTGTTTATCGGCTTCCCTTGTGGCTCAGCTGGTAAAAAAAAAAAATCTGCCTGCAATGTGGGAGACCTGGGTTCGATCCCTGGGTTGGGAAGATCCCCTGGAGAAGGGGAAGGCTACCCACTCCAGTATTCTGGCCCGGAGAATTNCCTAATACTCCAGTCATATTCAAGTGTGGATATTAGTATCCCTATTGTACAATTAAGGGAATTGAGGCAAATATTGTTTCCTAAAGATAACGTGCTTTATGAAGGGGCAGAATGGGGAATGTAGTCAAGAATTGTTGGCTTTCAAGCCCATTGTCTTTGCACCTTAGCTTAGTGTTAGTCTAAAGCAAGACTGTACTGGAGAAGGGAAAGGATACTAGTGCTAAGTCTTTGTTTGAAGATATGAAGGAGCTGCCGAAATGCTTAGCCTGGCTATAGGAGCCATTTAATATGTATAATCATCCTTTAATTTTTAAACATGGTTAATTTGATAGTTTAAAACCATAGATTATTATAAGACCATTATTCCATAGAGCTGGTGGCTGACTCAACAAGTGTGATTTTGTTTTTTCACAAAAGGAGAAGCTGAGAAACATTTATGAAAGAACATGTTTTAGTTTAGCTGTGAACTGCAAGCAACTTCAGGATCTTGAACTCCCTTGTGCTTGCTTTTGCTTCAACATTCAGTTCTTAGGTTTTTCTGTTTTCCACATACAGGCATGAGACAATATAGTGGTTCTGAATTGTTTTGATGAGAAAGTTGTAGGAGTAAAAAATAAATTAGTTGGTATTCCTGTTTTTACATCTGTAAGAACCTAAAACTATGCTTAGTCTCCTTTTCCTCTGAAATTTCAAAGCGAGAGTGTAATTTTTTAACATTTTTCATCCAAAGCATTGGTGAATTTTTTTAATCAGTACCTAGGCTAGAAAATTGGAATTTTCTATCTAAAGAAAATTCTTGACTGAGAATTTCTGGTTCTGATATTCTTGGACAACATTATGGCTCAAGTTGTAATAATAATACAAATAATTTAAATTTGTATAGTGCTTTTAGTTCATAATGTGTTTTCACATTTGTTATAGGAAAAAGGATAAGACAGCTGAATGGAGGAAAGAACGAACATTGGCCTGATATTCTAACAGAACATGAAGAACACGCAGTGAGAGTTCTAGAACAGGAGCAAAGCTGCATACATAGAGGCAGGGCCCTAAATAGAATTCAGGTGTGTGGTGGCTTGCTCTGCTATTGTCTTTTCAGTCTGCTTCACTCATTCAGCAAATAGTCACTGAATCTCAAAATACCAAGCAAAATCCACTTCCTTTTAATACCTCAAATGATACCGTGGTGACTCTATCAAGACCTAACACTGCACATTTATATCACTATTATTTTTTAATTTGAATGGCGCTTCTAGAATGTTCTAAATTGAACTTCTTCGATCAAGGTTGAAAATGGTGATTTTCAAAAGAAAAAAAAAATTAGAACACTTTTTTTTTTTCTTTTTCTGAACTGTTGAACATACTTTCTTAGCTATTTCCCAGAAAAGAAAGCATTTCCAGAGGACCTCCAGCAGCACTTTTACAGAGGAGACAGCAGAGAATGCATCCCTATCACTGCTCCTCACCTAAGCCCTTGAAAACTCAATTAGTGAAGTTCATGCCCAGAATCTGTCAGACCGGTTGTAACCAGAGAGTGTTAATGGCTCAATTCTTTAGTTATCAAAATGTCACTTCACATGAAATGAATGAATCCTAAGTACCCATATGCTAATTGGATTTATTCCGTACATGGTGGCTGTTATCATTTTCACGCTGAGTATGAACTTTACTGAACGACTACAAATTCCCCTCAATTCTCCAAGTTAGGATGGCATTGGGTATCACCTTCACAGAGGTATTTGAACTTCTAGCTGAACGGTGTAGATCAAGAAAAAGCTGAAAATTGGACAAGAGATTGAGTGGGGAAAATGTATTTAAAAAAAAAAACACAACTGAGTTAAGCTGTGTAAACTAAATAGATGAAGTCATGAGGACTAACATGACTTTTTTTTTTTTTTTAGTTTTTATTTATTTATTTATGGCTGTGCTACATCTCCGTTTCTGTGTTGGGCTTTGGCTATTTGCAGTGCATGGGGTTCTCACTGTTGTGGCTTCTCTTATGGTTGCAGCCCATGGGCTCTAGAGCATGGACTCAGTAGTTGTGGCACAGGGGCTTAGTTCCCCCAAGAAATGTGATCTTCCTGGAGCAGGGATCGAACCCATGTCCCCTGTATTGGCAGGCAGATTCTTAACCACTGGACCATCAGGGAAGTCCAGTGTGGACTATTATGAAGATTTTATTAACTTGAGATTGGAATTAACACATTACTATAGATTTCTCTTGGGCGGACATATCTCAATTTATTGCCTCATAATGAGTACACTCACCCCTCTTTAGGATCTGAGGGGTAGGGACAAAAGAGAGAGAATTTCACCCAAAGGAGAAGCAAGCACAGAAGTAGAACACTGAGTGATTCTCCTATTCTTTAAACCAAAGTGAAAATGTATCTAGATTTGAAGACTACCCACCACCACCTTTGCTTTTCACTTCTTTTCTTCTCACAGCTATTTGTAAGGCCTCCTCAGACAGCCATTTTGCTTTTTTGTATTTCTTTTCCATGGGGATGGTCTTGATCCCTGTCTCCTATACAGTGTCACAAAGCTCAGTCCATAGTTCATCAGGCACTCATCTATCAGATCTAGGCCCTTAAATCTATTTCTCACTTCCACTGTATAATCACAAGGAATTTGACTTAGGTCATACCTGAATGGTCTAGTGGTTTTCCCTCCTTTCTTCAATTTAAGTCTGAATTTGGCAATAAGGAGCTCATGATCTGAGCCACAGTCAGCTCCCAGTCTTGTTTTTGCTGACTGAAACAGTGGAAACAGTGTCAGACTTTATTTCTTTGGGCTCCAAAATCATGGCAGATGGTGACTGCAGCCATGAAATTAAAAGATGCTTACTCCTTGGAAGGAAAGTTATGACTAACCTAGATAGCACATTCAAAAGCAGAGACATTATTTTGCCAACAAAGGTCCGTCTAGTCAAGGCTATGGTTTTTCCTATGGTCATGTATGGATGTGAGAGTTGGACTGTGAAGAAAGCTGAGCACCAAAGAATTGATGCTTTTGAACTGTAGTGTTGGAGAAGACTCTTGAGAGTCCCTTGGACTGCAAGGAGATCCAACCAGTCCATTCTAAAGGAGATCAGTCCTAGGTGTTCTTTGGAAGGACAGATGCTGAAGCTGAAACTCCAATACATTGGCCACCTCATGCGAAGAGTTGACTCATTGGAAAAGACTCTGATGCTGGGAGGGATCGGGGGTAGGAGGAGAAGGGATGACAGAGGATGAGATGGCTGGATGGCATCACTGACTCGATGGGCTTCAGTCTGAGTGAACTCTGGGAGTTGGTAATGGACAAGGAGGCCTGGCGTGCTGTGATTCATGGGGTTGCAAAGAGTCGGACAACTGAGCAACTGAACTGACTGAACTGAACTGACAAGTCCACCACCACCATGGCTCAGATTGTAAAGAATCTGTCTGTGATGTGGGAGATGTGGGTTCAATCTCTGGGTTGGGAAGATCCCCTGGAGTAGGAAATGGCAACCCACTTCAGTATTCTTGCTTGGAAAGTTCCACGGACAGAGGAGCCTGGCAGGCTATATAGTCCATGGGTTGCAAAGAGTGCGGACACAGCTCAGCAACTTTCACTTTCATGCACCACCACCACCATAGAATAACAAAACACTCTTGGAGATGGTGGTGTGCGTGTGTGTGCATGGGAGGAGGGTGGCTTTATCTTCTACATGTGAACTATGCCAATACCCACCTCTGCTTATTCTGGAGCCCAAAGAGAGGCAGGGGAAGCTGCTCGCTACTTCTTAATGAACAGGTTTTTCTGCTTCTCCCTTTAAGACTTAGGCAAATAAGAGTACCTTGGGTTCAAGGACTTCAGAAGTAGCTACAGGGGAGCTCTGAGGAAAGCCAACTGAAGCCAGCCTGTAAGTCATGAAGGGACCAGTATTTAGACTTTTGTTTTGGCTATGCCAGGTCTTAGCTGCGGCTAGTGGGATCTTTAGTCTCTGCATGTGGGATCTAGTTTCTCTACCAGGAACTGAACCTGGGACCCTTGCATTGCGAGTGTGGAGTCTTAGCCGCTGAACTACCTGGGAAGTCCCCTAGACTTTCTCCATTATCTCTAGGAGTCACTCACTCTTGGATTCTGAGATGGTATTGGAAGAAGATATTCACTGAACAATTGAAATTGTTAAATAAAACATTTGGCATTGTTAGTCATTTTGTTGTCAGTACTTTAATATACCCAAGAGTTTCAAATGCAAGTGTTTCAGTTCTCTCTTGCCTTCTGAGAGGCCATGATGGGCAGATGGCCTTATAGGTCTATATGTGTAGATTATGACTGTTTCTTACAGATCTCCTCCTCCTGGGGATGGAGTGGAGTTGGGGCGTTGGGGACAGTATAGATTGCTGGGCTGGGTGAGGGATATCCATTTATGAAACGTGGTATGTTAGAGTTCTTCACCTTAGCTTTGTAGATCAGTCATGCTGATGGGAGGAGCTAAGCTCTGTGCCCAACGGCCAGATTGCAGCCCCTGCACCTTCCTGTCCCCAGCATTTGATGGGATCAGATGGAGCAGAATACCTACTTGTGGGCAGCAGCCTCCTCCACGCTCAGAGCTCATTTAGCTTAGTGCCCTCAGCTAGCACAACGTCCTCTATTGCTCTGGAACTGTGACAGTGTTTTTATTCACTGTTTTACTCCAGTTCCCTCCAGGAGTGGTTGTGACAACTTTGACATTAAACACAAGGTGGAAATCAGATGTTGAGGAACAAATCAGAGCAAAGATCCCTTGAGAGGCCGCTGAGCCAAGATAGCACCAGGCTCACTGCACTTGTCCTGGTCACTAGGACCTTAACATGCTTGCTCCATAATGTCAACAACAGTTTGCAGAATATTTAGTATAATCTGTCAAGGGCAAGAGAAAGTGAGAAGGATGGAAACACAGCCTTGGCAGACATGTAGAGAAGACAGAGATTCAATGCCACCCACCAGATTCTTCTTCTGAACAATTAGGGTGTGTACACAGTTGGTTTTATCTGTATACATACAGATCACTATCTTCTTTTTAAACTCTTTTTTAAATTGAAGTGTAATTGATTTCAAATATTAGTTTAAGGTGTACGGCATGATGATAAATTTCTATAGATTATATTCCACTTAAAGTTATTATAAAACATTGGCTGTATTCCCTGTGCTGTGTGAGCTTCCCAGGTTGTGCACTGGTAAAGAATCCACCTGCCGATGCAGGAGATACCGGTTGCATCCCTGGGTTGGGAAGATCCCNGGCATTGTTAGTCATTTTGTTGTCAGTACTTTAATATACCCAAGAGTTTCAAATGCAAGTGTTTCAGTTCTCTCTTGCCTTCTGAGAGGCCATGATGGGCAGATGGCCTTATAGGTCTATATGTGTAGATTATGACTGTTTCTTACAGATCTCCTCCTCCTGGGGATGGAGTGGAGTTGGGGCGTTGGGGACAGTATAGATTGCTGGGCTGGGTGAGGGATATCCATTTATGAAACGTGGTATGTTAGAGTTCTTCACCTTAGCTTTGTAGATCAGTCATGCTGATGGGAGGAGCTAAGCTCTGTGCCCAACGGCCAGATTGCAGCCCCTGCACCTTCCTGTCCCCAGCATTTGATGGGATCAGATGGAGCAGAATACCTACTTGTGGGCAGCAGCCTCCTCCACGCTCAGAGCTCATTTAGCTTAGTGCCCTCAGCTAGCACAACGTCCTCTATTGCTCTGGAACTGTGACAGTGTTTTTATTCACTGTTTTACTCCAGTTCCCTCCAGGAGTGGTTGTGACAACTTTGACATTAAACACAAGGTGGAAATCAGATGTTGAGGAACAAATCAGAGCAAAGATCCCTTGAGAGGCCGCTGAGCCAAGATAGCACCAGGCTCACTGCACTTGTCCTGGTCACTAGGACCTTAACATGCTTGCTCCATAATGTCAACAACAGTTTGCAGAATATTTAGTATAATCTGTCAAGGGCAAGAGAAAGTGAGAAGGATGGAAACACAGCCTTGGCAGACATGTAGAGAAGACAGAGATTCAATGCCACCCACCAGATTCTTCTTCTGAACAATTAGGGTGTGTACACAGTTGGTTTTATCTGTATACATACAGATCACTATCTTCTTTTTAAACTCTTTTTTAAATTGAAGTGTAATTGATTTCAAATATTAGTTTAAGGTGTACGGCATAATGATAAATTTCTATAGATTATATTCCACTTAAAGTTATTATAAAACATTGGCTGTATTCCCTGTGCTGTGTGAGCTTCCCAGGTTGTGCACTGGTAAAGAATCCACCTGCCGATGCAGGAGATGTGGGTTGCATCCCTGGGTTGGGAAGATCCCCTGGAGGAGGAAATGGCAACCCACTTCAGTATTCTTGCCTGGAAAATCCCATGGACAGAGGAGCCTGATGGGTTACAGCCTATGGGATCGAAGAGAGTCAGACACGACTGAATGACTGAGCATGCACGCACCCCCCTGTGATGTATGAGATATTCTTATACAGAGTTCTGTCTTTATTCTTTTACATCAGTCGGTTTGGTCTGGCTAGCAAGGTTCAATGATTCATCCTATGCATTTTTTTGGTTTGCTTTCATGCTATTTGTTAATGAATGCATTTCAGAAAAAGAGAAAATGAGATATAAACTTGCTCATTCATTCTGTCAGGTTAGCAGAAATTCATTGCCTAGCTGGTATGTCTACAACGCTAGTGCTGGTAGTATAGCTATGAAAGGCCAAATGCTTGTTTTTCAGGAATTTACAGTAACGCCAGAAGACTTTTTAGCTAAAAACTTTAAAAGAAAGCAAATAACATGTACTTCCATGTTAAAGAAAATAAGCCCTGTTTTGAAATCATACCTTTAACCTATACTTCATGTCCTGCAACAATTTTAATTTTCTGCTGAAGTTATAGAATGCTTTTTATTGTTATGTTTCGTGAGAAAGTTGAACTAATCCTGAGGTTCTGACAAGGTGTTCAGCCTCACCTTGCTTCCTGTTGCCTTCCTCCATTGATTGTTCTTCTGATTTAGACTGATTGGATTTATTTGTTTTCTCAGCAGTGGGCTGATTTCCTTCCCAGTCTTTCTTTACTTTAGACCCAAATTCTTTAGAAAACCTGCTGTTCCCCAGTCTCTCCTCCTGGCATCAGATGGCTCTGTGTGGATGGCTCCCACCAGTCTGAAAGAGTATCTTGTTCTGAAGCCAGAATTCAGGCTCAGGTTGGCATAATCTTCAGAAGAGTAAATGTGTAAGGGGAGTAGTTGCCTTCCACATCTGCTCTGTACTGTTGATCGTACCTAACATAGTATGTTTTTATATGACTGTGCAACACTCACTTAAAATCCTTATTTTGGAAGCAGTGAGAGAGGTGGTTGGCAGGTATCATAAAATTCTAGAAATCTGGTTGTTCGAAGCATGGAAGACTCAGTGACAGGGGAGATGCTGACATTCTAAACCAGGACCTCTTATGGCTCTTCTCAGAGAGTGTGGGGAGGAAATGAGGAGAAGCCATGGGGTAGGAGACTTCTTGGTGCCTGTGAAGACCCCCGAATATTCACTTTTTGTTTCTTTTGGGTAGAGAGATGGTGAGGGGGATGATGTAGGCCCCTTACTGTTATTTTCAAACTTCCTGATCTTAACAGAGAGAAACTGTTGGAAATAGGCTAAAATATGAAACATGACCAAACTTGAAATCAGTACATAAATTGTGAAATGTAAGATGAGGTTCTGTTTTGCCACAACGCAAAAGTCATGAAGAGTTAATTAGGGTAGAGACGAGACAATTTGGAGTGTATGTGGGGGGGAGCAAGACAAGCCTACTGCTGCCATATTTACATCCCAAGATGGAGTGCCTTCAAGGGATATGAAAGGATTCTGAACCAGGGAAAAGTGTATATTTTAAAAACGATATTGAAAAAAAAAAAGACACCAAAAAACAATTTTTTGAATGTTTGACATCTCAGTATTTTTTCATACGTCGAGAATTTCTTTGATAATCTCCTTCACTTTAATGAGTATATTGCCTTGCTTTTTATGTTTTTTCCACAATAAATCTAAATTTTAGTGGNGGATATGAAAGGATTCTGAACCAGGGAAAAGTGTATATTTTAAAAACGATATTGAAAAAAAAAAAGACACTAAAAAACAATTTTTTGAATGTTTGACATCTCAGTATTTTTTTCATATGTCGAGAATTTCTTTGATAATCTCCTTCACTTTAATGAGTATATTGCCTTGCTTTCTATGTTTTTTCCACAATAAATCTAAATTTTAGTTGAATTAAACATTTGTCAGAGTAAGAAGGGGAAATGTCTAATTGCATTTGGTTATCATAGTTTTGATGCTTGACTGACAACTGTAATAAGATCGCCTTATAATAATGTGTAGACAAGCAATATAGAAAGCTAACTGAACAAATGAAACTAATGAATAACCAACAAATAAATAAAAAAATTTGACTTTTGCTATTGCTTTAAAGGAATCATAAAGTCATTTCATGTATATATTTATAATTTAACTATTTCCTAGGATGCATAATTCTGGAAATCATAAATCTATAATTTATTTTACTACATTTTATGCCTCAGTTGGGCTTCTGTGGTGGCGCAGCGGTAAAGAATCCACCTGCAATACAGAAGCTGTAGGAGACGTGGGTTCGATCTCTGGGTGGGGAAGATCCCTGGAGAAGGGCATGGCACCCACTCCAGTATTCTTGCCTGGAGAATCCCCATGAACAGAGGAGCCTGGTGGGCAACAGTCTATGGGGTCCCAAAGAGTCAGACATGACTGAAGCAACTTAAGAAACACACACATACCTCAGTCATGTGTGAGCTTTTCTATTGGGTGACTCTCTTTTCTAATAGCTATTTCTTGAGACCTCTGACTTATGAAAGGGCTTTGAAAGCATTAACACACTACACAGAAATTAGGATTCAAATCATTCAATTTGATTCATTCAATTTGGTGGTTTAGTCTCTAAGTTGTGTCCGACTCTTGCAACCCCATGGATTGTAGCCCCACCAGGCTCCTCTATGCATGGGATTTTCCAGGCAAGAATACTGGAATAGATTGCCATTTCCTTCTCCAGGGAACCTTCCTGGCACAGGGATTGAACCTGGGTCTCCTGGACTGCAGGCAGATTCTTTACCGACTGAACTACCAGTGAGTTCCCCTCATTAATATTTAGGCCTCCAGAAATGGCTTATGAAAGTACTACAAGAGTAGTAATATATAATTGTCTTTGCCAAACAAATTCTGTTTGTGGCTACTTGTTTCTTAGTTACTGTAGTTATGAAATGTCCAAGCCAAAACCATTAAATGGCTATTTCAATATTTCTTTCTTTTACTACTTTTATTATATTTCCAATAGCTCCTCAAAATCTATGGCAGCAAGTTCAGGTCAGACTTTTTAGACTAGGAGCTCTTAACCCTGCTTTGAGTTATAGTCAGGGTATTTATTAAAAACCCAGCCAGCTAACTCAGTTCTGAGGATTCTGATTCAGTGAGACAAAAATGGATGGCTGCAAGTGTCCCAAGTGATTTGATGACTGGTCCATGGACCAAGGTATGGGAAACTCTGATTTTGAGATCATCACTATCAGGTAATGGAAACAAGCAAAATGTGACTGACAGCTTGTGTTGTAATTGAGTGGTTCAGATTATGCTTTCTGGAAGCAGCTAATATTACTACATTGAAGAGAGAGAAAGAGCCTCTCTTGTCTGTTTTCCCTTCTTGTCTACTGAAGCAAAACAATTGCAAAATACATCTTTTTTCCCCCCCTGTTTGCTCTTTTTTTTTTTTTTTTCTTTTAGTCAGACTGATGGGGAGAATTTTTTGAAGTTATAAATGAATGTGTTTCTTTAACTGTTTGCTTCATAGAACATATTTGAGCAGAGTACAAGTGTATTGAAATTTTATATATTCTGCTTGTTTTGGAGTTGACCACGTGTTTAGTTTTAATTAAAATATACACTGATTTTTTATGACCAGTGTATATGCTAAATATCTTTAATCTGAGCAAATAATTTTCCTTATAAACAATAAACACCAACAATAACAAACTTTGTATATGTGACTTCAGACAATAAAATAATGCTTTCCTCTGTGATAGTGGCAGCAGGGCAAGAATCGACTCTGCCTTCATCAACATGTGGGGCTGTTACATGTATGAGTTTATCTCCAAGGCTTAATCTAGAGTTATCCAAGGTGTACTACATATTCTCAGTAAGGCATATTTCTGAATCCATGGGGTCACAAAGAGNATGCTTTCCTCTGTGATAGTGGCAGCAGGGCAAGAACTGACTCTGCCTTCATCAACATGTGGGGCTGTTACATGTATGAGTTTATCTCCAAGGCTTAATCTAGAGTTATCCAAGGTGTACTACATATTCTCAGTAAGGCGTATTTCTGAATCCATGGGGTCACGAAGAGTCAGACAGGACTGAGTGACTAACAGTTTCTTTCTGAGATTCTCAAAACATCTTTCATGTTTCTCTCATTCCTACCAGTTCTCTGGATAGGAGTCTTGGTCCTGTGGTGAGATGGTGTACTGGGGAGAAGCCCACAGTAGCTCTGTTTTTCTCTCTATTGGGGTCCAGGCCAGGCAGGTTGACGGGGCAAAGGAGCACGTGTGTAAAGCTGCCGCTTTGGCCAGTCTTGCTTCAGTGGAGGGTGTTCAGTACCACATCTGACTTCGGGGATTACTGCTGGGCAGCATTGAGCATACTCTTGGGGACCTGAGTATGCATGGGATTCACATGCATGCTCTGTGACTTTTGGGGTCTATTCCAGAATGATTTATTGTCTCTCAGTCTTTGAATCGTAGGATACTTAAGCTCGGTTCCTGGACTTTCTCTGCTGTAGTCTCAACTGAATTAAAATCTTGCTACATGTGGGTTCAGAACCTAGATTTGGGCCNGCATACTCTGTGACTTTTGGGGTCTATTCCAGAATGATTTATTGTCTCTCAGTCTTTGAATCGTAGGATACTTAAGCTCGGTTCCTGGACTTTCTCTGCTGTAGTCTCAACTGAATTAAAATCTTGCTACATTTGGGTTCAGAACCTAGATTTGGGCCAAATCTGGTGCTGCAATACAGATCAGTTGGATGGAATGATTGTGGTTCTGGTGTTGGCTTCATAGCCTCACCTTCTTTGTGGGAGATTGTCTCAATCCCAGGACAAGTCAAGGAAGACATCCAGGAAGACATACAACCAGGGAACTGTAGAAAATATAGCCCCTGGATGCTTTGATACTTTACTCTTCTGGGCTACCAGCTTTCTTTGGAAATGCGTGAAAGTTCAGAATCCACTCAACCAGTCTTGCCCCCGAATTGACCTTCTCTGGAATCTGAATGATCTAGTAGTGCAGGCTGGTTGGATCTTTCTCCTTGGAGCAATAGCCACATAAACGAATTTTTGTATAATCTCCAGAGTAGGAAGAGGCCTGATTAGAGTTCCTGCTCTATGTGTGTGTTAGCTGCTTTGGTCATGTCTGACTCTTTGCAACCCCATGGATGGTAGCCCACCAGGCTCCTCTGTCCATAGAATTCACTAGGCAAGAATACTGGAGTGTGTTGCCATTTCCTTCTCCAGGGGGTCTTCCTGACTCAGGGATCAAACCCAGGTCTCCCACAATGCAGGCAGATTCTTTACCATCTGAGCCACCAAGTAGGCTTTGGCCCAATGCTTCTGATTGTAATGCTTTCTTTTTGCTGAGGTTTAAATTTTTTAATAAAGCTCGCCTCTCTCCACACCTTGGAAGCATCCTGGGGCCTCTGTAACAGAGTGGGAACCTCAGTTAGGGTAAGGGACTTTGGAATGGTGCTGGCCTTCATTCCTTCCTTGGGTGTGACTTCAGGGCCCTGATCAACAAGCATTATAATCAAGTATACTGTGCCTTCCATCCCTCCTGGCACAGCTTGTGAAAGCACTGTATTAAGTTATAGTGCAGAAATTAGCCATCCTGGCCTGGGAGACTTATCCCCTTGCTGGATAGTAGGTTGGGAGGGTGTTTTATCAGACTCTCTGCCACCCTTCATATTTACTGATAAACAAAGACTTCTCTGGTAATGCTTGAGCTCTGCTCAGACTAGACTGTGTATGTTTTGCAAGAAAATGGCCATGGTGTATGCCTGTCTAAAGCAGCACAGTAGACTTGGCTGGATCTTTTTGTCTCACTGCACACATGGCAGATTTCATTCTGAATGGCCACCTATGGCCGTTGGACTATGAACAGTTCTTGGATGATGAGCCTTGGGTGCCAAAAGTTAAAGGTGTTGCTGTGATCTGGACTGGTGTGGTCTATCTTAGATTCTAGAATCTGCAGTCTAGATCCCTAAAGGATAAGAACTGTATCTGTTTATGCCTCAGCAGCATAATAGGTATATGATACGGAAATCCTTACTACTCTTTGTGTTGAAAATTCTTGTTTTTATCCATCTGCACAGAGCTAGACCAGCCCACCTTCCCTCATTCAACTTTTATTCTACCCTTGAATTATTTTTGGANGTATCCCTTCTCCAGGGAAACTTCCTGACCCAGGAATTGAACCAGGGTCTCCTGCATTGCAGGTGGATTTTTATTATTTTTTTTAAACCAGCTGAGCTACCAAGGAATCCAAGTCAACCTAAACCTCTCCAGTTAGACATATAATCAGCTTCTCTGCGTCTGTATCTTTATCTCTGCTTCTGACTATAGTCCTTGTCGCCAGCTCAGTAGTTTGGCAAATGGATTTCTGGGTAAGAAATACATTACAGGATCCAGCCCTCAAACTTTCTTCTCTTTCCCAACTTTAAGGCAGCCCTCACTGTTCCAGCTTGTGAGTTGGACTCAGACAAACGGAGCAGACCAAAGACAAATAAAAGGATTAGTGACCTGGTCAAGGGTCCAGTTGTGATTGTAGGGGTATCTGAGGTTTGTCTAATTGTGTGTAGCAACCCTGAGAGATCAGGTTTTGGGCTGGATCCAACTGTGGCTCGTGGGGAGTTATGAGAGAAGATACATGAGGATTTATGAGAGAAGATACATGGATGAGGAAGATGAGGGGTGCACAGTGGGGTTGTTGATAGAATGACAGCAGAGGATATGTCAGCTGACCAAGACCTTAGTAATGCCCAAGATGGGAGAAGGAAGTGGTACTATGGTCTCACACCCATCTTATATTTATGTGGGCAACTCTTGTGTGTGCTAAGTTGCTTCAGTCATTTCCCACTCTTCGCAACCCCATGAACTGTATAGCCCACCAGGCTCCTCTATCCATGGGATTCTCCGGGCATTAATGCTGGAGTAGTTTGCCCTCTTATTCCCATCTTAACTCTCTCACCTTTGTAAAACCATAGGGATATATTGAGAATCATAGTCAGGTTAGAGTTAACCCGAAGCATTCTTTCAAGGCCCATAAATCCATTATGTTTCAAACAGAGAAAGAGCAGATCAACTCATTTTTATCAATGACGCCTGCAGAAAAACAATGTATCTTTAGACTTTTAGCCCTATATTGTCCTCTCTTCTTTCTTTCTTTAAACCTCATTCATCTTGCGTATGTGTTTTCAGTACTTTACCTGGAAGATTCCTGAACTGTGTCTTGGGAGGGCTGGAATTCTCTGATGTCCTGATGCCAGTGTTTTTCTTTCTTTCCTTTTAATGATGTTTACTGTGAATCCTTCCCTCAGAATGATTATTTCAAAGCAGGATTCCATTATAGGTATTCATGCAGTGTGGGCTGTTGGCCAGGTTCCTACAGATCATAACCAAGAAGACTCTTTTTCCCATTATGGGAGGCAGGTCTTGTGATATGTATTCTGGGCTCTTAAGAGATGCTGGACATGTTACCAGTAGTAGTGCTTTCTTTGAGCCTCTGAATTCTTAATTTTTCCTTCCTGAGCTGTTCATGGTGGGGACTGTGGCCCTAGAGGTTTTTTCCTTCATCTTCTACCCATTTTCTCAAGTTTATTTTCCTGTCGCTTGTCCCTCCTTTTCATGTCAGTGCGTTAGCACTGTGGCTTCCAAGAACTGTGCCTGTAACCACATTATTTTCACTTGTAGGATTAGATTTGGTCTCTGGGAAGTCATTGATCCATTACTTAGCAATGAGAGAAGAAAAGTGGAAAGCCTACAAAAAAATTGCTGTTCTCTCTTCTTTTTCCTGCCAGGATCACTCCTTTCATGATCGATAACTCCAGAGGGGTTTCTGGGAGACGTGTTCAATGCTGTGGTTTTACTTACTGATTTAAAGCCCCATGTGGCCTAGATCAGTATGTGAGTTATCAATTACTGTATCAAATTAATAAATGACATTTCCATATCCTACATATGGTAATAAGTGCTTTTATCTGCATTATTTCATTTATGTGGTAGAGGAATCTAAAGTTTAAAAGTTAAACCACTTACTGACAGCCTTTGGCTTAGTGGTATGCACACGGTGCTTAGTCACTCAGTTGTGTCTGACTCTTTGTGACCCTTTGGATGTAGCCCACCAAGCTCCTCTGACCATGGGATTTTCCAGGCAAGAATACTGGAATGGGTTGCCATTTCCTTCTCCAGGGGATCTTCCCATCTCAGGGATCAAACCCGGATCTCCTGTGTCTCCTGCATTGCAGGCAGGTTCTTTAACCACTGAGACATTGTAGCTTAGTGGTATGAATGGGATTTGAGCCCTCATGTCTGAGTTCAGAGTCTAAGGAGCATGATCTTTTTCATCCAAATTTTGACATCCTCAAAGGACAGTTGCATGCTGGCAGGGTTTATTTGTATGAAATTGTTAGACCATGAGCAATGTGATTAAGCTGGCTATATATTTGAGGCCTCCAGTAACAAAGCATATTGTAAAAGCCAAAAGCCCCCTCCCACACTCACAAATAGAAACAAATTTTGATCTGTGTTGCTGATGCCTTTCTCAAGTGCCATTTATTTCTAAAACTCTTACTATTTTATACTCAGTCTTTCTCTTTCATTCTCTTTCTTCCTGATTTTTCTTGTTTCATTTTTCCTGCTTTTGTGTTCTCTCTTCTTTCAATAACTCTCCCAGTATATCTTCTTAGTAGGGGTTTCAGGTGCATGCATGAATTATTTACTGTTACTGCCCTGTGTTTCTGCAGTGGATTTGCAGAGAACTTTCTCATGGGGGCACCATCTGCAATTATTAATGACAGTTATAAACTGATCTGAGCAAGAAACTTAGAAACACTTGGGCAGTTTCTTGTAAGATTCAGAATGCCCATGTAAGCATAAGAGGAATAGGGGGATGGGCATTCCAGGAGACAGTCAGGCTTCCAGATGGGTAGACCACATCAAGGATAGTCATTTCATAGACACTCCATAGACAGGCATTTCATCCTGAGCACTGACTAATCCTAAATGCTTTTTAAATTTGGGATATGTTAAGGATAGGAGTTTTTATTTTGTTTTTTGATAATATCCATTCCAACTAGATCATATCTCAAGGGTGGTGCTGCTCCATATGGTTGGGCACGTTGGGCACTGAGTAACGCTAGAGGACACAATTCCCATTTCTACTCAACTGTATATGGAAGCCAGTCTGAAGATACCTAGTCAGTTTTCATTATTTGCAATAGTTATATTCTATAAAGTAGCCATGGGAGAAGGCAATGGCACCCCACTCCAGTACTCTTGCCTGGAAAATCCCATGGATGGAGGAGCCTGGTAGGCTGCAGTCCCTGGGGTCACTAAGAGTAGTACATGACAGCAACTTCACTTTCACTTTCATGCATTGGAGAAAGCAATGGCAACCTATTCCAGCACTCTTTCCTGGAGAATCCGAGGGACGGCAGAGCCTGGTGGGCTGCCGTCTATGGGGTCGCACAGAGTTGGACACGACTGAAGCAACTTAGCAGCAGCAGCATAAAGCAGTCATGAACAGTAAATTAGCAAACAATGAATTTGCTTCAAGGAGAAATACAGAGTAGGGCTTCTGTGAGCCTCTGATCATTTTTTCATCAGCTGATCAACACAGAAACTTGTTTTACGTGTGTTTTTGTTGTTTAACGAATGCTGTTGATCCATTAGCACTAAACTTATGACCAACAGCAGTGTGACTCATGCTTAATAAAGAGATTCTAACACATGTATTTCCTTCCTGAGAACCATCACAACGTTCTCAAGCTTAGGAAAACCAGATAGTACCTCAGCACTACACTCGGAGGGCATTTTAAACTGCAGAATCACTGATGAAAAGCACAGAAATGTGAAGAAGGTGGCACTAAATAGACTGCAGAAAAGACCCTTGTTTACAGTTTGGGATCCGAAACAAGAAGGCAGAGTCCCCTTATTTGACTTCAGCTGGGAATGTAATGGCAGGTGACCCAAATTTCTTGTGGCTCTCTTCATATGTTTGAACAACCATGAGAGCACAGCAAGTATTTATTTGGGGGTTACAAATAAATTGTAGCCAGTAGGTGACTTTGCAAATATGGAATTGGTGAGTAATGAGGATCAACAACTTAGGTTCTTTTCACTAAGAACCAGAGGAAGCCAGGGCGGGAGGTGTTGCACTGCGACTCATCCTATGGACAGTTAGAGTTGGGAAGAACTCTGGATGGCACCCAGCTTAATCTTGCCAGCTCTTGGATGAGGAAGAGGCTTAGAGACACTATGTGGCCTGCAGAAGGCCATGCAGCTAATGCCTGCGGAGTAAACACTTAGGCTGNGAGTAGGGCTTCTGTGAGCCTCTGATCATTTTTTCATCAGCTGATCAACACAGAAACTTGTTTTACGTGTGTTTTTGTTGTTTAACGAATGCTGTTGATCCATTAGCACTAAACTTATGACCAACAGCAGTGTGACTCATGCTTAATAAAGAGATTCTAACACATGTATTTCCTTCCTGAGAACCATCACAACGTTCTCAAGCTTAGGAAAACCAGATAGTACCTCAGCACTACACTCGGAGGGCATTTTAAACTGCAGAATCACTGATGAAAAGCACAGAAATGTGAAGAAGGTGGCACTAAATAGACTGCAGAAAAGACCCTTGTTTACAGTTTGGGATCCGAAACAAGAAGGCAGAGTCCCCTTATTTGACTTCAGCTGGGAATGTAATGGCAGGTGACCCAAATTTCTTGTGGCTCTCTTCATATGTTTGAACAACCATGAGAGCACAGCAAGTATTTATTTGGGGGTTACAAATAAATTGTAGCCAGTAGGTGACTTTGCAAATATGGAATTGGTGAGTAATGAGGATCAACAACTTAGGTTCTTTTCACTAAGAACCAGAGGAAGCCAGGGCTGGAGGTGTTGCACTGCCACTCATCCTATGGACAGTTAGAGTTGGGAAGAACTCTGGATGGCACCCAGCTTAATCTTGCCAGCTCTTGGATGAGGAAGAGGCTTAGAGACACTATGTGGCCTGCGGAAGGCCATGCAGCTAATGCCTGCGGAGTAAACACTTAGGCTGGAGTAGTAGTTTATGGGGACAGAAGGCCTGCTGCACCAGGGTTGCCCTGTCCCTCTCTGTGCCATGGTGAGAGTCCTTGCAAGGCTTCCTGGAGCTCATACTTTGGAAGGGAAGGGCTAGGGAGATGGTGTCATGAAATAGCTCTTCCATGTGTGGGCTTCAGTCACTCTATTCAGGCTACTCTTATAGAATACCTCAGGTATAACAGAATAAATACCTATTTTATAAACAACAGAAATTTAGCTCTAGCGACTGGAAGTCCCAGATCAAGGCACCAAGAGATTCGGTGTCTGGTGAGACTCCTAGTTCCTAGTTCAAAGACAAGCATCTTGTTATGTCCTCACATGGAGGAAGGGGCCAGGGCTGTCCCTCGAGCCTCTTTCATGAGGACATTAATTCTGTTCTTTTTTTCTTTTAAATTTTGCAGTGCCAGGTCTTAGTTGCAACATATGGGATCTAGTTCTGTGACCAGGGATTGAACCTGGGCCTCCCTGCCTTGGGAACATGGAGTCTTAGCCACTGGACCACCAGGAAAGTCCTGCCAATTCTGTACTTGAGGGCTCTGTCTTCATGACTTAAACACCTCCCAAGACCCCATTTCTAAATACTGTCACACTGGGGATTATGTTTCAACATGAGTTTTTTAGGGGCACACAAACATTCAGTCTATAGTTGCCTCCCACATATTTTATTTCTTCAAGAACTATTTTTTGCATACTTGCTGTGTGGCAGCACTATGCTGAGTGCTAAGGTGTTAGGGGTGAATGGGACCTCATGAGGAATTAAAAGCCCACCCGAAGGCCCTCCTAGGGGTGGGCACCCGCATACACCGGTTGGAGGCCATTGGCACTGAGCCATCTGGAAGAAAAATTCCTAGCAAAAAAAAAAGCAAAAAACAACTCCCCAAAGAAGCTAGACTTAAGGTCACATCTCAAACTCCTGCCCTAAGAAGCCTTTCATGTCACCTACCCAGCAAAGGTTTTTTCTGAATCAAAATGGGGCTGGACTATACTTAAAGGGCTTTTATAGTCCTTTGGCTCATTTTCTATTCTCAGATACAGCAAAGAGGTGAAGTGTGTGATAGAGTCTAATGCCATCCCTTTACGTGGCCACAGTAAAATGCTTAAAGGCTCCCTGTAGGCTCTATTGGTTCCAGGGAATTAGAACCAATAATTCTTACTTGTTAAATGCTAAGTGAAGACTTTGCTCAGTCATGTCAGACTCTTTGAGACCCTATGGACTGTAGCCTTTGTCCATGAGATTCTCTAGGCAAGAATACTGGAGTGGGTTGCCATTCTCTTCTCCAGGGGATCTTCCCAACCCAGGGATCGAACCTGGGTCTCCTGCATTGCAGGCAGATTCTTGACCCTCTGTGCCACCAGGAAGCCCACATGCTAAGTAAAATAACTTATTTAATTATGTACCTGTATCTGTATGTATATAAATATATATGTGTATATATTTTCTCTTCTCAAGCTTAAAAACATAGATGAGAGAATGTTTGATTTTGATAACCATATCCTCTCTTAGAGATAATCAACAAGGGAAACTTGATGCGTTGTAGGGGGAAACTATATTGAGCTCCATGGAAAATGCCCCATGTCTGGTGTGTGTCGTTTTGGCTTTGGTGGATGTCTGCATTCCGTCTCCGAAGGAGAGCTGAGCTTCACACCTGGATTGGGGGCGTGTGTAGCGGTGTGAGTGGCAGTTAATAACATTTGCTTTGGAGTTAAGCTGCTACTGCTGCTAAGCCGCTTCAGTCGTGTTCGACTCTGTGCAACCCCGTAGA
>SJYA01001198.1:2351358-2385458 GCA_006410615.1 Neotragus moschatus
CACAGCAAGTATTTATTTGGGGGTTACAAATAAATTGTAGCCAGTAGGTGACTTTGCAAATATGGAATTGGTGAGTAATGAGGATCAACAACTTAGGTTCTTTTCACTAAGAACCAGAGGAAGCCAGGGCTGGAGGTGTTGCACTGCCACTCATCCTATGGACAGTTAGAGTTGGGAAGAACTCTGGATGGCACCCAGCTTAATCTTGCCAGCTCTTGGATGAGGAAGAGGCTTAGAGACACTATGTGGCCTGCGGAAGGCCATGCAGCTAATGCCTGCGGAGTAAACACTTAGGCTGGAGTAGTAGTTTATGGGGACAGAAGGCCTGCTGCACCAGGGATGCCCTGCCCCTCTCTGTGCCATGGTGAGAGTCCTTGCAAGGCTTCCTGGAGCTCATACTTTGGAAGGGAAGGGCTAGGGAGATGGTGTCATGAAATAGCTCTTCCATGTGTGGGCTTCAGTCACTCTATTCAGGCTACTCTTATAGAATACCTCAGGTATAACAGAATAAATACCTATTTTATAAACAACAGAAATTTAGCTCTAGCGACTGGAAGTCCCAGATCAAGGCACCAAGAGATTCGGTGTCTGGTGAGACTCCTAGTTCCTAGTTCAAAGACAAGCATCTTGTTATGTCCTCACATGGAGGAAGGGGCCAAGGCTGTCCCTCGAGCCTCTTTCATGAGGACATTAATTCTGTTCTTTTTTTCTTTTAAATTTTGCAGTGCTGGGTCTTAGTTGCAACATATGGGATCTAGTTCTGTGACCAGGGATTGAACCTGGGCCTCCCTGCCTTGGGAACATGGAGTCTTAGCCACTGGACCACCAGGAAAGTCCTGCCAATTCTGTACTTGAGGGCTCTGTCTTCATGACTTAAACACCTCCCAAGACCCCATTTCTAAATACTGTCACACTGGGGATTATGTTTCAACATGAGTTTTTTAGGGGCACACAAACATTCAGTCTATAGTTGCCTCCCACATATTTTATTTCTTCAAGAACTATTTTTTGCATACTTGCTGTGTGGCAGCACTATGCTGAGTGCTAAGGTGTTAGGGGTGAATGGGACCTCATGAGGAATTAAAAGCCCACCCGAAGGCCCTCCTAGGGGTGGGCACCCGCATACACCGGTTGGAGGCCATTGGCACTGAGCCATCTGGAAGAAAAATTCCTAGCAAAAAAAAAAGCAAAAAACAACTCCCCAAAGAAGCTAGACTTAAGGTCACATCTCAAACTCCTGCCCTAAGAAGCCTTTCATGTCACCTACCCAGCAAAGGTTTTTTCTGAATCAAAATGGGGCTGGACTATACTTAAAGGGCTTTTATAGTCCTTTGGCTCATTTTCTATTCTTAGATACAGCAAAGAGGTGAAGTGTGTGATAGAGTCTAATGCCATCCCTTTACGTGGCCACAGTAAAATGCTTAAAGGCTCCCTGTAGGCTCTATTGGTTCCAGGGAATTAGAACCAATAATTCTTACTTGTTAAATGCTAAGTGAAGACTTTGCTCAGTCATGTCAGACTCTTTGAGACCCTATGGACTGTAGCCTTTGTCCATGAGATTCTCTAGGCAAGAATACTGGAGTGGGTTGCCATTCTCTTCTCCAGGGGATCTTCCCAACCCAGGGATCGAACCTGGGTCTCCTGCATTGCAGGCAGATTCTTGACCCTCTGTGCCACCAGGAAGCCCACATGCTAAGTAAAATAACTTATTTAATTATGTACCTGTATCTGTATGTATATAAATATATATGTGTATATATTTTCTCTTCTCAAGCTTAAAAACATAGATGAGAGAATGTTTGATTTTGATAACCATATCCTCTCTTAGAGATAATCAACAAGGGAAACTTGATGCGTTGTAGGGGGAAACTATATTGAGCTCCATGGAAAATGCCCCATGTCTGGTGTGTGTCGTTTTGGCTTTGGTGGATGTCTGCATTCCGTCTCCGAAGGAGAGCTGAGCTTCACACCTGGATTGGGGGCATGTGTAGCGGTGTGAGTGGCAGTTAATAACATTTGCTTTGGAGTTAAGCTGCTACTGCTGCTAAGCCGCTTCAGTCGTGTTCGACTCTGTGCAACCCCGTAGANTGAGTTAGCATGAATAATTTCTTCTAGATTTAAAGAAAGATTATAGTTGATAACCCTGTACTGTAAAATGAAATATACTAAGAACTGAAATGTTCTCACCAAAAAAAAAAAAAAAAAAGATAAATATGTGAGGTTATGGATGTGTTAATTAACTAGATGGAAGAAATCCTTTCACAATATATACTGTGTGTGTGCTCAGTTGTGTCTGACTCTTTACAGCCCCATGGACAGTAGCCCACCCCTTTCCTCTGTCCGTGGGATTTTCTAGGCAAGAATACTGGAGCGGGGTGCCATTTCCTACTCCAGGGGATCTTCCCGACCCAGGGATTGGACCCATGTCTCTTGTGTCTCCTGTACTGACAGGAGATTCTTTACTATTAGAATGTGAATGTATATAAAATCACGATGATCTTCACTTCCAATTTCTTACAGTTTTGTCATTTATACCTCAATGAAGCTGAAATTAAAAAAAAATTTCTAGGAACAATATTATTAATACTTATTATGTAATCAAATATTAAAAAGGAGGTTGCTGCTGCTGCTGCTAAGTTGCTTCAGTTGTGTCTGACTCTGTGCGACCCCATAGACGGCAGCCCATCAGACTCCACCATCCTTGGGATTCTCCAAGCAAGAACACTGGAGTGGGTTGCCATTTCCTTCTCCAGTGCATGAAAGTGAAAAGTGAAAGTGAGGTTGCTCAGTTGTGTCCGACTCTTAGCGACCCCATGGACTGCAGCCTACCAGGCTCCTCTGTCCCTAGGATTTTCCAGGCAAGAGTACTGGAGTGGGGTATCAAAAAGGAGGTTGAATTATGNACTCTGTGCAACCCCATAGACGGCAGCCCATCAGACGCCACCATCCCTGGGATTCTCCAAGCAAGAACACTGGAGTGGGTTGCCATTTCCTTCTCCAGTGCATGAAAGTGAAAAGTGAAAGTGAGGTTGCTCAGTTGTGTCCGACTCTTAGCGACCCCATGGACTGCAGCCTACCAGGCTCCTCTGTCCCTAGGATTTTCCAGGCAAGAGTACTGGAGTGGGGTATCAAAAAGGAGGTTGAATTATGCTAAATAATGTGTTGTTTTGCCTCTTGCTTAATTTATAGGTTGCACAAGTTACTACTTAAAGCATTTATTCTGTTGGCTGAAATTTCTTATCTAGACATATTTATTAAACTGTATTGGATTTGACTTTTAGCCCTCTTTAACTTATTTAACTGGTAACTCTTTTTTGATTAAAAAATAACTGATGAAATTTTCACCTTCTTTCTGTTTTTACTGTTTATTATGGAAAATTCCAACCAATTACAGATGATTAATGTAACAAATATCTATGTATTATCATCACCTGGAAACTCATGGCCAGGGTATTTAATCACTTTAGTCACATGCTTCTTCCCATCTTGTATTATTTTAAAGTAGATCCTTTTGCTTTATCATTTCATCAATAAATATTTAATATGTGTGTGTAAATGATATTGACTCTTTTAGAAATAGAGTCAAAATAACATTTTCATATCTAACATAATTAATTATTCCTTTATAACTCAGATATTCAGTCATGTTTGAATTTCTGTCTCTATTTTGTTCTTGGTTTGTTTATAAGGATTCATGTTAGGTCCAGATATTGTAATTGGTTATGATTGGGTTTCATTATGTTCCATTTTACTCATCTCTTTAATAAACTTTTTTCAAAGCTGTGTTTTTTTTCATTTGAGATACTGTCAATGTAATTATTGACAATGTAGTTACGTATATTGAAATACTGTCAAGGTATTGTCAAACTAGATTAGTTTCCTAGCTCTTTTAAGAACTGGTATAACCATGAGCCAATTACTTCACCTCTCTAAGTCTCAGTTTCCTAGTTTGTAAAATGATAGTGTTGAGATAGAAGACCTTTAAATTCATTTTCAGGTCTCAAATTTTGTAATAATGTAAACTACTTGCAAGAAAAGAAAAAAGATATTTGTATTTTCTATGTTCTTTTGAGAGTGGAAATGGCTTTTAGAAAGGTCACAAGTTAGAGCCACAGATAAAGCATTGGATGTTGACTGAAAGATTCTTTTTTATTTTTTTAAAGAGGAAATTCTGTTTTCATGGAAATTGATATTTGATATCACTAGAGCACCCAAACCATCCTTTTCACCTGTATTTAACTTATTATGGTCCAGCACTGATTTGAAGTTGGTTCAGTTCAGCTCAGTTCAGTCACTCCGTCGTGTCCGACTCTTTGCAACCCCACGAATCACAGCACACCAGGCCTCCCTGTCCATCACCAAGTCCCAGAGTTCACTCAGACTCACGTCCATCGAGTTGGTGATGCCATCCAGCCATCTCATCCCCTGTCATCCCCTTCTCCTCCTGCCCCCAATCCCTCCCAGCATCAGAGTTGGTTATGAAAGATTAAAATATTTATTTGGGATTTAATTTTAAGAACCTGTTAGGTGAGTGAGTTCTTTTGGCAGTGATGGACAATGTTACTTTAAACTATTCTCCTGCTGAAGACAACTGGAAAATATGTACAAAATATGGAAAACATTTTGATTAAAGGTGTTAGGAGAGCTATTAGGATAGTAACTTACAGGACCAAGATACAGGTGAGGAAATGTGCAAAAGTGGCAGTTGAGAGTGGGAGCATGGCTGGTAAATACCCCAGACTTTCATTTGAAAGCTTGAACGATTACACCCTAGAAGCAAGAATAAGCAGGAAATAGACCAGTCCCACAAAGACTGAAGCTGAGCTATGAATCAGGTCAGTCTTTGGTTGGATTAGAATGGTTTAAAAATTATTGGTACCGTTAGACTAGCTGCCTGCCAAAAGTGAAATTATTCCTCTCTGGAGGAAGATAGCATCATCTAGAGTTTCTAATGAACTCTACTAGTTAAAAAAAAAAATACATAAAAATTGTTCTCTGTTCAAGCAGCAATAGCCAAGTATATAAGACAGGCTGTAACTGAAAATTAAAAAAGGAAAAAAAGATAGAAAAAGGCCCACCAGGGTTTCAGGTAATGGGACTATCATAGTCTTTACAACAATGATTAATATGTTCAAGGAATTAAAAGATAGGGCTGATAATTATAGTAGGCAACTGGAAACTAAGGAAAAAGACCAAATAAAGTTATATAATTAACTGAATAAAACAACTGATTAAGAACATTTAATGGCTTTAACACACAGTTGAAGAGTGAAGTAGTGAACTGAAAGAGCAGAAGAAAATATTTCATCTGAAACACAATGAGCAAGAAAAAAGGAAATAGTGTAAGCAGTGTAAGAGATAAATGAGATCTAGTGAAAGGTACATCATTTGTGTAACTGGTGTCCCAGGAGGAGAGGAGAGATGGAACAGGAAAACATTTGAAGACTAACTGAGAGAGATCAAGGATGGACTTTGGATTCTATACAAGGTAAAGGACAAAAAGAAGTCTTAGTATAAGTACTGGGAACCAACACAAAGAGAAAATCATGAAATTAGCCAGAGAATAAAGATAACATTACCTTGAAAGGAGAGACAAGGTACTAAGAAGATTTTTAAAAATGGAAGCCAGAAAACAATGAAAAGATGTTTACAAAATGTGAACAAAAACAACTGCCAATGTAGTATTCTATACCTAGCAAAAAGAATCCTTCAAACTTAAAGGCAAAAAAAGATACTGCAGACAAAACTGAGAGAATTTATTGTGGGTAGATCTACACTAACCAAAAGACTAAAGAATATTCTTCAAGCAGTAGAAAAATTATATCACAGGGAAGCTCAGGGATACAGGAAGGAAATGAAGAACAAAAGGAAAAAATGGTAAATGGTAAATATGTGAGTTAATCTAAATGATTATTGACTATGCAAAAAGAAAATATATATATAATTAAAATGCACAGCCAACATAGTACATAGTTTGGGAGAGGACTAAATAAAGAAAAAACATTCTAAAATCTTTGTGTGACCTAGGAAGTAGTAAAAACACTAATTTAAGTTAGATTTTGCTAGGTCAGGATGCATGTTGTAATTTCTAGGGTATCAACTGAAAGCATAGTTAAGGAATGAATAACTAACAAGAAAGTTAAAGAGAAGGAAATAGAATAATAAAAATTCTTGATAAACCCAAAGTAAGGCCGAAGACAAAGAGGAACAAATGTAAAGCAAATAGCAAGAGGGAAAATTTAAACATAAATATGTATTTAATTCCATTGAATATAAAATATTAAAGCCTTCCACCAAAAGATAGAGATTATCAGCCTGGAAAAGTAAGCAAACAGAATGTGAGTATATGGTGCTCACAAGGAAAACATCTTAAATATAAAAATTCCAAAACATTGAAAGTAAAGGTTTAGAAAATGAAAAATCATACAAACACTAAATGAAAGATAGCCAGTATAGCTATGCTATCTTAAGGCAAGAAGTATTTCTTGGAGCAGCATTTCATAATGATAAACAGGTTAATCCACCAGGAATCTATACCACTTTTAAATGGGTATATGCCTAATAATATGACTTCAAAATATATAAAGCAAAAATTGGAAGTATGGCAAGGAAACACAGACAAACCCACAGTGACAATGGAAGATTTTACTATAACTTTGATGATAATTGATATATAAGTGGACAAAAAAATCAGAGTGTATAGCATATTTGAACAAATTAGTCAACCTGACTTAATTGATATACAATATGTAGAACAGGACACACAACTGCAAAATATGCATTTCTTTTAAATGTACAGTTTACAGTTGACAAAAATGAACATTTATAAAGCATGTTTTAATTTCCAAGGAATAAAAATCCAAAAAGTTCATTTCTGGGCACTAAAAAAAAAAAAGCTAGAAATTATTAACAAAAGCAACTTAGAAAATTCTCAAATATTTTAGAAAATATCAGTGTTTTTCTAAATAGTAAATCAAAGAAGAAATCACAAGATAAAGTAATATTGAATAGAATGATAAAAATTCTATAAAGTACAGCTAAAGCACTGAATAAAGAGAAATTAAAAACTTTGAAACATATGTAAATAAAACTTTTAAAAAAAGGCTAAAAAAAAAATCTCAAGAAGTTTTAGAAAAGAATAATAGGTGAAACCTAAAGAAAGTAGAAGGAAGAAAAGAATGAATATGGGAACAGTATTAATGAAATAGAAGCAAACATTCAAAATGAATGAATAATGTCAAAATGTTTTGGAAAGATTAGAAAAATTGATAAACCTCAGATGAGACTGTATTCTTTGACTTTGGAGAATTACTATTTGGGCCAACAAATACATTCCAAAATTGAGATTACTGCTTGATTATTACCTTTTTTCCCCTCTTTCTTATTTTTAAACATTAATGTATGTATATAACATTTAAAAAGATCAGTACTTTTGTAGCCCTATGTTCTTTACTTAATCAGCTTTAAAAAGAAACAACTTCTTGCTTTTCTTTTCATTATAAAATGATATATGTTCACTGAATGAAATACACATAAAAGGAGATTTAGTGGAAAAATTTCAAATTCCAGATAGCAGCCGTTTTTGATGTATATTCTTTGAAGCTCATTTCTTTGCTTATAGAGTTACATATATTTATAAAAATGTGATGATGTGTATTCTGTAATCTTTTTTTCTACTTAATATTGTGTGATGATTATTTTTCTATGTCATTAAATACCTTTCTATTGAATAATTTTAATGACTACATGACCTAAATTACTCAAGTGTATGAGTTGCCTGTGTTTGGACATTTAGATTGTTTGCAACATTTTTGCTGTTATAAATAGGTCTATAATAAACATTCTTGTAACTAAATTTTTGTGCAAATCACTGATTATTTCCTTTGGATGAATACTTGAGAGTGAAATTGCTGAGAGGAAAAAATAATCATTTTTAAGGCTTCCTATATTTATTGTCCGATTATCTTCCGGAAAAAGTGTGCTATGTTATAATGTCATCAACATCAACAGGGTATAAGCATATCCACTTCCAATACTGTCTCCAACATAAGGCATAACCTTTTAAAATAAACTTCACTTAATTATCTTAGCCTATTCTAAAAGTGCCTCAGTACTAAAGAATCTGCTTGCCAAGCAAAGGAATTGGGTTCTGTCCTTGAGTCAGGAAGATCCTTTGGAGGAGGGCATGGCAACCCATTCCAGTATTCTTGCCTGGAGAATTCCATGAACAGGGGAGCCTGGCCTGCTACAGTCCATCGGGTCGCAAAACATCAGACACGACTGAATGACTAACACACTTAGAAGCCCAGAAATCACACTGTGGATACATGCAGGTCTCTTTTGGAAGTCAGCATCCTCAGTAAGCTCAACAACTTCAATTTATAAAGTACTTTAAAGTTTACAAAGATTTTTATGTTTTTGTTATTGCTAAAACTATAAAAGAACTGCATTAAAAGATATTTTAAAAATGCACCCCCTTTCCAAACACTGTAGCACAACTATTTTAAATTCCTATGTTCATTTTTTTTAGCAAAGTAATAACATGCATAGTCTTAAAATACAAATAGTGAAACAATATTTGCAGTGAAAAACAGCTTCCCTTTTCACAAGTTCTGTCACCCTCCAGAAGCAGCCACTTTTAATACTTTTAGTGGTTTCTTCAGGCATATTTTTCCACATTGCAAAAATATCATAGTTATACTGCTATTTCTTGATTTTTTTTTTTAAGGTATCAGTTCACTTCAGTTCAGTCGCTCAGTTGTGTCCGACTCTGCGACCCCATGAATTGCAGCACACCAGGCCTCCCTGTCCATCACCAGCTCCCAGAGTTCACCTAAACCCATGTCCATCAAGTCAGTGATGCCATCCAGCCATCTCATCCTCTGTCGTCCCCTTCTCCTCCTGCCCCCAATCCCTCCCAGCATCAGAGTCTTTTCCAATGAGTCAACTCTTCGCATGAGGTGGCCAAAGTACTGGAGTTTCAGCTTCAGCATCATTCCTTCCAAAGAACTCCCAGGGTTGATCTCCTTCAGAATGGACTGGTTGGACCTCGTTGCAGTCCAAGGGACTCTCAAGAGTCTTCTCCAACACCACAGTTCAAAAGCATTGGTTCTTTGGCACTCAGCTTTCTTCACAGTCCAACTCTCACATCCATACATGACTACTGGAAAAACCATAGCCTTGACTAGATGGACCTTTGTTGGCAAAGTAATGTCTCTGCTTTTGAATATGCTATCTAGGTTGGTCATAACTTTTCTTCCAAGGAATAACCGTCTTTTGATTTCATGGCTGCAGTCACCACCTGCAGTAATTTTGGAGCCCAGAAAAACAAAGTCAGCCACGGTTTCCACTGTCTCCCCATCTATTTCCCATGAAGTGATGGGACCAGATGCCATGATCTTCATTTTCTGAATGTTGAGCTTTAAGCCAAGCTTTTCACTCTCCTCTTTCACTTTCATCAAGAGGCTCTTTAGTTCCTCTTCACTTTCTGCCATAAGGGTGGTGTCATCTGCATATCTGAGGTACAGATGACATCTATTGATTTCCATAGACGATCAGTACATAGTTCTCCCTTATATACACACATATCCCATGCCTCCTTCATATTCTGTAGCACCTTCCCATGCTCCCTATATTATTGTTGAAAACCTTTTTTCATTATGGAAAATTACATACAAAAAGTAGTGAAGAGAGTGAGCGTAGGTGTTCACTAGCTTCCACAGTTATTAAATTGGGATTAATCCGATTTAACCATATTTGCTACCTTCCTACTCCTTCAAATTCCCCTGTAGTGAATATTTTGAAGGAATTCCTTCTCATTCTCCTCCTCTTCCTTCTGTTTCTCCTTCTCCCCATCCCCTTTTCCCTCTCCCTCCTCATCTCCACCTCTCCCTTATTTTCCCCCACCCTCCCATTTCTTTTCTCTCTGTCATTTGATTTCAGATCTTTCTGCAAAGGAACCTGGAATCATTTCTGGGGATGGGGGCTGGTGGGCTTCCCATTGAGTATTCAGCCTTTCACTTATCTCTTCCCTTTTGATAAGATGTTCCACTCAGCTATGCTTGGTAATGCCTGCCTGATTCAGAGCATTTCTGGTTCAGCCTCTTCACAAGTTAAATCTTCTTTTTTCCATCAGAGTTGTGTAGGGGTGGTCAGAGGTAGCTGGTAGCTCTCATTTGCAGCCTTTCCAGGGCTCTGCAATGTTGGTCACCACTTTAGAGGCACTTAAAGCTGAGAAACCTCAAATGTCAGTCACTATTTGTCTGTCTGTTTCCTGTCTCTAAAAACTGTGAGCTCCATCATCCACTGTAATTGCTCCCTCTTCCCTTTGACAAGTATTTGTATGGCTTTATCTCTTTTCTTTCATTTTAGTGGGTCTTTAGGAAAAAGTGGAGGTAAACCCCTTTTCTATTCACTGCATTCCACTGTAAGACTTAACACAATGATTTTTATTTCTGCAGGTTACCTTTCTAAAGTATTTAAGGAGACAAGAAAGGAAACAAGAAGGAAGTAAAAGAAGGAAGGGGAGGGAGAAAGGAATGGATTTGGTTACCCTGAAGGAGAGCTGCAGATCCTAGTGCCATAAATGCCCGCAGGGAGTAAAACCAGGACTGAGTCAGGGCTTGACTTTTCTTCCTAGGGCCTCTCGTGATGTGTGGTCATAGGTGGACCTTCGTCTGGAGAATAAGAAGGATGACATTTGCCAAAGGAGACACTGGTGATCTTGGGCTCAATACAGCAAACATTTATTACAAACAAATCCCCAAGATCACTTTTCACCTAGTTCTGCTTGATCAAACAGGGGATTCGATTTCTTTAGAAATGAATGGAGAAGTACTTCCATTTCCATTGTGGTTTATTCTGTTCTTCAAACAAGTTTCTTCTTTATCACCAACTAGAATGTGGGTCCCACAAAACATTCCTTCATTCATTCTCTTACTCATTGTTTCTTTCTTTTAATTCCCAAAGCAGGATAACTTTTTCAGTGGAAGATTTAAGGCTTAAAGTGATACAAGCTTGTTTTCATTCTCCATCAAGTGTTTCAGCACAAATTAATTGACCACTGTTATTTGGCATTGTTTAGTGTCCTTTAGACCAAAAGGTGAAGAAGGTGTGATTTTTTGGGTCACTGTGAAGAATTTACACCTTGTAAAAATCTGACCTCCATTTTAAAGAATGAAATATATTGCGAGAATGAACCAGTAGTCAGGAAACCAAGTTCCTGGTAGGGAGGCCTTATTCCACAATGGTAAATCCCATAGGCTTAGAATCAGTGAGACTTGGCTTTCCTTCCAAGCCTTGCCATTATTTCTAGAGGGAAGTCATGGCTCCTCGTTTAGCCTCAATTTTTCCATCTGTAAAACGGAGAGAATAATACCACGTAGCACATTTGGCTTAAAAGGTGATAACACATGTAGAAGACCTGAGACCTGACTCTGAGGGAGGTTAATGGCAGGTAGAAGCTTGTAAGGAGAGCAGAGAATGTCAAAGGTTGTGAGCTCACATTTCCAGTTCTGCCTCTTCTAGGTATGCAGTGTTTGATAAAATGTTGTCTCTCGACTTCAGTCCCCTTGTGTTTAAAATCTGGATAAGGTGTCTGTCTTACAGAGCTGCTCCAAGCATGTTGTTTGCTCAGTCTTGGCCATATGTATGTTTTGTGTCAGTTTTATTATTAAGAGGTTAGGGATACTGGATGCTCAATCACATGGTGAGACTGTGTCTGTGTCTCCAACCAAAGCTGAGCATTGGTTGGAGATTTTGCCTGCTATGCCCTTTGGTTACCTGATCTTTGCGATGCTTTCCTGGATAGTACTATCCAGAAAATTTAACTTGAATCTAATTCATTGTAAGGATTTTCCTGACATGTTGTGTGGAAATAGTCCAATCTGGAGATGACCTTGGAAATAAAAATTAAAATGAACTAACTTCTCTGGCATGGTATGTGGTGAAGTTGTCATGGCTTCCTGTGAATTTCAAGACCTTCTCTTCTGTAAAACATGTAAACAGCTTCTAGAAATGAAGAGTTATTTGTGGTTTTTGGTTTGCTAGTTTGAAAGAGCAGAGGAATGACTGTTTTTATTTTCCTCCAGCTGGCAATGCTGCTAGTGGAGAATCATTAGAGCTGAAAAGTGGTCTAGTGATCATCTGATTAAAATTTTTAATTTTATTGATGAAGAAATTAAGCTTTAAAAAGGCTGTCACTTGTCTAAGACCACACAGCTATTAACTAGTGAAGCCTAGGAAAATAGCCAGGTCTTTGTTTAAATTTCAGCTAAAACAACATTATATAGTAAAATAGCTCAGTATAATATTATAATTTGAATGGCTTAAATACTTTCTCATCCATCTCAACCTAGAATACAAAAGATGGAAACCCAAAAGTTTTCTAAACAAATTTGTTGAAATCATGTAAGAATTAAAAACGAACAAAAAAAACAAATCATCAATGCATTGAGACTTAGTAAGCATTCTTTATTTTTTTTTAAGGGTTTTTAAAATGTGGACCACTTTTAAAGTCTTTATGGAATTTGTTACAATATTGCTTCCATTTTATGTTTTGGTTTTTGGCTGCGAGGTCTGGGATTTTTGCTCCCCATCCAGGGATCTAACCCATACCTTCTGCCTTGGAAGGCGAAGTCAACCACTAAATCACCAGGGAAGTCCCATAGCAATCATTCTTGAGTTTCTGGATTAATGCTCTGATTTTCATAGGCTACATAGATATTAATTATATATTTGTATTCTTAATTATTTATAACAAAATATATCTAAAGCATGAAGTTCACCCCATGTGAAGAATGCTGGTGATCAACACTGCTTATTTAGGGACCATAGTCATTAATGCTCGATAGCTTGACCTGAACTCGGCCTTTTTGATTTCATCTTTAAGGAGACCCATCCTTTTCTTAATAGTGTTTATTGTTGCAAATTACATTGACCGTGAATACACAGTGTGTCTGGAGGAACACATGCACCAGCAAAATCCATCTGATTTGTGTTTCATCAACTGGAAATGAGGCATTCCTGATGGGAAGCAGAAGGGACCCAGCTCTCCTGTGAATAATTCCTTTTTAGTTTGAAATAGAGAGTGGAGAGGGCTTTGCTGGTAGCTCAGCTGGTACAGAATCCTCCTGTAATGCAGGAGACCTCAGTTCAATTCCTGGGTCTGGAAGATCCCCTGGAGAAAGCATAGGCTACCCATTCCAGTATTCTTGGGCTTCCCTGGTGGCTCAGATGGTAAAGAATCCATCTGCAATGCGGACAATCTGGGTTCGATTCTTGGGTTGGAAAGATCTCCTCAAGGAGGACATGGCAACCCACTCTGGTATTCTTGCCTGGAGAATCCCATGGACAGAGGAGTTTGGTGGGCTACAGTCCATGGGGTCACAGAGACCAAGGCAGACTGAGCAACTGAGCACAGCATAGGAGCTAGAGAAATCTTTTAAACACTGAAAGAATGTAATTCACACATTTTGGGGAGAGTCATCTCAGTGTTGCTGTTCCTTTCTGTGTTGAGTGAAGCTCCAGATTTGGAATTCTGTTGGCTTTTTGTATTTTGACTCCCCCCCAGATTCTTGGAGGAGGGAGTGACTGGGAACAGCATGGTCCTGGAAGTGGTGGAGCTGAGGAAGCGCCTGCAGTGTGAGAGGAACACAGCAAGTGCCGTGTTTTGCTTAGCTGTCCTAGGAGCCTGAGCATCCTTGGCAGGAAAGAAGCAATTGGCTTTTAAATATCTAGTTTTAGGTTTGCATGATTGCTTCCTTCTCCTTAAATTCTGTTTCTGAGGAGTTAGCTTTTCTCAGTCTTCTATATTAGACTTTATAGTAAACATTGCAAAATTATTATGGGGTCAATATATACTCACAGTTAAGGATTTAAAGAGAACAAAAAGGTTGTGCAATGCACTGCACATTCCTGCCAGTCTCACGCTATAGGAGCCACCATCGTGGGTGTCCTCGATATTTTCTATATGAACACCCCCTGCATGTATAGATGTATTTTTCCTGAATGGGAGGGTAGTGTATATGGGTATGCTCGCATGCATGGTGCCTATGTGCTCAGTCGTGTCTGACGTTTTGTGACCTCGTGGACTGTAGCCCACCAGGTTCCTCTGTGCATGGGATTTCCCAGGCAAGAATACTGGAAGGGGTTGCCATTTCCTTCTCCAGATATGTGTGTGTGTGTGTGTGTGTGTGTGTGTAGATATCTTTTTGCATTACTACATAGAATGAATTCTTTCTTTTAAATGGCTGGGTAGTTCTGAATGCTAGGGATGTTCCATCTTTTATTGGTTTTCTCATATTCTTTCCCCTTTTCCTGAAATAATATACTTCAAGACGAGCATTTAGTCAATCTCACACCTAAGGCTTGTGTCCTCTGGAGGAGGCTCAATTTTCCAACCTTGAGAAGGCAAGCCGGTGGCAGCTTGGGGGCTGTTAGCTATCACCATCTGCACCTCTCTTCAGGGTTTGAGGCTCGGTCTGTGTTTTTGTGTTTGCCAAAGCCAGAGCTTGGTCGTGGCTCCTAGGTTCAGTGGAGTGTGGAAAAGTGAGTGGGAAGTTGGGTTCGTCAGTGACAAATCCTTAGATTGGACATAATGAAGCAGAAAATCAAGGCACTGTGCTGTCAGAATTTTCAAGGTCAATAATGCAGCTCACTCTCTTTTCAAGTCAAGCCAAATCCAGCAACTTTGCCATCTTTCCCAGGTAGAAGGAAAGTCCCAGAGCTCGTAAAGCCCATCTCAAGAGCCTGCAGACTCCCAAAGGAAATGGAAATGTCAGTTTTAGCCTGCCTTCGAGTGAGAGTGCTGAACTTTGGACGAGATAAGCAGTTTTCATATTTCTTTTAGAAAGGGAACCTATTTTTCAAATGAAATGTCTTTTACAATTCCCAGTATATAAAAGAGATGAAGGGCTTCCCAGGTGGAACTGGTGGTAAAGAACCTGTCTGCCAATGCAGGAGACATGTCGGTTTGATCCCTGGGTCAGAAAATATCCCCTGGAAAAGGGCACTCCAGTATTCTTGCTTGGAGATTTCCATGGACGGAAGAGCCTGGCGGGCTCAGTCCATAGGGATCACAGAGTTGCACGTGACTGAAGCGACTTAGCAGGCAGAAGCGATAAATGTGGAACTGCAGGGTTGTGTGAGTTAGATTGGGGATCTGTTTGGTCCTTCCAACTCCAAGCCCTCACAGCCCCATCAATTCCCACAGGCTCGCATCTTCCAGGACACAGACAGGAAAAATAGCATTTCATTTCATCCAAGATGTTGAGTTTAATCTTTCTTTAACTTTAAATAGTATTTGGACATCATGAAGAGTTTCTACTTTGCCAATAATTTCAAGGAGGAAACATCTTTTTGTGGTTAAAGAGCCTGCTGAGTCTTTGCTGGATCAAAGGGCAGCCTTGGTTGAAGATTGGATGTATCTCATCAGTTAAATTTTAGCTCCTAAAGAAAAATTTAGAAATATGCAGACTGGAGAAACTAGCTTATAAGGGCAACAAGTCTTTACACAAATTCCAAAGCCTGTGAGATTGATTGCTTTCAGTGTTTACTGCAGCCAAATGATTAACTCAGGACCCTGAAACTGAGCTCTCTGGAGAAGTGATTTATGCTGGGAATGCAGAAAGGATGTTTGCATATGACCATCAGATTTCTTGGTGAAGCCTTTTAAACACTGTTTATCTTGGGGACACCCATTACTTACAGCGTTTGTATTTCCTTTTTTGTTTTATAGTCCTACACCAGAGGCCAAGGCCAGGCTTCTAGTAAGTACTGAGTCTGATTGCTCAGGGCTTTCTGTGGGATGCTGCTGAGTCTGTGGGGAAGTGTGTACGTGCTCAGTCACTCAGTCGTGTCCAACTCTTGCAACCCCATGGACTGCAGCCTTCCAGGCTCCTCTGTCCATGGAATTTTCCAGCCAAGAATATTGGAGTAAGTTGCCATTTCCTTCTCCAGGGGATCTTCCTGACCCAGGGTTCGAACCCCAAGTCTTTTGCATCTCTTGCATTGGCAGGTGGATTCTTTACCAACTATGTGCTCCAAACTACCTGAAGTGTATAGTGCTTTCAAATGAAAATAGTTGGTTTTAGGATTAATCGATTTTTCTAAGCCAAAGAAACACAATGCCCACAAATACTGAATCATACTATAAATATTTGGGATTTCAAAAATAAAATATGTGTTGATCAAAGAGCCAACTTTTATGAAACCTTCTCTTAAACACTTTTCTCCCAGCTTTAGGTTTTATTATGATGAAAAGCTCCCATTTTCCCCACACTGAAATAACATTTTTTGTTTTTTTTTAATTGAGTGGGCCAGGTTCTAGGTCTTTGGGATACAGCAGTGAACAGAAGAGATAAGATTCCTGCCCTCAGGGGACTCTCAGTTTTGTTCTCTCGTAACTAGTTTTTGTTTTTTTTTTAAATCTGGCAGGGGCTTCTCTCATGGTCCAGTGACTGAGAATCCCCCTGCTAATGCAGGAAACAGAGGTTAGATCCATGGTGTGGGAAGATCCCATGTGCCATGAGACAGCTAGGCCCCCTCGCCAGAGCTGTTGAGCTTGTGCTCTAGAGCCTGGGGGCCGAAACTGTTGAGCCCATGAAACACAACTAGCCCTTGTGCCCTAGAACCCATGCTTGGCAACCAGAGAAGCCACTTCAATGAGAAGCCCATGCACCACAACTGGAGAGTACCTCCTGCTCACCGGAAGCAGAGCAAAGCCGGCTTGTGGCAACAAAGACCCAGCACAGCCAAAAGTAAATAAATAGATTAAATAAATGAATATTAAAAAGAAATCAGGTGAAAAACGTCTGCTGCACATTCTGCAAAAGGAGTAATGTGTGGAAGGCAGTGTGCTGCAGGGTAGTGAAACCTGCAATTTCGGTAGGTGTCATTTCATTTTCTGTGCACTCAAGGTAGGACTCATGGAAGATGATCATGGGCTTGTCCTGAGTACAAAAAATAAATAACACACAGTTTCTCAAAATGTGTTATTACTTACCTGCATGGGAAGAGTCAGGCATTTTCTTAAAAATATACGTTCCTCTAGGTGTAAAGCAGGTTTAAAAGAAAAAGCATTCAGTTGCCATTCTCTTCCAATAAGGAGCATCAGGAGAGGTGNATTGAGACTTAGTAAGCATTCTTTATTTTTTTTTAAGGGTTTTTAAAATGTGGACCACTTTTAAAGTCTTTATGGAATTTGTTACAATATTGCTTCCATTTTATGTTTTGGTTTTTGGCTGCGAGGTCTGGGATTTTTGCTCCCCATCCAGGGATCTAACCCATACCTTCTGCCTTGGAAGGCGAAGTCAACCACTAAATCACCAGGGAAGTCCCATAGCAATCATTCTTGAGTTTCTGGATTAATGCTCTGATTTTCATAGGCTACATAGATATTAATTATATATTTGTATTCTTAATTATTTATAACAAAATATATCTAAAGCATGAAGTTCACCCCATGTGAAGAATGCTGGTGATCAACACTGCTTATTTAGGGACCATAGTCATTAATGCTCGATAGCTTGACCTGAACTCGGCCTTTTTGATTTCATCTTTAAGGAGACCCATCCTTTTCTTAATAGTGTTTATTGTTGCAAATTACATTGACCGTGAATACACAGTGTGTCTGGAGGAACACATGCACCAGCAAAATCCATCTGATTTGTGTTTCATCAACTGGAAATGAGGCATTCCTGATGGGAAGCAGAAGGGACCCAGCTCTCCTGTGAATAATTCCTTTTTAGTTTGAAATAGAGAGTGGAGAGGGCTTTGCTGGTAGCTCAGCTGGTACAGAATCCTCCTGTAATGCAGGAGACCTCAGTTCAATTCCTGGGTCTGGAAGATCCCCTGGAGAAAGCATAGGCTACCCATTCCAGTATTCTTGGGCTTCCGTGGTGGCTCAGATGGTAAAGAATCCATCTGCAATGTGGACGACCTGGGTTCGATTCTTGGGTTGGAAAGATCTCCTCAAGGAGGACATGGCAACCCACTCTGGTATTCTTGCCTGGAGAATGCCATGGACAGAGGAGTTTGGTGGGCTACAGTCCATGGGGTCACAGAGACCAAGGCAGACTGAGCAACTGAGCACAGCATAGGAGCTAGAGAAATCTTTTAAACACTGAAAGATTGTAATTCACACATTTTGGGGAGAGTCATCTCAGTGTTGCTGTTCCTTTCTGTGTTGAGTGAAGCTCCAGATTTGGAATTCTGTTGGCTTTTTGTATTTTGACTCCCCCCCAGATTCTTGGAGGAGGGAGTGACTGGGAACAGCATGGTCCTGGAAGTGGTGGAGCTGAGGAAGCGCCTGCAGTGTGAGAGGAACACAGCAAGTGCCGTGTTTTGCTTAGCTGTCCTAGGAGCCTGAGCATCCTTGGCAGGAAAGAAGCAATTGGCTTTTAAATATCTAGTTTTAGGTTTGCATGATTGCTTCCTTCTCCTTAAATTCTGTTTCTGAGGAGTTAGCTTTTCTCAGTCTTCTATATTAGACTTTATAGTAAACATTGCAAAATTATTATGGGGTCAATATATACTCACAGTTAAGGATTTAAAGAGAACAAAAAGGTTGTGCAATGCACTGCACACTCCTGCCAGTCTCACGCTATAGGAGCCACCATCGTGGGTGTCCTCGATATTTTCTATATGAACACCCCCTGCATGTATAGATGTATTTTTCCTGAATGGGAGGGTAGTGTATATGGGTATGCTCGCATGCATGGTGCCTATGTGCTCAGTCGTGTCTGACGTTTTGTGACCTCGTGGACTGTAGCCCACCAGGTTCCTCTGTGCATGGGATTTCCCAGGCAAGAATACTGGAAGGGGTTGCCATTTCCTTCTCCAGATATGTGTGTGTGTGTGTGTGTGTGTGTGTGTGTGTGTAGATATCTTTTTGCATTACTACATAGAATGAATTCTTTCTTTTAAATGGCTGGGTAGTTCTGAATGCTAGGGATGTTCCATCTTTTATTGGTTTTCTCATATTCTTTCCCCTTTTCCTGAAATAATATACTTCAAGACGAGCATTTAGTCAATCTCACACCTAAGGCTTGTGTCCTCTGGAGGAGGCTCAATTTTCCAACCTTGAGAAGGCAAGCCGGTGGCAGCTTGGGGGCTGTTAGCTATCACCATCTGCACCTCTCTTCAGGGTTTGAGGCTCGGTCTGTGTTTTTGTGTTTGCCAAAGCCAGAGCTTGGTCGTGGCTCCTAGGTTCAGTGGAGTGTGGAAAAGTGAGTGGGAAGTTGGGTTCGTCAGTGACAAATCCTTAGATTGGACATAATGAAGCAGAAAATCAAGGCACTGTGCTGTCAGAATTTTCAAGGTCAATAATGCAGCTCACTCTCTTTTCAAGTCAAGCCAAATCCAGCAACTTTGCCATCTTTCCCAGGTAGAAGGAAAGTCCCAGAGCTCGTAAAGCCCATCTCAAGAGCCTGCAGACTCCCAAAGGAAATGGAAATGTCAGTTTTAGCCTGCCTTCGAGTGAGAGTGCTGAACTTTGGACGAGATAAGCAGTTTTCATATTTCTTTTAGAAAGGGAACCTATTTTTCAAATGAAATGTCTTTTACAATTCCCAGTATATAAAAGAGATGAAGGGCTTCCCAGGTGGAACTGGTGGTAAAGAACCTGTCTGCCAATGCAGGAGACATGTCGGTTTGATCCCTGGGTCAGAAAATATCCCCTGGAAAAGGGCACTCCAGTATTCTTGCTTGGAGATTTCCATGGACGGAAGAGCCTGGCGGGCTCAGTCCATAGGGATCACAGAGTTGCACGTGACTGAAGCGACTTAGCAGGCAGAAGCGATAAATGTGGAACTGCAGGGTTGTGTGAGTTAGATTGGGGATCTGTTTGGTCCTTCCAACTCCAAGCCCTCACAGCCCCATCAATTCCCACAGGCTCGCATCTTCCAGGACACAGACAGGAAAAATAGCATTTCATTTCATCCAAGATGTTGAGTTTAATCTTTCTTTAACTTTAAATAGTATTTGGACATCATGAAGAGTTTCTACTTTGCCAATAATTTCAAGGAGGAAACATCTTTTTGTGGTTAAAGAGCCTGCTGAGTCTTTGCTGGATCAAAGGGCAGCCTTGGTTGAAGATTGGATGTATCTCATCAGTTAAATTTTAGCTCCTAAAGAAAAATTTAGAAATATGCAGACTGGAGAAACTAGCTTATAAGGGCAACAAGTCTTTACACAAATTCCAAAGCCTGTGAGATTGATTGCTTTCAGTGTTTACTGCAGCCAAATGATTAACTCAGGACCCTGAAACTGAGCTCTCTGGAGAAGTGATTTATGCTGGGAATGCAGAAAGGATGTTTGCATATGACCATCAGATTTCTTGGTGAAGCCTTTTAAACACTGTTTATCTTGGGGACACCCATTACTTACAGCGTTTGTATTTCCTTTTTTGTTTTATAGTCCTACACCAGAGGCCAAGGCCAGGCTTCTAGTAAGTACTGAGTCTGATTGCTCAGGGCTTTCTGTGGGATGCTGCTGAGTCTGTGGGGAAGTGTGTACGTGCTCAGTCACTCAGTCGTGTCCAACTCTTGCAACCCCATGGACTGCAGCCTTCCAGGCTCCTCTGTCCATGGAATTTTCCAGCCAAGAATATTGGAGTAAGTTGCCATTTCCTTCTCCAGGGGATCTTCCTGACCCAGGGTTCGAACCCCAAGTCTTTTGCATCTCTTGCATTGGCAGGTGGATTCTTTACCAACTATGTGCTCCAAACTACCTGAAGTGTATAGTGCTTTCAAATGAAAATAGTTGGTTTTAGGATTAATCGATTTTTCTAAGCCAAAGAAACACAATGCCCACAAATACTGAATCATACTATAAATATTTGGGATTTCAAAAATAAAATATGTGTTGATCAAAGAGCCAACTTTTATGAAACCTTCTCTTAAACACTTTTCTCCCAGCTTTAGGTTTTATTATGATGAAAAGCTCCCATTTTCCCCACACTGAAATAACATTTTTTGTTTTTTTTTAATTGAGTGGGCCAGGTTCTAGGTCTTTGGGATACAGCAGTGAACAGAAGAGATAAGATTCCTGCCCTCAGGGGACTCTCAGTTTTGTTCTCTCGTAACTAGTTTTTGTTTTTTTTTTAAATCTGGCAGGGGCTTCTCTCATGGTCCAGTGACTGAGAATCCCCCTGCTAATGCAGGAAACAGAGGTTAGATCCATGGTGTGGGAAGATCCCATGTGCCATGAGACAGCTAGGCCCCCTCGCCAGAGCTGTTGAGCTTGTGCTCTAGAGCCTGGGGGCCGAAACTGTTGAGCCCATGAAACACAACTAGCCCTTGTGCCCTAGAACCCATGCTTGGCAACCAGAGAAGCCACTTCAATGAGAAGCCCATGCACCACAACTGGAGAGTACCTCCTGCTCACCGGAAGCAGAGCAAAGCCGGCTTGTGGCAACAAAGACCCAGCACAGCCAAAAGTAAATAAATAGATTAAATAAATGAATATTAAAAAGAAATCAGGTGAAAAACGTCTGCTGCACATTCTGCAAAAGGAGTAATGTGTGGAAGGCAGTGTGCTGCAGGGTAGTGAAACCTGCAATTTCGGTAGGTGTCATTTCATTTTCTGTGCACTCAAGGTAGGACTCATGGAAGATGATCATGGGCTTGTCCTGAGTACAAAAAATAAATAACACACAGTTTCTCAAAATGTGTTATTACTTACCTGCATGGGAAGAGTCAGGCATTTTCTTAAAAATATACGTTCCTCTAGGTGTAAAGCAGGTTTAAAAGAAAAAGCATTCAGTTGCCATTCTCTTCCAATAAGGAGCATCAGGAGAGGTGAAGAGTAGCTGATAGAGAGATGCTTTCTTTCATTCCGAGGGCCGGGGATTTCTAAAGCCTTCATGTTTCTTATCTTTCTATTAGAACCAGCAGAAGTGCTAAAGCCTAATGGCTGATGAGAACTTTAAAGAATTCTTACTCTTTGTTGGGAAGATATATAAATTTTTTAAGGTAGTACCTTTGCTTGCTTTTGAAATAATATCTTAGTCTAGGGATGGACGGAGTCAAGGGCTGTTCTGAAAAGGACTGATTCTAAGCAACATCCAGAAGCTAAATCATTATTTATGTTGTTCTCTTTATCCCTTGTTGTGTCACTTTTCAATTTATCGTACCATTATGCTATATTTTGGAGAAATGAATGTAGATGTTGCCATTGAGAAAGGTTGAAATCTGTTTATAAACCTCAATCATTGTCTTTCCTTGTGAACTGGTGTGTGTTTAGAGTGTGATTCCTGAAGAGATGGGGTACTGCTCCAGGGATCCCACCCACACTCCCCCCAGGAAAGACTGCAGGAAGGAGACTGAGAAGCTTAAGGTAACCAAACACATGGGGGCCCATGTTAAGTTTTCCACCTGCATACCTTTGTCAGATAGACTAGTTCTTTATATATAAGCCTTTTAATAAATATTTGCCAGTTCTCACACATAGTGACTCATTCAGTTTTGGAGTCATTGATTCCTTCCATGGATACTTGTCAAGGTCTTACTGTGTGCTGAGGAAGCAGTGGGAATAAATAAAGTGCTCCTTTGGTTTGATCTAAATCTGTTTTTCAGCGATAATGCATTATATATGACATGGCTGTAAATTGATGAGACATTTCCCAGAGAAATTGGTCTCATTAGTTGCAGTCATGTTCCATCAGCCTACAAGTCCTACTCACTTGACTGCCTAAATATAGCACAATGCTCTCCTCCCTTCCTACCCTGTAATCTGGAGTAAGTGTGAACCTTCATGATTGCTTCCCTGGATTGTTGCTAGGAACAACTCATCCTGTTTTGCTGGTGTTCTCTTCTCATTCTTACCATCTTCTAGGTTCTTCCACACTGATGCTACAGGGATCTTTCTAACCTGAAGTTTGATCATATACCTGAGGTATTTGTCCATGACATGTAAGATCTTCTGCTAGTCTTGTAGCCCTAATTCCAACTATGCATCCTCTACCACCCACGTTTTATGTTCTGGGACTCTCCGGTGTCCATATCCAGTAGACTGAGAGTTCTGGGAGGGTAAGGTCCATGCCTGCTTGGGCCTCTTTGAATTTCTGGGATCCAGAATGGTGCCCAAGATATAGTGGGGTTCTATAAGTTTTTGTGGAATTGAACTGAGTTGCCTAGACTCTCTGAAACTAACAAGCTTTCAGCTTGTTAGCGAACCAAATTACATTGCCGTCTGTCTATTCCCTTAAATTCTTATTTGATGTATTCAGCATTGTTTGTCAAAGCACTTTGTGAAAATAGATGGCTCTTTCCTCTCACTGCTCAACAAAACTCAGAAGTAATTTTGTAACAGTTAACACTTGATGAGTGCTAACAACTGTATATTTCATCAGGTTGTCCTCCTCCTCATCTGATAGCAGGAGGTGGTGTTGGCTTCTAACATAATAGAAGGAGTAAAGCAAGGCAAGAGATTTGTTCACACTGTATTCTGCAAAGTATCTTTTGTCTTCGGTCATCTTGAGAATGGAATAGGCAATAATTTAACTCATCATTTCTTGAATTTGCTTTACATTTCAAAATCATTCCCTTTTCATATTTTGTAAAGCAGTTTTCTTTATAACATTGATTCTTGCATTTTACCCAGCAATGTTCAACCAGAATTGATGGAACCACTGTTATTTCAAGACTTCTTTTGTCCAACAAGACCAGAATCTTTACTCAAGAAATTTCTGCAAGTTCTTTAGTTTTCTTGTTCAGGAGAAATTCCTCTATCCTTACAAATTTAGATTGCAGATTATTCACTATGATTTGCCTTCTTCACAGCCAGATTTTAAACAGTTTTTAAAAAAATTAAAGTGAATGAAAATGTTAGTTGTTCAGTTGTGTCTGACTCTTTGTGATCCCATGAATTGTAGCCCACCAGGCTCTTCTGTCCATGGATTCTCCAGGCAAGAATACTGGAGTGGGTTCCCATTTCCTTCTCCAGGGAATCTTCCCGATCCAGGGATCAGACTTGGGTCTCCTGTATTGCAGGCAGATTCTTTACCATCTGAGCCATTAGTTAATTCATTTTTGACTGTGCTTGGTTTTCGTTAGTGCACGGGCTTTTTTCTAGCTGTGGTGAGTAGAGGGTAGTCTTCATTGTGGTGCTTGGACTTCTCATTTCAGTGGCTTCTCTTATTGCGGAGTATGGGTTTAGGGTGCGTGGACTTCAGTAGTGACAGCTCTCAGGCTCTAGACCACAGGCTCAATAGTTGTGGTGTACATAACAATAGTTGTGGCATGTAGGATCTTCCCAAACCAGGGAAGGAACCTGTGATCCCTACATTGGCAGGTGGACTCCCATCCACTAGGCCACAAGGGAAGTCCCACAGTCGCTTTTAATTTATGGGATTTTATTTTCTTATCACTCTTTCATGAGACCAAGAGATGATATACATGAGTGCAGCCAATATATGGCATGCCTTATTATACTGAGAGGTGAGTCCACTTATTATCAGGCTTGCTATCTTGAGTTGTGTTTCATGGAAACACATGGACAATAATGTCATCCATAATTTCTTAAAATCTCCTCATTCTTTTAGAACTAATGGTGCACACTTCCCAGGGAATTGTATTGTCTCTGAAAAGAAGAGGAAATTCAGGTTTAGTGGAGTTAAGTAACTTGCTCAAGATAACCCTGCTCTGTTTGCCTAAAGTGTTTTTTATCTTGAGATTTTATCAAAGCTCTTAAACAAAAAAGAACGTTATAAGGAAATCTCACGTACCCATCACTCAACTTGGAAAACTAGCAACATTTGCCCATTTTAAGGAATCCAGTTGCATTAGAAGGATCAGAAGGCATTAAATTTCTTTTTAGGCCCATTTAAATTACACTTATATAATTATTTTCATAACCTTTTAAAATCATTCTTTTTGTTACTATATAAAAAGGAAGAAAATCTATTTTTAATCCCAGGAGGGAAAAATATGAAAAATAAGCACAGTGGAAATCTTAGCAGATGGATAATTAAAAGCAAACAAAGCCGAATGATCTTGACAGTTGATCACAGTTCCATATATCAGAATGTGTGCTTTGTATGGGAGATTAGGTACACCCAGTCCTTGAATGTGTGCTTGTGTGCCAAGTGGCTTCAGTTGTGTCTGACTCTGTGTGACCCTATGGGATTCTCCCAGCAAGATTAGTGGAGTGGGTCGCCATGCTCTCTTCCAGGGGATCTTCCCAACCTAGGGATCTAACCCGTGGCTCTTATGTCTCCATCAACAGGCAGGTTCTTTACCACTAACGCCACCTAAAAAGCCCCCTTGAATGTGTAGCAGCAGATAATTGTTTGTCTTAGGCCTTTTCCACCCTGTAATCTGGTATGCTTCCTTCTACCCTCTTGCTGGCCCAGTGAGGAACAGAGGCGGTGAATTATTTTTGGATGAGGCATTGGTTGATGTTTGATTATTTCCATCACTTCTCCATTATGTTCACAAAGATAATAAGACACTGATACAGGTAGCTGCAATAAACTGTAAAATCCTGAGGCCGTGGCTTCTTCAGCTTGTATCCCTAGGACCTAGGACAGGGCCCAACTTCCGGTAAGGTCTGGGTATGGGTTTGTTGGCTGGAGCAGTACCACCTGAAGGTGCTGTACACTGGCTAAGACCTTGCAAGGGGACTGCTTTATTTTTAAAATGAATTGATATAATCTGAGGCAAAACTTTCTGCCATGTGTTTAATGTAAGAAAAAGATTGTTATTGTTATTTTGAAAACACTGAAATATGAAAAAAGTAAATGGATCTGATTTTTCTTTGAGCTTGTTGCCAAGAGTAAAATAAATAGTGTAAATTGTACTGAAATGGGAAGAAAAGAAAACAAAAGCTAAGGGTGGGAGAGATTATTTTTAGCCGGCAAAGTTATTTTCCAATATTATTGTTTTTGTCATGACCTTTTCCTCAAGTTTGCTGATGATACAGTCATTTGCTTTTTCTATATAGAAACACATGGCCTTCTTGGGGCTTATTTATAACCCACTGTGAAGGGCAAGCGCGAAGAAGGCTCAATTATGCATTTTAAATACCATGCTTCGTGTGGTCAGGATGAAATGTTACTCTGCTTGTACGAAGGTATCTTTTACATCTGAGCAAACATCCCTGGCTTACTTTCCTCGACTTCCTCTTCTCTTTTTTCTCTGTTCAGGAAATCAATTTGGTTGGGTTTCTTGTGCAGGGGTGAAACCCATGGACTCATACAGAGCTGGCGAGTGGGCCATCAATGGGATCTCTGTGAGCTCATTTTTCATCAGGGAGATACGCTTCTTTCCCAAAGCTGTGGTCTAGGAGAGCTGCCAAGCAGCTAGAGTTTTTAAAAAAATAGACACAAAACAGCAAACAACGTAATTCTTTCATGTGGCCATCTCTCCCTTTGTGCTCATTATGGTGCGGCTGGCTGATCAGTTTTAAAATAGAGTCCATGTTTCCTTTGCCTTCGGCTGTTTCTGGGCTCATGGAATCTTGGTCAAAGCTTGATTCCAAATAATTGTTGATGACAGCATTCAAAGGGTGAAAGTGAAAGACTGTCTTTTTTGTATGTTGGGACTAAATTAAGAAATAGTAGAAGTTCACGAACAGTTTCTCAAGTTCACTTCTATAAGCTTAGTAACTTAGCATTTGCAAAGCTTTTAGGTCCTTACTAGAACCTGTGAGTTGTTTGAACCCAAAGTCCTCATTTTTTTGGATATCACTGTCTATCTCTTTGATAAGATCAATACTAGTGGCTTAAAATTCACATGTATCTTCTTTCTGATATTCATTAGGGCTAGTAATAGAATAAGCCAATGGACACAATTTGCTTGCATCAGCTTTGTTTTGTGAATGCCTTTTTGGTAGCCACAGCCAGCTTTCTTGACCAGAGAAAGCAATGATGCTCATCTGGTCAGTGGGGGTTATTTATTTATTTATTTGTGAACCCTTGAATTTAATGTATGTGCAAGATTCTCTAAAGAAGCAGTTGCTTCCTTAAACGAGGCTTTGTCCCCAGGTGGCTTCAGCAGTCTGAAAAATGACCTCTGTTGTAAGGATGATTGAATTGAATCTGCTGATCTAAATATCCCACCATTAGCGAAAACTATCCAACAATCACTTTGGGGACCTGGAACAAATGTCGTTTTAGCTTAGCCGCTTTCATCAGGGTACTGCTGTGGCCTCTCTCTCCTGCTGTATGCTCACACTCTCCTTTTACTGACCTCTGCCCCACCCCTTCACTCCTTCTCGATTGGCCTTTCCAGCTGTTTTCTTTACGCTGTGGGAGCTTCTCCTTTAAGTCTGCTGAGAGAAGAGAGTGATCACTGGCTATGATGCTCAAGCAACATTATTCCTGTCTACAATGCAGACATTGTAATCAATAAGCAAAATATTTCTATTTTGCCTTAAAAATACATAGCTTGTTATGTTTTCAGGCTTGCTGCAATAAATAATATGCTTGAGACAAATGGCACTTGGGGTCTTTTAATCTCAGTTCTTTGGAGCGAAGCTAAGTTTTTGTTTGCATTCTTATACCTCACGTGACCTCTTTTCCCAAAGTAGGCTGGCTGTTGGATTCTCTGGTCCATTTAGCTGTGCTATTACTGTTTCATTCTCTTGCTGGAGAATGGCTGTTTTGTTTGATATGCTGTTAAAGTTACGATCACTGTGTTGTGGCCACGGGCATGCGGTAGTGATGAAAAGCAGCTTCAGTGATTGGAATCACTACATGTTGTCTGGGGTCGTTTAATTATAGCCCTTAAAACCAGACAGTAAGCAGCAGGAGCTCTTTGCCAACGAGGGCAGAACTTCTCAATCACATATTAGTCAGCAATGTGTCATACACATTTGATACCATGTGTGATGGGGCAAAGGTTACCAGTGTGTGGGTGTTCATGGACTTTCCAAGACCCTACTTTCTGGGAAAGAAGGACGAAACTCAATGAACGAATTTTCGAGAGAAAAACAATCAAATTAGAATACAAACTATTTCCTTTGGGGCTTCTTTGGGGGGAACCTTGCCATAATGGGAATATGAAGGAGGGGCAGGAATAGGTTAGAGAGAAGTGACCTAGAAAGCAGAAAAGGTATGATGATGCAGATAAGTGAGGGTTTTCTTGCAGGGGGACAGTGAGTGGCTCCTGTAAGTCACTCACAGGAGTGAGTCACTCATGGGTTGTTTGAGAATGATATAAGATAGAGTTTTCAAGTTGCTATGGACTCTGTTCTTAAGCTTCTTTAATGACTGTGAAAAATGCAAGAGGAAATGGAAATCCTTCCTTGGGTCCCAAGTTTTAATTGTGACTTTGTTTCTGGACTGTGTGGATCATGGCTTTTGAAGTTTGCGGTGGTGATTAATATGACACATTTTGGGGATGATTTACCTTTAAAGATAATTTAGTACTAATTTGTGATTATTCCTGTGTCATTACTGTCATTGATAATCATTTAAAATATTTTTCTCCCATGGAAAAGAAAGGATACTCAAGGGATAGCACCTAATCTCCAACTTCTTTTATCTACTCTACAACTCAGAATAGGTATTCATTACCATTAAGAGATACTATTAATAGTGTTAATCAGTGTGGCAGTTACATTTATTTATAGTGCTTGTGATTTGTGATTTTATAGTTTTTGATTTGCCCATGGGTAAATTTTTAATAAGGAGGAAGGCAAGGGTAAATGAAGAAAGTCTGAGTTATATGTCTGTATCTCCACTGACCATAAAATGTTTGAAATGTTTCTCTTAGTGAAAATATGACAGTTCTGTGAGTCATAAACTCAAGAACTGTAGGTCAAATACATCAAATAGTATCTATTGACATGTTTTATTGGTCTCTCGTGGTGTTTTAAAAGAGCTGCGTCTATTTCCAAAATCTCAGTTTATGGAGATTTCATAAGAAAATCTGAATTTCTAAATTGTCTTAAACAGTTGGAAGGTCTGGGATCATTGGCCGCATATTCCCACGGCCACTGTCATTTGGGTGTGTTCAGAAGTTTTGCTCATTAGGTGGGACTTGTACATATCAGTTTGTTGTTGTCTCCAAAATGCTGTTTTCTTAGACACTTCTTTTGTTTATATAGACTTTTAGTAAATGCTATTCCTAACTAATCACTAAATCAAAAGTCAACAAAATAAAGTTTAAAAAGTTTGTAATAATCCTAGTATTATTAATAATGTTAGAACCTGTACATCCTTTGTGCTGCTGCTAAGTCACTTCAGTGGTGTCCAACTCTGTGCGACCCCATAGATGGCAGCCCACCAGGCTCCTCCGTCCCTGGGATTCTCCAGGCAAGAATATCGGAGTGGGTTGCCGTTTCCTTCTCCAATGCATGAAAGTGAAAAGTGAAAGTGAAGTCACTTTGTAATGTAATGTAAAATATGAAGTAGGGCTTATTTATTTTAATTAGAATATTTTATTTAAAATTTTTTACACAGCAATATTTCTGACATTTTTCAATGCCTTATTTTATTATCTAGATGCAAGCCTGAGCTTTTCAAAGACCTAAAAAGAAGATGTTTTATAAGAAAAGGAAAGAAATAGTACTGTTTTAATCAAAAGAAAAAATCATATTTTTTTCTTTTTGATTAGAATTCATCTTTTCCAGATCTCTAATCCATAGGTTATATTAGTAAGTGGGCTGGTGTACATAAATGAACTCTATGGTTTTACATTACTTTAGATTGTCATGCCTCTGGATTAAGGTGGCCTGGGTTTGAATTCTGACTCTACCACACACAAGCTGTGTGAGCTGGAAAAGCCAGAGCTTCTCTGTGCCTGAATCTTCTCACCTGTGATTCAGGAATCATTACATTACCTACCTTTAGAGGATTGTTTTGATGACTGAATTGAGAAGTCTAAACAAGGCAGTTCGCTCAGAATGAGAACTTAATAAGTGTTACCTATTTAAAGTGATTAAAGTGAATTTGCTCAGTCGTGTCCGACTCTTTGCGACCCCGTAGACTAACCTACCAGGCTCCTCCATCCGTGGGATTCTCCAGGCAAGAATACTGGAGTGGGTTGCCATTTCCTTCTCCAGGGGATCTTCCCGATCCAGGGATTGAACGCAGGTCTCCCGCACTGCAGGCAGACGCTTTAACCTCTGAGCCACCAGGGAGGCCCCTGTTACCTCTTTACTTCTAGATAAAGCATCTTCAGTGCTATTCTTTCTTTCCTGGAGCATTATTGGGAGTATGCTAGGCATGTCTACATTATCTGTCTGAAGTAAGGTTGTAAAACTCTGCCCTAGGAACTGCTCTTGTACTAAATTTCAACTTTAAAAATTTCATCTAAAGCCATAGATCTTCATCTGTAAAATGAGGAGACTACTTTTTGTCCTCTACCTTGTAGGGCAAAACAAGATAGAAATTTTGTAGTGATAATTGAGGCTCTCGATAGGAAAAATGCTTGAAAAGACTTTGTCTTCCATAAATGAATTTGATGATGAGTTTTATCGTCCATTTTACAATTTCCAATTCCATTCATTTCCCAAGCATTGGTAATCAAATATAGAAAAGCATGAGTGTTAAGTTGTGGCCAAAAGATAGGCAAACAGCTAATTTATTATATGGAAATATGTTTGTTCTTACTGTGTCTCTTGTAACATATGTTATTTTTATTTATTTTTTATTTGGAGGATAGTTGCTTTATGATGTTGGGGAAGTTTCTGCCTTATAGCAATGTGAATTAGCCATAAGTACACATATATCCCCCCTGCTCTTGAACCTCTCTCCCCTCCCTACCTATCCTGTCCCTCTAAGTTGTCACAGAGCACCGAGTTGAGCTCCCTGTAGGATGTAGCAACTTCCCACTAGTTATCTATTTTACACAGGGCAGTGTATATGTTTCAGTGCTATTTTCAATTCATCTCACCCTCTCCTTCCCCTGATGATATGGAGAAAAGGGAACGCTCTGGGACTGTTAGTGAGAATGTAAATTGATACAGTCACTATGGAGAACAGTATGAAGATTCCTTAAAAATGTAGGAATAAAACCACCGTATGACCCAGCAATCCCACTACTGGGCATATACCCTGAGAAAACCATAATTTAAGAAAATATTGCAGCACTATTTACAATAGCCAGGACATGGAAGCAACCCAGATGTCCGTCAACAGATGAGTGGATAAAGAAACAGTGGTACATACACACAGTGGAATATTACTTAGCCTTAAAAAGGAACAAGTTTGACTCAGTTGAATTGAGATGGATGTACCTAGAGCCTGTTACACAGAGTGAAATGAGTCAGAAAAAGAAAAATAAATGTTGTGTATTAATGCATATATATATTGAATCTAGAAAAATGGTACCGATGAATCTATTTTCGGGACAGGAACAGAGATGCAGACATAGAGATCAACCTTATTTTTCTTGAAGTTGCATTTCACTTCTTGCTCAAAGGGAAAGCAGGTTTTACTCCTATGCCTAAAAGGAATCCACAAGAAAAATGTTTTTCAATCAGCATATATAGGATAAAGCGCTAACTTGGATGATGTTCCACATCAACAGGAATTTATGATAACGTCCTTCCATTTTGTTCCTTGTTCTTCTGGAAAGCTTTGTTTTTAAGTGGGAAGAGATAGAAATGGTGACATGGGAACTATTTTTTGGATCCAGAATTGCTCTTGTTTTACACCATGGGAATTCTACATCTCCGGGCACCCGCTGTCCTTCCTGAGGAGGCAGAAAGCAGTATTTCACTGTTGTAAATCAAGATTGAGAGTGATGGGTGACATTTGAGGCAAACATCCTCGTAAATGATTGCAAAAACACAAATCCCTCTCAGCTGGAGGGTTTTCAGTGTAGAGGATCTTGTAAATTTTCTCTGGCTGCCACTGACATTGTTGTTACATTTATTCCATTTCTGTCGCTGTCTGTTAGGTGAATGTTTGACTCTTATCTGATAACTTTGGAAACCCAAGTTATTTCTCCTGAGGCTATCAGGCAGAGGAGCCTTTCAGAAGCTGGTTGGTTCTAAAGGATGAAGCTGCTTTTTCTGAAGGGAAGACATAGTTTTAACTCCTTGCCATGTCAGTGTAAGGTGAAAGTGTTAGTCACTAAGTCGTGTCTGACTCTTTGAGGCTCCATGGACTGTAGCCCGCCTGGCTCCTCTGTCCATGAGTGGGTAGCCATTCCCTTCTCCATGGGATCCTCTCAACCCAGGGATTGAGCCCTGGTCTCCTGCATTGCAGGCAGATTCTTTACCATCTGAGCCACAAGTGAAGCCCTGTTATTAGTGTAAACAATCCTATATTTGGGGAAAGAATAAAATGGAATTATGTAAGAAAAGTAAATTCTGAGTATTTATTCCAGTAAATAGTCCATGGGGTTGCAAAGAGTTGGACTTGACTGAGCAACTTTCACATGGAGGAGGACATGGCAACTCACTCCATTATTCTTGCCTAGAGAATCCCACAGACAGAGGAGCCCTGGTGGGCTACAGTCCATGGGGTCATAAAGAGTCAGACATGATTTAGCAAGTAAACAGCAACAACTACACAGATATAGAAAACAAACCAGTGGTTACCAAAGGAGAGACAGAGGGTGGTGGGACAAATTAGGTATATGGGATGAATAGAGACAAACTCCTATGTATAAAATAGATAAGCAACAAGTTTATATTGTACCAGACAAAGAATTACAGCCATTATTGTGTCATAATATTTGATGGAATATGATCTGTAAAACGGAGAAGGCAATGGCACCCCACTCCAGTACTCTTGCCTGGAAAATCCCATGGATGGAGGAGCTTGGTGGGCTGCAGTCCATGAGGTCGCTAAGAGTCAGACACGACTGAGCGACTTCACTTTCACTTTTCACTTTCATGTGTTGGAGAAGGAAATGGCAACCCACTCCAGTGTTCTTGCCTGGAGAATCCCAGGGATGGGGGAGCCTGATGGGCTGCTGTCTATGGGGTCGCACAGAGTCGGACATGACTGAAGTGACTTAGCAACAATCTGTAAAAATACTGAGTCACTGTGCTGTAAATCTGAAACTAGTATAATCCTGTAAATCTATACTGTCATTAAAAAATTTAAAATAAGTAAAAAAGAAGTAGGTGAATTTTCTATGGAGAATTGATAAAGTCTGTATTTTCTGGATGGTACAAACCCCCAGACACTTAATAAAGTGAATTTCTATGAAAAAAAAAAAAATATCATTCACACACACACACACACAACTCTTGGAATAGTCAGATAACTTGATTAACCGGCCCCAGGAATAAATGAAATCTTTGACCCTAAAATTTAATTTAAATAGATTTTCTTAAATAATGAGAGACAGGATATCAATTTTTCTTACTATAGAGAGAAAAACACAAAATTTTCAAGGACTGAGAAATATAAATTACTTGAAGGTGCTGCTGCTACTGCTAAGTTGCTTCAGTCGTGTCTGACTCTGTGCGACCCCACAGATGGCAGCCCACCAGGCTCTGCTGTCCCTGGGATTCTCCAGGCAAGAACACTGGAGTGGGTTGTCATTTCCTTCTCATCTATATAAATAAAGGTCTATTGACATAAATTTACTCATAAAAAGATGAACTAAAATGGAATGAGAAAATGTAAATAAAATATTTTTTATAGAGTGGGGCAATGCATCAAGAGTCTCCATTAGCAGTGGATACTGTCTTTGGACTATACAGTCCATGGAATTCTCTGGGCCAGAATACTAGAATGGATAGCCTTTCCCTTCTCCAGGGGATCTTCCTGACTCAGAGATCGAACCCAGGTCTCCTACATTGCAGGTGGATTTTTTACCAGGTGAGCCACAAAGGAAGCCCTGTGGCTCCTCCTCCATATAATGGTTTTATTAGCAGAGGTTATAACTTTGTGACTGGTTTCTTTCTAAGTTGTGGGCATTTTCTAATGCAAACTCTCTTTCCTCTCTTCCTCTCCCCTACTTGCCAAGGGAATGGTATTTTAAATTACAGTGAATGAGGGCTAGATTTCCATTCTAATCCACAAGCCTTTGTAGTTCATATTGGGGCTGATCTAGAGTGCTGTAGTTTCTTATTGTTTCTTTGGAAAAATTAGTCCCAAGTCATAATGTGACATATAATTTCCTCTATAGTTCCAATATTGACAAAAATAATATTTTCCCTTTCCTTTTTCACTCAAACTGTTAGACTCCCCA
>SJYA01001198.1:2397872-2477650 GCA_006410615.1 Neotragus moschatus
GGGGTGCCATTGCCTTCTCCAAGTAAAGAGGCTAGGCAGGTGCTAAAAGCTTCTTGGAGATGCTTTCTCCCCGGGGCCCCTGCCTCTGGTTAATGCTGAATCTCTTTGGGTTTTCTGAGGGTGCTCTGTGTGCAATGTCTGGCAAGACAGAATAAAGGAAGGAACTGGGCAGTGTCAATTTACTCGAGGTGGCAACTCTTCACTGGGAACTTTTGATGTAAATTATGATCCAGGTTGGGACTGCTTCATACTCTGTAAGAAGGGTTCTGGAAGTCCAACAGGCCTGACAAGAGAGTTGTAAGTTTACAGGCTGTCCTGTTATCCCTTGAGTTTAATTGACCTGAGCCATTTAGGAATGAATTAAGTCCCTTTTGTCAGTTATCATGCATTCATCATGTTTGCCCAAACAAAGTTACTGTGGTCAGTCAGGCAGTGAATGGGGAGCTGGGAATTCCAGGTTGCCCGACTGGGTCTGCTTTTCTCTAGCCACGTTACCTTGGGCAAGTTGTTTTACTTCTGTTCTTTCTCTTTACAGCAAAGCTTAATTTCAGCTCGTGGAATTCATAGGCTGGTACAGGGGGTGGCATGGAGAGTATGCCACAGTGGAGTTTAAATCTCTTCTTTGCCACTCACCCAGTGTAACCTCGGTCAGGGTGGTTACTCTCTCAACTTAGATGCCACCTCTCAGATGGGGAGAGGCGCGCACATTTCACAGGACTGTTACAAGGATTAGGTAAGGCTATGCCCAGACATCACCAAGGACACAATCTAACACATTTGATGTTGCTTTGTTGTTCAGCTGCTAAGTGGTGTCTGACTCTTTGCACCCCCATGAACTGCAGCACGCCAGCTTCCCTGTCCCCCAGTGTCTCCTGGAATTGGCTCAAATTCATGTCCACTGAGTCAATGAGGCAAATCTAGCACACAGTAGGTGCCTATTAAATTCTAGTTACTATGTTTCATTATTATTATTACCAGCTGTTATCAAGTTTTCAAACTGGGTGAGATGCTGGCAAAATAGCAGCAGAGGTGCAAGGAATGTGCTTTTGTAAAAAGAGCATGCCTTTTGCTATGTAAAAGCATTATTTTCCAATGCAACAGTAATCATTATGTTTATATTGGAAGGTGTTTCTTCAGAAACTTATTTTCACAAATAAAAGAGAATAACTTCAGACATCTTCTGAGATGAGACTTAGTGTGTCGTAGCAGNAATGTGCTTTTGTAAAAAGAGCATGCCTTTTGCTATGTAAAAGCATTATTTTCCAATGCAACAGTAATCATTATGTTTATATTGGAAGGTGTTTCTTCAGAAACTTATTTTCACAAATAAAAGAGAATAACTTCAGACATCTTCTGAGATGAGACTTAGTGTGTCGTAGCAGAAAAAGCGGGAGTTGCCCAGATCTCACCTTAAATTCTGGCACTACCATGTACCTTGGAAAAGTACCTTGTGACCTTGGAAAAGTTAATCATTCCTCTAAACCTCAGTTTACTCATTCACAAAATAAAGGTGAGATGATAACGTTCATATAAATAAGACTTATTCTGAGAATTAGAGCTAGTATATAAGGTTGGTTACGTCTTAGGCATACTGCACGGTTAACTAGTAGCACACAGCAGGATTGTGCTATGTGCGTTCGTACGGTGTGTTGAATGCCACCTTGAGCTTCCAGGATTCCCGAATTATGTTGTCTGTTGTTCTGCTATTAAAGCACCCTGTTCTTTTCCTTCATGAAACTTAATCACCATCTGCTGGGACTTTCCTGGTCATCCAGTGTTTAAGAACCTGCCTTCCAATGCAGGGGACGCAGGTCTGATCCCTAGTCAGGCAACTTAAAATCTCACATGCCTGGGAGCAAATAAGCAGGTGCACCACAACTAGAGAAAGACCATGGCTCTGTGACTAAGAGTCCTCATGCAATCGTGATGAAGACCCAGCACAGCCAAGATTTTAAAAATTAATTAATTAATTAAAAAAATCACAACGTGTCTTCCTTGTTGTATTTATGTTTGTTGACTATCTGTCTTTTCCCCTTGGGCTGAGGGCTGTCTGTTCATCATTATATAGCAAACACACTGCCTGGCACATAGTGCTCAATAAGTCTTTGTTAAATGACTGGATGAAAGAATAGCCAACAACCAACGCTGGTGTTTCTCCTCTGTAAGCACACATCCCTTACTTGTCACTTCGTTTCATACTGCCTCCTAACATCACTTGTTGTCTTGTTAGTTAGCTCTTGTAAGATTGCTAATTATTTTCTTATACTCTGTGATTGGTTGTAAACCCTTGAAGTGCTGGAACCCTAGACTAGACCTGCATCCCCACACACAGTACAGTCCTTTACACAACCATTATTTGTTGAATAAATGAACCAGAAAAGGAGAAAAAAAACTCATTCTGAAGATGTCGCCCAAGATTAAGCTTTGGGGAAATGTCTGGAGGTCAGTTTGAGTTCAGCCTTCTTTGTTGTTCCTATCTATTGCATTGTAATTGGGCTTCCCTGGAGGCTCAGATAGTAAAGAATCTTGACTGCAGTGCAGAGACTTAGATTCAATCCCTGGGTTGGGAACATTCCCTGGAGGAGGAAATGGCCACCCACTCCAGTAGTCTTGCCTGGAGAATTCCATGGATAGAGGCGCCTGGTGGGCTACAGTCCACGAACTTGCCAAGAGTCAGACACAACTGAATGGTTAACACTTCATTGTGTTAGTGACAGTGATCATGNTTCAATCCCTGGGTTGGGAACATTCCCTGGAGGAGGAAATGGCCACCCACTCCAGTAGTCTTGCCTGGAGAATTCCATGGATAGAGGCGCCTGGTGGGCTACAGTCCACGAACTGCCAAGAGTCAGACACAACTGAATGGTTAACACTTCATTGTGTTAGTGACAGTGATCATGGAATTCTCCAGGCAAGAATCCTGGAGTGGTAGCCATTGATTAAACCCGGGTCTCCTGCATTGCAGGCAGATTCTTTACCGTTTGAACCACTAGGGAAGCCCCTGAGAGATGAGAAGAAAAGCTGTAATGGCCAACTCTCTGACACTGCCTAACCTTCCTTATAAACTCATCTTGGTGATTGCCTCCTCACTGCTGTGGTGGTCCTGCTCCACGGCCACTCTGTGTCAGCAGCAGAAATCCCTTGGGTTTTGAGTTCCCTCAAACCCTTTCTCCCTCTCTAACACTGCAGGGCTCTTTGGCATCCCTTTGGCTTCCTGCATCCCAGTCCACTCTTTTTTGTCAGTCTTTTTTTTTTTTTTTTAACACTGTCTTTAACATTCCTGTCTACCAGCTTTAGTCATATTCAAGTTCAAAGTAAGCCAGCTCCTCTTTAAGTCTCTTCCTGTGAGCCTTTACTGACCTACCATCGGCTTGAATTTACTTGGCTCTCTTTCTGCCCTGATTTGCTACCTTGAAAACCATGAAATCTATCCTCACCTGAACTCTCACTGTTAGTATTTTGTTAATTAAAAGAAGATTCCTATACAACTGCCATTCCGCATCTTCTCTGCTTTCCTAAGACTCTCCTGCCTCACCCCTCCTGTGGAGGTGCAGTGATTTGCCCAAGACTACAGAACTAGTATCATCAGAGCTGGGACTTGATTCCCTGAATTCTGGCTTCAGAGTCACTTACATTCCCTACTGCCTCTTTATATGTTCTGTATTGTGCCTGTACAATCCATGCAAAATATATACTTGACATAATTTTTTAATGATTTTCTTTTACATAAATATACTATATAGTACTTAAAATCGGGCATCTTACTCTTTTTCACTCAACACCGTATTTTGGAATTGAAGGTATTCTTAAGTCCTCCATCTTTATACCACATTTTTGTCAGATTCACCGTGCACTCTTTTTGTGGTTTCTCTCAGCACCTGATCCATGCCCAGCATCACACCTGTATGCAGTCCATTTGCCCAACATATTGTCACTGTTCGACAAGGAAAACAAAATAAGCATACAGCTGTGAAACTACTACCTCCTGGCTGCTACTGGTGTCTCTCTCTAGTGCATCACAGTAGCCTTTTCAATTTTCCCAAGATTTAACTGGGATCTTGCTCCTTCCTTCCATCACATTCTTCTGTGTCTGCTTCCTACTAAATTAAATACAGGCTTCTGGCCCTTAAACCCCTATAGGCCAGCCTTGCCCTGTCATCCTAGTTGTAGTTGTACTTACCTGGCACAGTTCTCTGTGCTTTTCTATGGCCATTCCTTTCTCATGTCACTGGGATGTAGGATCTCAATTCCTGGACCAGGGATCAACCCCCTATGTCCTGCATTGAAAGGTGGCTTCTCAAACAATGGACTACCAGGGAAGTCTCAATGTAGTTTATATTAATCGAGTAGGATCATCCAAGAAAAGTTAAGTTATATTTAATACCACTGTTTAAAAACTTTTGTTTCCATTAATTTTATTAGCCTAAAGAACTATTAGTCTATTGAGATTCTTTTGTGAAGTTTTTGACTGAAAAGCCCTTTGGGACCCCTTTGTATTTTAAAACTATACTTTTCCTTTGAGTGTCATTATTTTGGATTGAATTTAGAGGTGACCATATGATAAAAAATAATGCTTTATGCCCTCTTTGTGGGTGGCAATATTTTACCCATGATGTCCAACAAACGGAAGTGCATTGTGAGCTGTTAATTTAGAAGGTGGGTGTTAATAACGGTCCACAGCTGAGGAGTGCTGGAAATACTGGCTTTATGTTCTGCAGGCTGGTCTATTTTTAACTTTGAATCTCCATCCTGTCAGATGGACAGAATGATAATACCCTAAGTCCTCTGACATGTTCTGTTATCTTCTTGGAGTTTTGTTACAACTGAAGTCTTACACACTCACTGCCAGTTCTCCCCAGGTTTTCCAGGGAAGTAGTTTGTCTCTATCTTAAGTCAAAACTAGTTGCTGAGCGGTATCTCTGACACTCTCCTCACTACCCCTGAGAGCTCCTTGAGTTTAGGAGTCTTTGGCTGCTCCTGAAAAAGTGTGAAAGTGTTACTCACTCTGTGTCCCATGGACTCACTTCTCTGTCCATGAAATTATCCAGGCAAGAATCCTGGAGTGGGTGGTCATTCCCTTTAACAGGGGATCTGCCTGACCCAGGGGTTGAACCTGGGCCTCCTGCATTGTGGGCAGATTCTTTACCATCTGAGCCACTAGGGAAGCCCCTCCTGCTCTATCCTAAAAGCATAGGTATCATCCCCGCCCCCACCCCTGACAGCCTGGGGTGCCCCTGCCTAGGGCCCCATGAACACAAAGTCACATCTCTCTGCTGCTGTGCTCAGCCGTGTCTGACCCTTTGTGAGGCCATGGACTGTAGGCCTCCAGGCTCCTCTGTCCATGGGGTTCTCCAGGCAAGAATACTGGAATGAATTGTCTTTTCCTTGTCTGGGGGAATCTTCCTGACACAGGCATCTATCCCTAGGAGGCAGATTCTTTATTGCTAGCCATCAGGGAAGTCTCTGTCTCTGCTGCTGCTGCTGCTGCTAAGTCGCTTCAGTCGTGTCCGACTCTGTGTGACCCCATAGACGGCAGCCCACCAGGCTCCCCCATCCCCGGGATTCTCCAGGCAAGAACACTGGAGTGGGTTGCCATTTCCTTCTCCAGTGCATGAAAGTGAAAAGTGAAAGTGAAGTCGCTCAGTCGTGTCCGACTCTTGGCGACCCCATGGACTGCAGCCACCAGACTCCTCCGTCCCCGGGATTCTCCAGGCAAGAGCACTGGGGTGGGCGGCCACTGTCACTAGAGGAGTCTCATTACCTCCAGAGCTGCGGTGGAGAAGTGGGGTCTAGTCTGTCTTTATTCCCTGCCCTCCTCTTTCTTTCAGTTTCTTCCCTCTTGATATCAGCCATCCTTTACATAATCTCCTGCAGCTCTATGCCCAAGACCTATCTTGTTCTTGAACACAGGAAGCAACTTAGAATTGAAACTGTAAAGTGATATGGCTCTTGCAATTATCCCTTTAGCAGGGATATTTTGACTCTATTCACTTACTTCATCACTACGCATTCTTAACTAACCCACATCTTTGTATAAAGTGCAGAAAGCTGGGACTGTGTTTACTGATTAGTGGTGAAAACCAACACATCCTAATGGAGAAAACTATTAGATTTTTTTCAAGACCATTTTTATTTCCTATTGGGAAACTGGAAAAAATGTTCCCCACTTAAAACATTGCATTGGAGAGCCATCGTGGATAAAAATGACGGGGCAGTTAAAGCAATAAAAAACATTTCTCTTGGCATTACACTGTTATTGTCAGTGTGCTTAATAATTCTTACTACTGCTTATCATCACTGACTGTGTACATTAAGCTTCATTGTACAGATGGCATAACTGGGCACTTACGTGACTGGCTCTTGATTACCGCATCCCTCGGTGTCTGCTGTTGTCTCCCAGGCTTCAGCTGAGCACACAACTGCATCTGTGAGATCAGAATCGCAGCTTCTTTTATTTTTAGGACCAATCTCTGCTGCTTAGCCTCTGAATGAGGCTCGTGTGTCCCAGGAGCGCTCCGTAAATTGAATTTTGCTGCGTTCACCGCTTCCACTTGGAAATGTGTTGGCTCATGTTCTCAACTACACGAAATCATGGTCCATTTAGGTCACATAAAACACCTTATCGTTAATTTAGGGCCTGATGGGCAAAGCTCTGTTAATGCATCTCTTCTGTATTTGGCGTGTTTATGAGACCTGCTTAACAAAGAGGTGAGTATCATTTGAATATACGGGAGGATTATGTGTCTGAAGAGAAGATAATGAGGGGACAGCTGGATGGATAATGATGCTTCCTGTCAGTGGCAGCCGCAAATGCATGATTCCTGTGCATACCTCATACCCCCACCCCTTCCATCACAAGACCCTTTGTTTTCCTGTAACCAGGAGTGGTTATCTATCTTGAAAGTGAAAGTGGAATTTGATCAATCTTGTCTGACTCCTGTCAACTCCATGGACTGTACCCTGCAAGGCTTCTCTGTCCATGGAATTCTCCATGCAAGAATATTGGAGTGGGTAGCCATCTCCTTCTCCAGGGGATCTTCTCGACCCAGGGATCGAACTTGGGTCTTCTGCATTGCAGGTGGATTCTTTACTGCCTGAGCCATTATCTGTCTTGGGTGTAACCAGTACAGAGGAGAGGGGAGAGGGAAAAGAGAGCAGAGGTGTATTCATTCCTCTGTCTCAAAAATGCTGAGCATACCAGTTGCCTAACAATTAAGATAAGCCAAGTATTTGGCTAACAGTACTGGTCGTCTTCAGGCGCTAAAGTAGCCTGGAATATAATTTGTCTTGGGGATAAAATGACAGGATTATAAATCTTTAACTAGGCTCTCTTAACTCTAGTAAGATGGAGAGCTGAATTAGGTCAGAAGTCTCAGGCAAGAGAACACAGTCTAAATCTTGAGCCATTTGCTTGAAGTGGGAATACCTGTGTAAGAATGGTGGGGCTGGATGTTTTCATTGGGCAACAAAATATAAACCCTAAATGTAAATCACTGAATTTTCTCCTAGCTGCATACAAATAATGCATTACACTCATGCCCAGAGTTACTGAGGCAGAAAGGCATTACTGTTTTCAGTAATGTTCTGTGAAGATTTTCATTATTGAATCTCAGCAGGCTTCATTCTAGGCAGAAAGATGGAGTAGGTGAAATCAGCTTTTGTTGTTTCCAGCAAAGGCAGCCACTCCTCTCTGTTGGCCCCAACCTGACACTGCCCAGCAGAATTCTGGCCCCTTGTTCCATTGCCCAGGGTCTGTTTTTGGAGGGGCAGGCCCCTCTTTGGGCTGTGTTAGTGCTCGTGTTCTTAGCTCCCATCAGTTAAACTCCTACTGTGCGCCTGCCACTGGGTAAGGTGCTCAGCACACATTCTGCCTGTGATGTTTGCACCCCGTCTGGTGAGCACTTTCCTTGACGTTGTTCTGCCCTCCTGGACCACCCACCACTTCCTCTCACCTCTGACCTCCCTCCCAGGGACGTAGTTACTACTCCGGGACCACATTTCCACAAATGAAGCTCTTAGAGCTTCCAAGGAGAAAACCAAGCCAACCTATCTGTCTGAGATAATACTTGAAGTGAAGTGAAAGTCACTCATTCGTGTCCGACTCTGCAACCCCATGGACTGTACAAGTCCATGGACTTTTCCAGGCCAGAATACTGGAGTGGGTAGCCTTTCCCTTCTCTAGGGGATCTTCCCAACCCAGGGATCAAACCAGGTCTCCCTCTTTGCAGGCGGATTCTTTATCAGCTGAGCCACAGTGGAAGCCTATACTTAACAGTCATTAAACGTTAATTGTATGCCAGACCCTCTGCTTAAACATTCCATCTCACTTAATCTTTACAATACCCTCTCAAGGTAGGAACAACCCTCTCTGGGTTTTTTTTTTTTGAGGTGGGGGAGCTGTGATGCTACTTCGTTGTGATTGCGTCGCACAGGCTTCTCTAGTTGAGGCTCGGGTCTTCTCTAGTTGTGGCACGTGGGCTTAGTTGCCCTGTGGCATGTGGAATCTTAGCTCCCCGAAGGGATCAAGTTCAAGTCCCCTGCATTGGAAGGCGGATTCTTAACCCCTGGACCACCAGGGAAGTTCCCATCTCTGTTTTATAAGGGAAGAACTGAGGTTGGAGAGGCCCAGTAGAGTCTCCAGGGCCACTCCAGGGCTAGTAAGTGCTAGCATTAGGCTTTGAGCTTGGGGCTGTCTGTCCTGTGTTCTAATAACCTTCTCTTTCTAACCTGCTTTACTTGTTCTAACAAAGAGCTGGTGAGAGAAAAAGAAAGAGTGAGAGCAAGTGAGAGAGAGAGAAAAGTTGTTCTCCGCTGTGTCCTCTCCCTAAATGCAAAGTTTTCCTTCTCTGGTTCCTTTCAGCATTGTGGTATTGTAACATTGGCTTGCTACATAGAGGTCGCATCAGTCTTAGATGCCCCTCACAAAGGAATTTTAGATGAAGTCGAGTCCAAGAAGAAATGGCAGACTGGACACTGGACAAATCAAATTAGGAAGGCCGGTCCCTTTAGTGTAAACCTTAAGTGGTCCAGACTTGAAGGTTGCAAAGAAAGGCATTTCTGGTATCAGTCAGAAAAGAATGTCATCCTTCTCTTCATGCCAGTGGCTTCTTGCTCAAATCTTATCAAATGGAACGAAGATTATTTGCCTCTGACTTTGAACAAAAAGACTAACGTTCGTCTCTTAGTGCATGTTTTTAAAAAACTGTATTTTCTAGTGGATTGACTTCATCTTCAGTGCTACCCAGACAGGGGCCGTTGCTGTTCCTCCTGTGGTTGGACCAGCGCTGCTGGAGTGACTGGAGATTCTGGGGTTGTGTGGAGGTGGCAGCACTGCTTGTGTGCCCAGGGGAGGAGGGGCACCCTGCTCTGCCATGGGGCCCACCCTTCAGTGTTTTGATCTTGACTGGTATCTGGCTGTGTCAGTCAGGGCTTCTGCGGGAAACAGACTGCACACCTATGTCAGGTAACTTGAGGGAGATTAAGGGATTCTTTTCCAAAGGTGAGAGCAATGTGTGGTATAAGGAACCCACAAGGCTGGTGCCCTGCCCCAGGGTTACTTAGATCAGAGGGCCAATATTAATTCCTTGTCTGAAAGGGCCAGGGGATGGAGTGGTGGTTGGACCTGGAGCAGAGCCAGCCTGTGGAGACGGTTACTTTAAGGAAACCCTGCTCTTGAGATGAGGGATGGGCCATATGTTGATTACCAGCAGGGAGGGAGGCGGGAACATGAATAACCTCCCTCTCCACCCTTCCTCTGATCTATTGCTGGGCCTCACTTTTGGCCAAATCCTCCTGGGAGCTGGGCGACATAGGAAGCTGCTGGTGTGGGCCTCACTTTTGGCCAAATGCTCCTGGGAGCTGGGCGACATAGGAGGCTGCTGGTGAGGTTCAAATGGGCTACCAGCCTTGGCTGAGAGCGGGGCTAAATGGAAGACATCCCGCACACAGTCTGTGTGCATAGTTACACCCCTGAGAGATTCTAGCTCACTCTCTCCTGGTGAGTGTCATTCTGGGAATCAATAAGATTAAGACATCAACCACTCAGATATTAGTGAATTGGATGTCAGATCCTTCATTGGCCCTCAGGGGAAGTTTCATGTCAACTCTAACCACATGAAAGTAACACCTATAGTTTAGTTGTACCCTGGTTCAGAAAACAGAATAATTTTTCTTTTAGTAGGTATCTTCCTATTTTATGTGACATATTGCTTTATCTGTCAACATTTATGAGAATTGGTAGTTTAAGAAAAAAGACTCAAAACTGAGAAGCCTGTAATATCATTAAAATCTTGGATGTGGAAAAGTGTACCTAATTTATCTTCTACTCAGAGCAGAAATTCTTTCTAAAGGGCCCTCTGTAATCATCCGTGGGAGGACTTAAAACTCCATCCATTCCCTTTCCATCAGATGTAATTGTTAGAAAGAGCTTCCTTGCACTGAACAGAAATCAACTCACTGTTCCTTTCACCAGTTCTAATTTTTTCCTTCAGAGCCACAGAGCCTAAATCTCATCATCCTTCAATTATGTGAAGACAGCCATTTTTTCTCGTTTCTAGGCTATGCTTCCCATTTTCTGCAACCTGTCCTTGTATGATACAACTTAATTCAATAAACATTTGTTGAACCCCTGGCTGTATACTAGGCACTTGGTCCAGGATCTAGGAGTTTACCACATAGTGGGGAAGAGGAATATAAACGCTTAACAGACACAAGAGAGAAGGAAATGTGTTGAGTAGAAGTTTCACTCACATACTGTTTCCAAGTTATGGATTAAACTTAAACAGGATAGGAACTAGGGAAGGGAACTTGAGCTTGTCAGAGAAAGCCTCCACCAGGTTGAAACCAGCCAGTTAAATCAATGGGTACTGTCATTCAACCTACTCTTGGTTCTGGTCATCTTATCTACCCATCAAGACATCAGGGGGGCATTTGTCATGCCTTGCTGAAAGCAGTATTATGCCTGTTCCAGCAATCATCAGTCACTGGGCTACACGCCTCCATAGCTGCAGAGCTGGGTGAGGAGAGTGGAGATTGCAGCCCAAACCGCATGTTTCCCAGGAAATTGCCCAGAATTTGATCCTCAGGACACTTTCCAGTACCTCAGTTTTCCCATCTGCCAAAAGGGGGGTAATCATTTATCTGTGAGGTGTACAGATACATAGAGGAAGGTGATATATTCTTTTTTCAGTCTTGTTCTGACTTTTCAGTTAAGAACACAGCAGAAGAAATCTTGAAAAGGTGACTTAGAATGAGGACACAGAGCAGAACTGGGAAAATCCAGTTGTTCTCACTGAAAGTGTATCCACAGCACAGGCCCCCTTTGGGGTCATTTGCATTCCTCTCATTCTTTCCGCCTAGGGGCTCTTTCTTGACATCTGGCTCTCCGCGGAGACGGCACCTGTGGTGGCCTCTTCTTTTCCATATCCAGTACCAGCAGGTAGTAAGGCGTGTTTAGCCCAGACATTGCTCACAGTCTCCTCAGGCTTGGGATGAAAGAAAGTGGAATTCCCCTGAATGAGCAGAAAGTGTTTCATTAAAAATCTTCATTGCATAAAACTGTTTATAATGTGGAGCTTTGAATAGCAACTCTTTCCCTGTTCCAGAAAATATATTTTAAATGACATCTCTATAAACTTTGAACGTGTCGTGCGTACAGAAGTCCAGAGAAGGTAAATAAAGGGGAGAGTCTAGATATTTATTTAGTCCAAATAACTTACCTCGGAGGATTTACTTTCATCTGAAGGTAGAATAAAGCCTGATGCTGTTAAAAGACATCTTTTGCTTGTCTCTAGGCATTTAAAGTGCTTACTGGCAGACACTTGTGAGACAAATGGATATAAATGTCATCTCTCATGGCCCGGTAAATACTAACTGCCCCAGGGAAGCATGGGGCTGGGAGATAGGCGGATGCTACAAGGATGCTGTGGCAATTGGGATCCATGGATAGATGTGGCTGAAAAGATTTGATTAACAAACAGTCTTGTATATATGAAGCTTGCTCTTTAACTTCTGGTGATCCCATTATATTTATATGAACTTATTTAACCAACTAGGGCTTTCCTGGTGGCTCAGTAGTAAAGAATCCACCCGCAGTGCAGGAGAGGCAGGAGATTCAGGTTCAGTACCTGGGTTGGGAAGATTCCCTGGAGAATGGAATGGCAACCCACTCCAGCATTCTTGCCTGGAGAATTCCATGGACAGAGGAGCCTGATGGGCTACAGTCCATGGGGTCGCAAAGAGTCGGAGATGGCTCAAGTGAGCACAGTACAGTTAACCAACCAACACTGATCAAGTGTTTACTATGTGCTAAACACTAGGAATACAGAAATAATAGTCAGTTCCTATTCTTAAGGGATTCCCAGTCTAGTAGAGGAGACACACAGGTAAACATTCATTTATTCACTAACAAATAGAGCATAAGGAGTATCTCGGGCACTGGATGTGCTGGTGGGTGTGTAAAATAAGCTAGATATATCCTAATGTTATGAAATCGTTAGTAGGGGAGATGGACAGTGAATGATTGTCCAGATAACCACAGAATTATATGCGTAAGAAATGCTGTGAAGGAAAAGCTCAGAGTGCCATGAGAATGCGTGACAGGGGCAGCCAAGTTGTTTTTTTCTAGTTATATTACCAGGATTAAATACTGCAGTGGAGATATATACAGGGAGCATTGAGCAGTGGAATTTGCCCTAGACCAGGGCAAATTAAGGAAGGTCGCATATGAGAGGCAGCAGCTGGATCTTAAACTATGAGTAAGAGGTAACCAGGCAAGGAAGAAGCATGGACTCCCTCCTGGGTCTCCGATTTTCTTTCTCTGAGTGGATGGTGATGCTAGTCAGCTAAATAGAGGCATGAGGAGAGTAGGGTTAGAGAGAGTGACACTAACTTTGATTTGGGTCCTTTGAAGTCCGAGGTACTTGCGCACGTCTAAGTTAAGACACCCTGAAGGCAGAGAGCTCGTGGCTCAGTGTGGAGGTGACTTGGGAATCACCAGCAGCAGATGAAAGCTTAGGAATGGATGAGAGAGGGAGAAAAACAGGGACTCAGCCTGGGAGGGGTGCCCAGCAGGAGAGGGGGAGCTGGAGAAGGAGGCTGGGAGGAGCTGGACGTATAGGAGGAAAACCAGGAGAGAATCATGAGGAAGTAGGAGAGGTCAAGACAGGGGTTGATGGTGTTCAGGGTTGTAGAGGGGTCAGGCCAAATATGGACTTATCTGGTCACTGGGCTTCTGTAAGGAGACCATGGACTTATTCAGTAGGTGCCATTTCATGGGCTAGTAAGAGCAACGGACTGAATGATGGGTGTGGACGTGTTCACAAAGCTCACAGTTTCTGAAACTCACGTCTGTATTTTTCCCCAAGAGTATTTTTATTCCCAAGGGAGCAAAGCCTTAAACCCTAAGAACAAAGCTATTATCACAAAATATTAACAGTCACTCAGTAAGGGAGAGAGGGAACTGTTAGTGTCTCACCGGAGTGGTTTTGGGTTCCCCTGAAATCAAGACCACATTCAGATAGGTGGTCCATCTTTCCAGCAAGATGGGTCAGGACTGTGCTGACTGCACCCAGAGAAGGTATATATTCCATTGTTTCCCTGTTAGTATTAGAGTGTGCTCTATTTTGGCCCCTGTAAATAGTGGCCTTGCCTTACTCTAGTGTTGAAATGATCTCTTTAGTTTTGGTGTTGAAATGTCTCTTCTAGCAATTGGGTTATAACAAGATAGACTTCTGTGATCAGTCTCTAGTTCTGGGCATAAGGTATGGGAAGGCATTATTTAGTATTTGCTGTCTTTTCTGGTTTGTTTTTACTCTCCCTGTGGCTTTTTAAGTTTCTGTTTATACATTATAGCCATCCAGAGCATTCGATGGTCAATGCATTATGTATTTCAAATGTGTTGATTAATTAAAAAGTAAAAACAAACCCAGAAACATGAAAATTGTGAGAGCAAAGAGGTTGTATGGGGAAAGCAAACTAACATTTATTTACTACTGCATACTGTGTTTTCCCAGATGGCTCAGTGGTAAAGAACCTTCCTACCAATGCATAAGATGCCGGTTCAGTCCCTGAGTTGGGAAGATCTGAGAAGGAAATGATAACCCACTCTAGTATTCTTGCCTAGGAATCCCACAGTGGAGCCTAGGGGGCTACAGCCCATGGGTCACAAAGGAGTCAGACATGACCGAGCAGCTGAGCGCGAGCATAATGTTCTAGGATGGCTCTTGCTGGTTAAACTGGGTCCATTGATCAGCTGTGTCAGTGTCCGCTCGGAGCTGGTTAGGAATGCAGACCCTCAGGCCCCACCCAGACCTGCTGACTCAATCTGTATCCCTGGTGATTTGTACTCAGAGTAGAATTTGAGAAGCTCTGTTCTCCATACTTTTTCAACTGTCGCGTTCATTCCTAATAGTAAACCTGTGATATCCATATAGTTATTCCCCATTAAGTCAGGCTTCACTGGAGAAAGAAACCAATAGGAGATACAATTAAGAGATAAATTACAACCATGTTGATCTACATGAATATAGGGGCTAGTTAAGCATGTCTGTATCCATAGAATAGGCAGTTGGGAAGGGACAGTCACGGGCAGTCTGTATTCCTGGGCATAGGCTGCAGCTCTTGTCCACAGGCAATCAGGAGGAAAAAACCTAGAGAAGGTGAGTTCAGTTATAGACCCAGCTGTTGTTTGGTGTCTTGTTTGCTGGGAAGAGCCCAATCCCTTATAAAGGCTCACCAAATTAGTGCAGGCCCACTGAAGATAATGGAGAAGGCAGTGGCAACCCACTCCAGTACTCTTGCCTGGAAAATCCCATGGATGGAGGAGCCTGGTAGGCTGCAGTCCATGGGGTCGCTAAGAGTTGGGCATGACTGAGCGACTTCCCTTTCACTTTTCATTTTCATGCATTGGAGAAGGAAATGGCAACCCACTCCAGTGTTCTTGCCTGGCGAATCCCAGGGACGGGGGAGCCTGGTGGGCTGCTGTCTATGGGGTCGCACAGAGTTGGACACAACTGAAGCGACTTAGCAGCAGCAGCAGCAACTGAGGATGATGTCCCTGACTTAACATCAACCAATTAGGGACTTCAATTACATCTGCAAAATCCCCTTGCTGCAGACCTAGGTTAGCATTTGGTTGAATAACTGGAGCAAAGTTAGTGTGCTGCTTTACCCTCTCTTCCATCCTCATAATTTAGTCCAGCCAAGTTGACTTAAAAGACCATGACATCTTCATTTTTTAGCAAACACAGGTCAAGTAATTTATTTTGGATACTGCAGTTAGTAAATGGGGCCCTGGCCTTCAATCTGGGACTGTCTACCATGTTGGTGCTGTAAGAATGATCGCTTTTCAAAACTGTTAACCAGGCCAGTACTTAAAGAGTTAACACTGCCCAACAGTTGAGTAACAACTATTTGCAGAGCTCTGGGTGTATCTTGTATAGGCCTATCTATGGTAGGTGCTGTGTCCCTGCCTGTCATTTAGCAGCGTGCAACTAAAGCGGAATGCAGTCAACTGATCGAAGTGGTTTATAGTATGTAGCTCTTCTCCTGGGTTGAGCTTTATTAAAGTAAACTTGATTTATCAAGATTATTGTCTTGCGGAATCTGGACAGAATGTATTTGCGCCAGATTGCACATAGATTGCAGGTTGGTTGCTAGCCTTTTCGAAAAAACTTGCAGGTGGTTTTGAGTCTCTGTTTTTTTGAGTCCCTTTTTTTCTTCACTGCAGAGGTCTTCCTTTTTTTAACCTCAGGGTATTTCAGAGGATACTTGTGTGTGTGTGTGTGTGTGTGTGTGTGTGTGTGTGTGTGTGTGTGTGTATGTTTTAGTCCAATAAAGTTATTTGCTTTTCTTGATTGTTGGAAAACGTGCTCTAACAAGTGGAGCCCAGGTGCCTTGCATTGCTGACTGGTTGATTGTCATATGGTCCTAATTTTAGAACATGCATTTGTTTGGTTAACATTTAAAAATATCTACACTTAAAGCAGATCATGTTGTGCCATGCTAAGTCGTTTCAGTTGTGTCCTACTCTGTGTGACCCCAAGGATTGTAATGCACCAGGCTCCTCTGTCCATGGGATTCTCCGGGCAAGAATACTGGAGTGGGTTGCCATGCCCTTTTCCAGAGGATCTTCCTGACCCAGGGATCAAGCCAGCATTTCTTAAGTCTCCTGTATTGGTAGGTGGGTTCTTTACCACTAGCGCCACCTGGGATGCCCTAAGGCAGGTCAGGAGAAGCAAAATCTCTGACGCATAGACTGCTAATAAAATTTGTCCATTTCTTAAAAATCATCAGCCCTTTATTTAGACTCATCTGTCTTATGATTTCCATGTCTTCATTTCTTGTTTCTATCCTGCTGCTGCTGCTGCTGCTGCTAAGTCGCTTCAGTCGTGTCCGACTCTGTGCGACCCCAGAGACGGCAGCCCACTAGGCTCCCCTGTCCCTGGGATTCTCCAGGCAAGAACACTGGAGTGGGTTGCCATTTCCTTCTCCAATGCATGAAAGTGAAAGTGAAGTCGTGTCTGACTCTCAGCGATGCCATGGATTGCAGCCTTCCAGGCTCCTCCATCCATGGGATTTTCCCGGCAAGGGTGCTGGAGTGGGGTGCCATTGCCTTCTCTGGTTTCTATCCTGATGACCCACATTTCAAGTCCAGGCTTAATTTGGCATTTTCTATTGAAAATATATCTGTGGGTCCCTTTGAAGCTGTCCTCTCTGCTGACCCTGTCCTATTAACCTGCTGATCTGAGTTGCTTTCTTGGGCCTCATGACTCCTAAAGGATCTTAACCCCTAAGTTAAACATTCTACAGCTGTTCATGGGAGAGAGAGGGTGATCTGGTAAGATACCTAACTCTTCAGTAACATTGGAAACTTGGGGTTTTCAGAATAAATAGGTCAGGAAATTAGTAACCTATGGTTCAACTTGCAGAAGATTCAGATATAAATTTAATTTTAGCTTTCCTTAAAAACAGCTTTGATGAATGGCTGATTTTATAGAGCGGCGAGAAACAGCTGTTTGACAGACTGCTTGGGAAATTAAGATCTTGCTCATACTTTTTTTTTGCCTTCTAGAATCATGAAACCTTGATATGAGGCTGGGCCAGAGAATACTAAATGGTGATCAGTTATCAGGGATATCTATTATAAATGCCATCTGTTCAAGGCTTCACATATATTTAATAGCATTTTTACTGAAGTACTCTATTTATCATAAAACCTGTCACTTGTGAACTCTCTGAAAGTCTATATTAATTTGAAGCCAGCCAACTACGCTTGGATCACATGAGGCTTATTAGCATTTGCCAGGTCAGGACCTTCTTGGGCTCTTGCCCTGTCTCTTTATATAGATGTAGTTTTTAAAGGTAGACTAGTATATTTTTTTCATCCCAGATTTGTCAGCTAGACCAGAGCAGCAGTATGCAAAGTGACTCAAATTATTATACAAATGGTGTCACAGTCCTATTCTTTGGTGATTTCCCTATAGACCATATCAAAATTGTGTTCTGATTAATTACTTTTCTGGTGGCAGCTAAATATAAAAATAACAAGAAGATCTAAGTTTGGTGGCTGTCTCCCATGGGCTAAAAGCTCTCAGTGTATCATGCCATAACTTTTCTGTGTTCCTCTTTTCATCCTATCACCCTCACCGTGCCTAACTATGTCTAAACTCCTGCAGAATTTTTATTTGTTTATTTTATGCCAACTTGTATTACAATAATATGTGTACCTAGCTACTTTTCAAATCCCTGAGCCTAAAATCTGGACTGATTTACTTAGGTTTCTTCCAAAGCACTCAATAAATATTTCTGAGTGAATGAATGCACAAGTGAAAACGTTGGTCCAGAGAAAGAGAAACTGGTCAGTTCTGTATACAAAAGGTGGACAGGACAGCTGAAAGGAACACATGAGCTCAGCTTCTGTTTTGATGTTGGAGGTCCAAACAGAGCTGCAAGGCTACTTGTGTGTTTCTCACTGTGTTCCTCTACTAGAAAAATAACCTTTTAACTGAGTGTGATGTCTGAGAAGGGACATACATGGAATGGTGAGAGGGGAGGGAGCCTCAGGCCTTGTCATTTTGGTCACCTGGGCAACCAACCAGAGGATGAACTCACCCTTACACCTGCCCTTCCCATTGGTTAGGATGATGACTTGTAGACTTCCCTTACACAGGCGAGGAGGAGTGATAGGCAGAAAATTGAACTAGCTATTTGCTCTTTGGAAAGGGAATCACTCCACCAAACTTTGTCTCCATAGCATACAGCCCCAGGTGGTCACTGTCTGCTCAGGCATTTCTCAGGGGAGAGCTCAAGGGACTAAACTCATGGAACTAAAACTGATTTACAGACAGCATCGACAATATATTTTTATATATGCATGCTAAGTTGTTTCAATTGTGCCTGATTCCTTGTGACCCTATGAACTATGCCCCACCAGACTTCTCTGTCCATGGGATTCTGCAGGCAAGAATACTGGAGTGGGTTGCCATGCCCTCCTCCAGGAGATCTTCCTGATGCAGGGATTGAACCTGCGTCTCTTATGTCTACTGCATTGGCAGGTGGGTTCTTTACCACTAGTGCCATCTGGGAGCCCCTTAGAGTTTGTACTTGTTTCTATTTGTGAGATTCCACAGGAGGTGCTTTGGGCTGTACAATAAAATAAGATCTAAATTTGAATTTGCCAAATACATGAGAATATGACTAATAGGTGGAAATTTTTTGACTATGGTCTTCATCATCCATCAACAGCAATGCTGTTAGCCTTTGCCTCACAGATGAGAGGGGAGTAATTTTCCCCTTTCTCTTCTATGGAAGCTGTAGTGGTATGTATTTACATAAGTTTGACTTCCTTATGGAGAAAGGGCAAGTGTATAATTCAGAATTCCACCAGAAAAACAGAACAAGTAGAATACACACACACACACACACACACACACACACACACACATTTATATAGTTAGTTAGTTATGTATGGAATTGGCCTGTACAGATTGAGAGCTCTGGCTAGGCCCATGGACTCTGCAGTCCATCATGAAATCTCTTCTTTCTCAGGGAAACCTCAGCTCTTCTCTTGAGGCCTTTCAACTGCTTGGATCTGGTGCCCCCAGATTATTGAGCATAATCTTCTCAGTCAACAGATTGTAGATATTAATCATCTCTACAAAATACCATCACCATGACACCTAGATTAGTGTTTGAAAGAATACCTGGGGGCTCCAGCCCAGCCAAGTTATGACATGAAACTATCACCGAAGAGTTTTGCACGTTGAATTTCCTCTATATGCTGACTCTGTGATGTGGAATTTTCTGCACTGTTCCAGTGAAAGGTCCCTGATACCAGGGTCACGAGCTCAGTCCCTGAGTGGATAGTTGGCATTACTCTGCCCACTGCCCTCAATTATAAGTGGCCATAAGAAAGCAGCAGCAAGAATGGACAGTCATAAAAACAGCACCCTAGGTGGAAAACAGCTCGAAGCACATGCTCTACAGATATGGTTTTATTTCCAGCTGTTAACTAATTAGCTTTGCCCAGGTGAAGAGGCACTGTGGCATTATCACTGAATTGCAAGTGAGACACAGAGAGAGGTTTAGGGCTTGTCTGTGCTAAACAAGACAGGAAGTCACCGGGGGCTTGCCTTGGAATATCCATCATCTGCTTCCAGTTCTGATGTATTTACCTGTATGCTTCTCTTCTCCTGATTTATCTGATCACAGATGGTAGCACATCTCATTAAAGTGCACAGTTGTGGACAATATCTTAATTTTCATCGTACTTAGGTTTAATCTTTCACAGCTGAGGGGTAAGATATGCGCTTCTTAGTTATGTTGGGAATTGATGAGCAAGTCAGTGCGCCATCTTGGTTTCCTTTGGTCATACTGGGCAGCCTTAATCGTTTCCCTTAATATTCCTGTGACCGGCTTTCACTCTCTCGATCACTTTTCTTGCGCTTCTTGGAATCTTCCATATGGCTCTTCAGTACACAGGTTGGAAAGATGCTCTCAGCAGTCCAGGTTCAGAACGTGGTGTGAGAAGGTAAGGACGTGGTTTTTATCACCCCGAGCATGTGTTTGCTGCCTCTCTCTCCTCTGAACTTGGTGTGCCTCGGGCGCTGCTGTGGACCTGCCTTTTTAGCTCTATATGGGCTCTGCCTAGGTTCCCATCCAGCTCTGCGGCTCCAGCTATGTCATCTCTACTGACTCACCAGGGCCTTCCTCTATCCCTGATCCCTCCCGTGTGGACACAGAAGGAACATCTCCATTTGATGGCTGGATGGCATCACCAACTCAATGAACATGAGTTGAGCAAATTCCAGGAGGTAGTAAAGGACAGGGAAGCCTGACGTGCTGTAGCACATGGGGTCGCAAAGAGCCCGACATGCTGAACGACAACGGTTTGCGTGTCTAGTGGGTCTTCTGACTCCACAAATTCAAGAGAGAACCCTAGGTTCCATAACTTGTTCACAACCTGTTTCTTCCCATTTCCCTCCATCTCATATAAATTTTGGCTTAAGATAGATCTTTTTTTTTTTTTAATAACTCTACCCTCCAATCCATGATATCCTATGCTTCCATTCCCTAAAACAGACGCTAAGTCCTTTCTAGTCCACTACCTCAACCCTACTCCTAAATACCCATCATGGTTCGCCAAAGTGATGTAGTAGTTTCTAACCTGGTTTTTCTCTTTCTGCGGTTGCCTGGCCATATCCTTTCCTGGCCACAGAATACCCAGCTGACCTCAGTGTAGTCAGGTCAGGCCCTCCCCTGTGGAATGCCCTCCAGTGCCTCTCTGTTGCAGGTAGTCTAAATGCAAACCCTTTACCATGATCTAAATCTCCCCACCTCCTTCTTGGACCTCATCTCACGTTGTTCACCTCTGCACTTACGCAGCTCAGCCACCGTGACTTCTTTTCCTTACATGTGCCAAGCTTATTACTAACTTGCATTTTGCATGTCCGTTCCTTTTTCTTGAAACACTTTCCCCAGAAACCTCAGGTGATGACTTCCTCTCTTCTTTCAAGACCTCAGTGTAAAATCACTCCCCCAGAGAGACTGCTCCCTCTCCCTGCTCCCTCTCCCATCACCTCCACCCACCGCTGGTTAGTCCTTATTAAGTTGTTTGGTTATTTACTGTTTACCACTATTGACTAGAATGTACTGTTGTTGAGGCAGGCTCTTTGATCTCTCCCTCTCTCCTTTCATTCATTCCTCTTCACAGCACAAGATAGTATCTGAAGAAGATTATTTACTTAATAAATATTATTTTAATGATTGAATAAATCAATTTTTTTGTGCTTTTGGTCTGTAACAGTGTACTAGGTTGACAACTTTAAGGGATGCTATGTATTGAATTGTCTGCCTGAATTTGTGTGTTGAAGCCCCAACCCCCAATGTGAGTATCTTTGGCTCTAGGGCCGCTGTAGAAGTGATAGCGAAAGTGTTAGTAGCTTAGTCTTGTCCCACTCTTGCGATCCCACAGGCCATAGACAGGCTCCTTTGTCTATGGGATTTTCCAGGCAAGAATACTGGAGTGGGTTGCTATTTCCTTCTCCAGAGGATCTTCCTGACCCAGGAATTACACTTGGATCTCTTATGTCTCCTGCATTGGCAGGTGGATTCTTTACCACTGAGCCATCTGGAAAGTCCTATTATTAAGATTAAATGAAGTCATCAGGATGGTCCTGATCTGGTTGGATTGATGCTCTTATAAGAAGAGGAAGTGACTTGAGCGCAGGCGGCTGCGGAGCCGGCTCACTTGAGCGCAGGCGGCTGCGGAGCCGGCTCGCGTCTGAGGATAGGGGCGGCAGCCGGGAGAAGCCACCCCGNATAGTTTTGGAAGTTTTGGCCACAGCAATTAGAGTAGAAAAAGAAATAAAAGGAATCCAAATTGGAAAAGAAGAAGTAAAACCCTCACTGTTTGCAGATGACATGATCCTCTACATAGAAAACCCTAAAAGAAGTCTTTATTTTTATGGCATTAAAATGATCAGCGTTTTTGTGATTTCTATGTCTTGAGGCACAATTTGAAAAGCCACCACAACTCCAAGATTATAAAGGAATTCTCCCATATCTTATTTATTTAGTTTCATCATTTATATTTATATTCATTTGGAATTCATTCTGGTATAAGGTGTGAGATGTGGCTCCAACTTTAATTTTTATGTGGCTGCCCAGTTGTACCAATATCATTTGTTTTGGTAGTTTAGTCACTAAGCTGTGTCTGACTCTTTGGGACCGCATGGACTGTATATAGCCCGCCAGGCTCCTCTGTCCATAGAATTCTCCAGTCAAGACTACTGGAGTGGATTGCCATTTCCTCCTCCAAGGGATCTTCCCAACCCAGGGATTGAACCTGTGTTTCCTACTTGGCAGACAGATTCTTTACCCATCATTTGTTGACTTGTTCATTTTTACTCCACTGACTTGAGGTGCCAGGTTTATTAAGTACTCAATTCTTCTATGTACTTGGGTCTATGGGCTTTCTAGTCGGTTCCAAACAACTCTTTTCGGCTGGTATTATTAAGGCTTTATAATTTAGTGCAGCTAGTCCCCTCTCATTGCTCTTTTTCAGCATTTTTCTATTTTTGTTTTCCCAAATGAATGACAGTTTACTTATTTACAGTAGATTTATACTATCTTTTAAAATTTGGTGTTCCTTTAAAATGTTATTGATGATATTGTCATAAACTGTGTGTGCTCTTTCTAGAATAATGTGTACTCCCTGGATCCTTTGTAGTTTCATACTTGTCACCCCTCTGAGGTATTAAAAACATTTTTTTTTTTGGTTACTTAATAAGACTGCTTCACATCTCAGCTGCGGTGCTCTGATCTTCATTCTGTCAAGTGGGCTCTAAAGTTGTGGCATGCGGGCTTAGTTACTCCTTAGCATGTGGAATCCTCGTTCCCTGACTAGGGATTGAACCCATGTCCCCTGCATTGCCAGGTGAATTCTCAACCACTGGATCACCATGGAAGTCCCCCTCTGAGGTCATTTTGAGCCAGATTTACAATGATTGGAATCCACCTTCTTCACAGCATGACTGGATACTAGGCTTCATGCTGGTTTTAAGGGTCTGAATCACATTTAGAGAATCATAAATTAATTCTATGAGTATCAGTACTTGAAAAAAGTGGAAGTCGCTCAGTCATGTCTGACTCTTTACAACCCCATGGACTGTAGCCTACCAGGTTCCTCTATCCATGGAATTCTCCAGGCCAGAGTACTGGATGGGTAGCCGTTCCCTTCTCCAGGGGATCTTCCCAACCCAGGGATCGAACCTGGGTCTCCTGCATTGCAGGCAGATTCTTTACTGTCTGAGCCACCAGGGAAGCATTAATACATGCATTTTCCTTACATGATTTTTAGGTTGCTTTTCAGAATATAGGCTGTAAGGAAAAAGGTCTTATGCTACCCTATATGAACTTCTTACTGCACAGCTACTGTCATTGGTAAACTGAAACTGTAAAACGTAACTTCCTCTCCAACATCACTGGGTCATTCTAGAAATGTTGAGTCAGAGCTGGTAACTAGTGGGCGGGCCAAATCATTTAATAGCTATTAGTGACACCCATGGAGAAGGCAATGGCAACCCACTCCAGTACTCTTGCCTAGAGAATCCCAGGGACAGAGGAGCCTGGTGGGCTGCAGTCCATGGGGTCGCTAGGAGTCGGACACGACTGAGCGACTTCACTTTCCACTTTCATGCCCTGGAGAAGGAAATGGCAACCCACTCCAATGTTCTTGCCTGGAGAATCCCAGGGACGGGAGAGCCTGGTGGGCTGCCGTCTATAGGGTTGCAGAGAGTTGGACACGACTGAAGCGACTTAGCAGCAGCAGCAGCAATGACACCCATAAAAGACTCCGTTTTACCAGGCACCAGCCACCAACTAGAGGGAGTGGGAACACCCAAGGACATCAGGGAAGTTGGAAAGGGAAGTGAGAAGTTGGTCTGTGTCCTTAGAAATGTGGACTTAATGACTAGGTCAATTTAATTGACTCGATGTCCAGGATTCTCTAGTTATGTGCTATCTGTATATCAGTCTTTAGGAAAGTCTTATAGTCCCTTCTAGAAATTGAAGTAAAAAAGTCACTGAAAATTAACCATCTTAAAGCGAGCATTTCAGGGGCTTTTGTTTTTATTTGACTGTGCCGGGTCTCAGTAGCATGGGGCATCTAGTTCCCTGACCAGGGATCTAACCTGGGCCCCCTGCATTGGGAGCATGGAGTTTTAGCCACTGGACTGCCAGGGACTTTTAGTACAGTCACAATGTTGCACAACACCCACCTACTTCTATCAAGTTCCAAACCATTTCCCCAATAAAACACCATACACATGAAGCAGTTACTCTCCATCTCCTTCCAGCTCCTGGCAACCACTCACCTATCTATCTATATGGATTCATGTAGTTTTGACATTTCCAGTGAATAGAATCACACATGTGACCTGCTGTGTCTAGTTTCTTTCATTCAGCCTGTTTTCAAGTTTCAGCCACATTGTACTGAGTTGATCAAAAAGTTTGTTTTTCTGTAAGATGGCATGGAGAAACCCAGATGAACTTTTTGGGCAACCCAATAGCTGTATTATTCCCTTTTTGAACAAGTGAGCTTGTCTCACCTGTGGATGAATGAGTGTTTAAGAGAATGATTTAAACCTAGGGCAGGGTGGAGGCTCAAAATGGGAATCAGTGTATCCAAGGATGAAATTTTGGAGGAAAGAAATTAGAGCTTTATGTCTGAAATGCCTGTACCAGATTCTTTATGTACTTGGGACTACATTCTTTTCTGTGTATGTGTGTGGTGGTATTATAAGTTCTTAAGGCTTTATAATTTAGTGCAGCTAATCCCCTCTCATTGCTCTTTTTCAGGGTTTTTCTGTTTTTTGTTTTGTACCAGATTCTCCTAGTCTGATTTCTGTTTCAAGAGGTCTGTGAGCCGCTTTGGATGTGGTGAGGTGTTCAGCTTGACATTCAGGAAGTACTCAATAAATGCTATCATAAATGCAATTAAAGTCGATTATTATCTTGATTTCCTTGAGTTTAGGGCTTCTCTGGGAGACAGCAGAGGATAGTGGTCAAGTTCGGGGGCACTAGACCAGTCACACGGATTCAAATAGATAATCTCCGGTTTCTCACTTATTAGCCATGTGATCTTTAGCAGATAATCCCCTGTGCCTCAGTTTATACTTGACGGAGCAATTAAGAGGACTGTGAAATAACTAAGGTAAAACACTGAATACATCTTTAACACACTGAGTGGTCAATAGATGCTATTATGATTTGAATGGGTCATGTGGCTTTAAAATGTTTTTGAAACCTTTCTCTTGGCAAATTTCCCACAGCATCCTGTTATATATAAGATGAAAAATAACATCTAAACATTTGAAGGCACCACTGGAGACACTGAAGGTTTGCTGACCCCAACTATTAAAATCTTAGTTCTTCTTTCAACTTTTCCTTTAAGAGAATCAGGGAGAAAACAAATGAGTAAAGGGACACATACAGATTATTCTCAATCTGTAATATTTAAAAGCTTTCCTGGTGGCTCAGACAATAAAGAATCTACCTGCAATGTGGAAGATACGGGCATTTAAAAAACACAAAGCACTATGGTCACCTATGTTGATGGTAGGTGTGTAGACTCTAGGATGACAAGTGTTAGGTTTAGGAGACCCATTTCCTTTTTGCAGTCTTGTTTGTGTAACTGAGCCACCATAGACATGGGATCCTCCTGCAGAGAATCTGTTGATGTTAAAGTACATACATGTGTTGGAAACCAACACACAAAATGCTTAAGCACAACATGTAACATTCCTATTTCCAATCTACAGGGAAAAAAAAAAAAAGAGGTGCTGTGGAACCGTGACTCCAGTATCCTATCCTTCTCAAGGATAGATTCCAACTCAGTGGCTTCCATGAAGCAATGCCCCTACGTCCAGTTTCCCCTCTTCCCCAGCCTAACATTTTAAACCTTCTCATGGTGCCTACAGTTGCAGCTATTATAGATCCACTTGGATTTTAAAAAGCAATGTATCCCTGGATGAGGTCTGTGGGATGGAAATTTTGAGATAAGCGAGAAGGGATGTTGAATGTCCCGGTACGTGTGAGAACTTTATGGTACTGAGTATAGGAGGGCATGTTGAACCTTCTGGTGGAAAGCAGGCCTGGTTCTGGGCCCTGTTGGTGGGAAAGGAGGCAAAGAATGCAGGACAGGTGAGGAGAGGTCAGACTTTCTTTCCAATGGGAAGTTTACCTCAGACCCATCTTTATTCATTAGATATCTTGTTTTCTTTATATATAGATATATAATGAGTTGCACAAAATCAGCTCACTAGGATAAAACTTGACCTTCTTGAATATGGATCCTCTCCTGTTGAAGATTTAATTATTTTGGGAAAATTGTTGTAAGCCAATTGCAATAGGGGAGACCTTAACATTTCATTCTCCAAAAGAGGCAGCAAATGTTTATGAATACAATAAACATATCTCAAAAAAAAAGAATGATACAACTTTTATTTTCCATGGATTTTAAAGATATTTTTGCTACATAGTTTATGTATTTTTATGAGATTATATTTTTTCATCTGTATGAAGTTCATCCTTATACAATTTTAAGGTGATATGTTTGGTAGTGTATCTATAATCTTTAAAAAGTTTAGAGTTTTTGGAATGTACAGTATATGAGGTAAAATCAAGATTACATTAAAAATTGTTTCTCCTCTGCACTCATTTTGCAGTGAGGTTCAAATGGCAAGTACACTATTAAATGACATTTACTATCAAAAATAGGAGTTCATTTGAGATACTATGAAAAACATAAGCCACTGTAACTGCCACAGTGGCACATTTTACCATTTTAGACATTCAACTATATAGAAATCTCTGGGCTATTACACTCAAACTCATTTGTACTGCCAAATGTGGCACTTTTAAGAAATTTCTAGAAAACAATCACTGTTTGGGGGGAAGTTATCAGCCTACATATAAGAGATTAAATTTAAATAAAATGTAAACATACAGTATTTTATAGTGACAGATCATTCTTACCACTTGGGAAGGCCAAGTTTATCCATTTCTTTTTTGAACAAAAGTTAATGTTTTTTTCTACAGCACAGATCATTTGACATAAAACAATTACAATACATGCCCATTCTAATAGAAGAAATTCTTCAGAGATCTTCAAAGCACAAAACATACGTCCTTTTTTTCAAAGACTGACAGAAGTGCTTAGTAATCACTAAAATGCTAACCTCAGCAACTAAAAATTAGTGATTCACTATCCTAAAATTCAAATAATAAATTAAAAAGGCTAGTTACAAGTGTTTTACAGATAACAGATGTGATAAAACAAGACTTTTAGATAGTTTCGTTACAAACTGTATTATTACTGGCAGTCATGGACATCTATGCAAGATGTACAATGTGATACTTGACAAGATTCAATCTGATCATCCAATAACTCACAAATGCAAGCTCACAAAACATTAATGAATTATGTAACTGCAAAGTGCTCTAATGCAACATTAACCACATGCAATCAACACCTGGAACAGTATCCAAACAGACATTACATTAAACATTAGTTTTTCAAGAAAGAAAGCAGCTTGAAGTTTACTGGTGCAAATTAATTTTGTCTTCAGATTTGGTGCCCCAAACAAAAAGGTTAGGTTTGATTATGAATTCTGATGGTGATGGCAGTAGTTACGGGAGAAGCAGCAAAACTTACGGGAGTTCTTCAAAATTAGCCTATACCAGATAGATGGAGTGAGAGTGTATGCGTGTGTGTGTGTATTATATATATATATTTCTACACTTGGTATATATATAAAGCCATATGTACGTGCATGTCCTTATACACACACGTATAGTTCAAAGGCTCAAAAATAAAATAAGTCTGAAATTCAGGACTGATTATGAATTACTTTTAAAAAGTTAACTATCTAAAAGCCCTCTGTTCTTTTCCATGTTTTCAAGACCTGAAGATGTGTTTCTGAGTAAACGTTAAAATATTTTTAGGCCAAGTAAACTGTCTGTGCTTTCTTCAAGTGGCTTATCTGTGAATTCATGAATATATACTTGTAATGAAGAACTCCACATTTATCAAACAAGAAGCTTTTTTCCATGCATATTCTTTCATCCAGTTTTTGTCTGCTAAGCCCCTCCAGTTATTCATCATAATCCCACTTACCAAATTAAGACAAATGAGGAGGTAGAAATATAGCACTAGATTGCTTTCACAGCATCATCATACTTTAACATTTTTATATAGCATGTTAGTGTGAATTTTAACCATTCTGAATTTTTCACAAGGTAATAATCTTTAGAACAAACAGATCAGGATGTCACTTTTACACTCATGCCGATTGGTCAAAATATCAATTATATATTGTATTGTTGCCTCTCAGAAATTTTGTTTCACAAGAAGGCATGTCAAAACAAGAAAAAAAGCAAGAAAGGAAAAAAAAAAAGAGCCCCAACCAAACAAAAAGCCGAAAATTGCTATTTCTGTGGCTTGCATTCTAATAAGGTGCCAGCCTCTACCTAGCAATATAAAGCATTAAAAATGGCCAAAATGATGTACTAGAGTCTCAATGCCAGTGCTTAATGCCACTGTTTTTGTAAAAGCAATACAGAAATAATTTTAGTACATGACAAAATAAAATGTAATATTAAAAATAAAGTTATATTTTCACTTGATTACAAAGTACTGAATGATAAAGGCAATCAAAATGGAAAAGAACGCAAAGAGCACAAGGATGACGGCTGCGCACTGCTCGTCGCTGAGCGCCCGCCCGGTGCTCATGCTTTCCACAGTGTCTCTGCTGGCGCTGGCTGGTGGTTCAGTCCTCTGAGAGATGAAGAGCACTGTCGTGCTGTAGGGACCGACGAGGTCCTGATGCCCCGCAGGGTCTTGGCACTGGCGAATGGCACACACGCGGAAACGATATTCACAGTTCAGCTGAAGGCTTGAATACCGGAATGAAGAGTCAGGACCTCTATAGATCTGACAGCAAGACATGAGGAAAAGAAGAATTGTATGTGAAGGCTGGGGAGAAAATCTATGTTAAAATTGGCTAGGTTTAGTTATTTTTGACATGGAAGCGTATGAGAGCCACCACCTGGCTCTTTTAAATGAGATTTTAAAATACCTATATATTAAAGAACTCAACTGTTTGCTGTGTAATGGCAGGGGAAATCTGAAGAGTCAGGGTGTGCTATCTCCCCTCACAGAGCTTACAGACCAGCTGAAGAGGGAAGATGTGCCCCTAGAATAGCTACAAAATTAGCACAATCAGTCCACAGGCATTTCTCTGGTTTCATCAAATGTAAGAAGTCACACTTGTGTGAAATCATTTCATGAAAAGAGGAATGGTGTCTGATCTTCCTCTCCCATGGTATCTTTGTAAAACTGGTTTTTCTGTAATGTTTTAAACAGATGTGAATGAAACAATAAATGAAAAAGGAGAGCTTGCTACAGGTGTCTGTGGCAAATCATTTTATAAACTTAAGGTGAGAGATCACTTAGAACCAAAGAATTAGATCTTAAAACCCAACTCCTCTGCTCAATCCCCCAGAAGGGCAATAGTAAGAATGGAATTCCACAGATTTTTAAGGCAGAGTGCTAGTGACTGCAGGGACTGGGCTCCGAGCTCTGCTCTACCCCTGCACACGCGGTAATGGTGTGACAGTAGTCATCCTGTATGGTAATTACGAGAATGAAGTGAACTAATGTTATGGCACTTCTTAGCACAGTGCCCAGCATACAGCGAGTGCTCAATACATGGAAGCTCTCACTTCCATTACTGAGTCCCTTCACTCATTCTCTAAATGAAAAGACCAAGACTCAGTGGTTTCCCAGCTGAGTTTCCCCAGCTAGTTGGTGGGTTACAAGTAAGGTCAAGCAATTTTAGTTGCCTTGTTTGTATCTGTGTTATAAATCTAAATTTTTACATACTGGTTTGCTCCCAAAGGAGCAAGGTAAGATCTTTCCCTCAATTCTGTGTCTCTAGCATATAATAGGTACTTATTAATAAAAGGCCACTATATTAGTATTGACTATGTATATATATCAAATGTATATTGGTAGACACTGAAAAGATATATAAATTTTTATTGAAAAATCAATCTTTAAAAAATGCTGAATATGCCTTAGTCCTGAAGATGCAGATGAGCATTTCAGGGAGTGGGAATATAGAAATGATTTATGTTTCAGTGATGGTAAAAGGATAAAGTTAAGTCAGAACACTGTATTAGAAAGCAGTGTGAAACAATATACATACAATGGGTCAATTTAGTAAAAGTTAAAAATATATATTTGTCCTATAGGTACAGTAGATGATACTCATTTTTGTTTTGACATTTTCTTTACTTTCCATTTGTCTCCAAATGATCATGGTAAAATGATTTGGGAAAAAGCCTCAACAAATGGTATGAGGGTGACAGGTGAGGTGATTTGACACCGATAAGAGGACCATGTTAATACACTAACTGGAAATTTAGGTCTAATTCCACAGGGGCCACTTTACTGTGTGCTATTTAAACAGTGTTTAAGGAATCCTGATCATAAGAATCACTAATTTTTAGTTGCTGAGGTTAGCATTTTAGTGATTACTAAGCACTTCTGTCAGTCTTTGAAAAAAAGGACGTATGTTTTGTGCTTTGAAGATCTCTGAAGAATTTCTTCTATTAGAATGGGCATGTATTGTAATTGTTTTATGTCAAATGATCTGTGCTGTAGAAAAAAACATTAACTTTTGTTCAAAAAAGAAATGGATAACAGAGATTGAGGGAATTGGGCATGACAGGGGCTCTTGGTGATAAAAGCACAAGGTTTCAAGTGAAAGTGTTAGTTGTTCAGTTGTGTCTGACTCTCTGCGACCTCATAGACTGTAACCCGCCAGGTTCCTCTGCCCATGGAATTCTCCAGGCAAGAATACTGAGTAGGCAGCCATTCCCTTGTCCGGGGGATCTTCCCGACCCAGGAATTGAACCAGGGTCTCCTGCATTGCAAGCGGATTCTGTACCAGCTGAGCTATCAGGGAAGTGTTTATGGATACCAAAGTGTTTATGTGTCCATCAACAGATGAATGGATAAGAAAGCTGTGGTACATATACACGATGGAGTATTACTCGGCCATTAAAAAGAATACATTTGAATCAGTTCTAATGAGATGGATGAAACTGGAACCAATTATACAGAGTGAAGTAAGCCAGAAAGAAAAGCACCAATACAGTATACTAACTCATATTTATGGAATCTAGAAACATGGTGATGATAATCCTGTATAAAAGACAGCAAAAGAGACACAGATGCATGGAATGGACTTTTGGACTCTGAGGGAGAGGGAGAGGGGGGGAAGGTTTGGGAGAATGGCACTGAAACATGTGTGCTGTCGTGTGGGAAACGAAGCATCGGTCTATATTCGATTCAGGATACAGGATGCTTGGGACTGGTGCACGGGGATGATCCAGAGAGTTGATGTGGAGTGGGAGGTGGGGGGGGGGTTCAAGATTGGGAACTCATGTACACCTGAGATGAAAAAATAAAAATTAAAATTAAAAAAAAGAAAAAAAAAAAAGAAGAGGAAGTGACAGCAGAGAGTGTTCCTTTTGCTCTCTGATCCCTGCCCCTTCCCGAGGTCCACGCTCATGTACCAGGAAAGGATGTGTGAGTACACTGTGAGAAGGCAGCCATCTTCAAGCCAGAAAGAGAGCTCTTCAGAGAAACCTGGTCAGGTGCACCCTTGACCTTGGTCTTTCCAGGCTCCAGAACTATGGAGCCCCTACGCCTGTGGTGTTTTGTAATGGCAGCCTTAGTAGACCAGGGGGCTTCCCTGGTGGCTCAGACGGTAAAGAATCTGCCTGCAGTGCAGGAGACCCATGTTCAATTCCTGAGTCAAGAAGATCCTGTGGAGAAGGAAATGGCAACCCACCCCAGTATTCTTGCCTGGAAAATCCCTTGGACAGAGGAGCCTGGCGGGCTACAGTCAATGGGGTGGCAAAGAGTTGGACACAACTGAGCAACTAACACTAGCAGACCAACACGAGGGGGTGACATTCAGTGACTGTCTGGTTGCTTCTGTAGGTCCAAACACATGTCATCTTCCATACAAAATTTCGGTTGAATTTTCCTAAATATACAACAGTCTGCTTGTTATTTCTTGTCTACCAGTTGTCTGCATTGTCACCGAGCTTCTGAGATCTTTTGTTAGGCTGGCATTTTATTGCCCAGGGAAGTTAATGTTCTCTGGTGTATTCAAAAAATCAGAACAATGTTAAAATTTGTTAAAGTAACATTTAAAAATGTTGAAAGAAAATTGTTCCCACTCTCAGGTCCTGGGAATCTGTGGGTTATTTTCATCTAGAGAAAGGCTCATTTCTTCTTTTTTTCAATCTCAGGGACAGTTCCTTATTTATAACAACCATGTCTTATTGATTATAGCATATATAGTATCTAGGGCAGTAAAGTGTCTATTCTAGAACATAGTATTAACTCAAAAAGTTTACTGAATGAATAATTAGAGTGTTCTGGACGCTTGCTGATTTGTCCTTAGTCTTTGATGTGAAACCTTGTTAGAAGTCTTTAGAAAGATTAAATAATTATATACTCTGGAATAATCAGTACATACTCTTATTATACCTTTATCCTTCATCTTGGTGTTCAGAATTAAAACCCTGAGCTAAAGTTAGAGATTTCCTTTTGTTTTTGAATTGGTTTCTTGAACTTTATCTTGATGGTGTCCATGGGCATATATTTTACAGTAGTAGTGGTTGCACACTACATTTTCATATAGTCTCTGATTTGGTAAAGAATCTGCCTGTCAGTGCAGGAGATGCAAGAGATGCGGGTTCTCTCCCTGGGTCTGGAAGATCCCCTGGAGGAGAAAATAGCAACCTGCTCCAGTATTTTTGCCTGAAGAGTCTCATGGACAGAGAAGCCTGGCCAGCTGCAGTCCATGAGGTTGCAAAGAGTCAGACATGACTGAGCACATCACAGCCGCACTGATCCTCAGAAATGGTAGATGAAGGATTTTGAATAATAATCTCAGGGAACTCAAACATCGTCTTTTAGGGCTTGAAGGAGAGTTTTTTCCCCTGTAGAATTTAAATGAAATTGTGAAATTCCATAGGTGTTATTTGTAGACTTTTCGAAACTGAAGTAAAAAACGAGTAAAAATCTGTTGCCAGGAAGGAGGGTTTGAAAAACAGAGTGGGGTGGCCAATGATTATGACAAAGTGGAGCAGAAATGTGGGTGAGATTCTGGGGATAGTATGTTCTGGATGTTTTAGATGAGGTTTTGCAGAACTTTGCAAAAGTTCCCTTTATCCTTATGTTTTTACAGGCAGCTCATTGTTTTTACTTCATTAACCTTGCTACAGGCCATGGGGTTGCAAAGAGTTGGACACGACTGAGTGACCAAGCATACATAACTGTGCTTATTGCTTCACTGTGGTTATTTCATCTCTGCTCCCACCCCATCCTTCAATGTTAGTCTGAGCTCTTGGAGTCAGATTGTCTAGGTTCAAATCCTGACTCCTCTGCTTAATTTTCATGTGATCTTGGGCAAGTTACTGAATTTCTTTATATATCAGTGGGAAAACATCTGTAAAATAGGGTAGATGGTTCTAAGAGTTGTCATGGAGGTTTAATGTGCTCGTATACATAAAGGACTGGCACATAAGAAGATGTTAATAATTGGTAGTTATTGTTATATGATCATCATCATCGTCACCATCATTGTCATGATTGTCATCACCATCATCTTTATTTCTGCGAAGGATCCTAGCATATCAGTATTATATTAATTGAATAATTAAAAAAAAATGATACATAGCATTGTGAAGGAATTTTAAAGTGGGAAAGCTCAGAAGTTAAGCATTTGTTGGATAGAAAATGTAGCTTATTTCAGATATGTACATCCAAGTAAGAAGGCCTGAGACAAAGGAAAATGGGAGATCAGAGAAGTCACACCACTTTTAGAGCAGGACTGGGTAACAGGTGCTTTCAATGATTCATATCACTTCTCCCTCACCTACCTCTGCTTTCAGGTACTTCTTTTAGGGGTTCGATATTTCATGAGCTCAGAGTCAACACTAACAGTGCGTCACCTTAATCACCAGGAAGCCTCTCACTTTCTATCTCAGGACCTTCTCAGACCACTGAGGTCAGCTTGGCCAGCAGGCAAATGCAGCTTATAAGTATGATGGTTTATGGCCCCTGAAATTCTTGACCAATAGCCTCAGCCTGAGGAGAAGGCAATGGCACCCCACTCCAGTACTTTTGCCTGGAAAATCCCATGGATGGAGGAGCCTGGTCGGCTATAGTCCATGGGGTCGCTAAGGGTCGGACATGACTGAGCGCCTTCCCTTTCACTTTTCCCTTTCATGCATTGGAGAAGGAAATGGCAACCCACTCCAGTGTTCTTGCCTGGAGAATCCCAGGGACGGGGGAGCCTGGTGGACTTCCGTTTATGGGGTCGCACAGAGTCGGACATGACTGAAGCGACTTAGCAGCAGCAGCAGCCTCAGCGTGCAGCCCTGCAGATGCATATTCTGGGAGGTATTCTCTGCTTCTGAGAGGTCCCACTGGCAAACGACCCTAACTGGCCCTGATCTTTGTAACTCATCTTCTTACTGGCTTTTCCTCTGTCTTTATGTCACTCTTCCCTCCCAATCGCTCATGCTTTGAGGGACCTCTTCCAAATGAATTATCTTTTCCCTGAGTCCTTGACTGTACTTTAGACCCTGCTTTGGGAAGAACCCAAACAAATAAGAAGATGAAAGAAAGAGTGCAGGAAATTAATAGGTCAGTGTTCATTTGGGATGCTCTTTGCCATTCTTTCTGGTACATAGCTTACTGTTAAAACACCTTAGAAATATTTCTGTGTCTTAACTTCTTTCAACTATATTGAAACTTCCTTGAGGATAAGAACAGTCATCTTTAAATGTATTTACTGTACCCCACCTTCCGTCACTCAGTGGCGGCATATTTATGGATGGATTGGTTTTCTAGTTGAATCTCACAATTCCTCTTGGGACTGTCATTTCAGAGTAATCTAGTTTTACCAGTGGGGAATCAGTGGCAAGTGATAAATGAGTTCTATTAGTTTGGGGATTTTAGGCTTTATGAGCTGTGGCTCATATGATCTTCCTAGCTGAAGAACAACTGTGGCTTCTGTGAGTAATTATGTCTCCAAGAGATGATCACTTGTGAAGGTCCCCTTAGCTTGCTGTCCCTTCATGGAATGATGACATTTCTTGGCTTTCTGTTTTCGATCTGTTTATATGAGAAAGAAATGAATTCTTTGGGGAGGACACTACTGTAGGGCATTTGTCTACAGAGAATGAAAGCAATTTTTATAAACTAAGAATGGTGCAAATCAGTAAATGGTCAAAATAAAGTAACATTGAGTATTTTGAAACATCTGGTATTTGTAATATGCCAGTTTTTTGGCTTAACTTATATTCCCTTATGAAGAGATCCATGAGATTATTTGTGTACTGGCATGATATTCAGACTTCCACTTCCTTCAGAATTGTCATAGCATTGATTTGATTAAGACAAGAAAGAGTCCATTAGGATCAATGATGGTGCCATGTGTAATCAGACCTGTGTGGTTGGAAAGACAGAAACTATTTCCATAATTTAATACTTGAAAAGTGCTTTTAATTGTACCTGGCACATGGTAAACACTTAGTAAATGTGACTCTGATGATGTTGTGTGGATTAAGAACCACTGAAACAGTTGGAGAAGGGCTCTAATGCCTTCAGCTTGCATTTTCCCCTTGTGACGGGGTCACAGGGTGCGTGTGTGCGTGTGTGCTAAGTTGTATGTGTGTGCTTCAGTTGTGTCTGACTCTTTGTGACCCTATGGACTGTAGCCCTCCAGGCTCCTCTGTCCGTGGGATTCTTCAGGCAAGGATACTGGAATGGGATGCCATGTCCAACTCCAGGGGATCTTCCCAACCGAGGCATCAAACCCTTGTCTCTTATCTCTCCTGCATTGGCAGGCTGTTTCTTTGCCACTAGTGCCACCTGGGTAGAGGATACTTAGGGACATGCAGAGAGAGCTCCCTGAATGCCTTATCTCTGGTAGGATACCAGAGAGTGGGTGGCTTATGAACAACGGACATCTATTTCCCAGAGTTCTGGAGGCTGGGAAGTCCAAGATCAAGGTGCCAGCAGATTCAGTGTCTGGTTAGGGCCTGCTTCTTGGTTCATAGACATCTGTCTTCTTGCCTTGTCTGCACGTGGCAGAAGGAATGAGGGAGCGCTCGAGTCTCTATAAAGTAATGATTCCCTTCAGCCTCATGACCTAATCATCTCCCAGGGGTCCCATCACATTAGCGGTTAGATTTTAATGTGAATTTTGAGGCAATACAATCATTTAGTCTGTAGATGCAACTTCTTTATAGAAATATAGGTAGTGAGAATGCTCCTTCCCCTCCCCATACACCACCACCTTGCTTATTCAATGTGAAGAAATTGAAAGTTATCTTATCTTACTGCTGATGTAATGTGAATTTCACTTGGGATGATGAAGCAGTATCGTCAATAGTCAGTTTCTAGCCCTTTGTAGAACCTTATTTTTGTTGTGACTTTTTTACCACTCTAAATAGATCTCAAGTCAACCAAAAATGAACAGAGCTCTTTTTTTTGGACACAGCATGTGTTCAGCCACAAATAATTCACTCTAAGTTTCTGAGAGGCATGAGTCTGTGCCTCATGTTAAACACACGCATGATACGGAGTTACTGACAAGGCCCCACCCCGCCATATGTTATTATTGAAATTTTTCTCCCAGGGAAGCAATGCTGATTATTATGGAAGTCAGGCAGGTTTGAGTGGAGAAAGAATATGCTGAAGTTAAAAGAAAATCAGAGAGTAACTTCTAATACATACTTGGAGGCTGTCTTTCAACTTTTCCCTGTATTATTTTGAAGTAAATAAAGGGATTGCTGCAATACTGATGTGATCAATTTATTCAAGAAAGTAATACATCAAGTTTGCTATGACCCTAGAATTATATTTTTTATCCAGACAAGTAACTGCCAAAGAAGTCAGTGAGGCATTAATTTGATGAAACTTCTAGCAAATTGCTGTTTCTAATTATCTGGTGTATTTACCTCTATAGTCGTATTTTTCATCACTCAAAGTGGCTATACTTCAAGGGGAGATGTCTCCTTTTATGAAAAAGTGATGGGAATGCTGTAACTTGCAGTTCCCAGCATGCCTTGAATTGATCTTTGTCTTGTTTGTCCCCAAGTCTGGAAGGCCAGGCAAGAATCCTTTTCTTTCTTTCTCAACTGTTCTGTTTTCAGCCATTTCTTTCTCTTAGATATGGTGAATTCTCTTAACTATTTAATATTAGTTCATCTTTTTCCATCTCAGATATACTCTTATTGCATTGGCACAGAGCACTTATTTCTTTTTTTTTTTTTTTGGTGTTTGTGCTATGTGTCTGCCTCTCCATTTTGGGGTCAGAGACCACGTCTTATCTTTTTTTGGTGTTGCTTTTCACAAAGTAGATGTTCAAGAATTGTTACTTTGGTGAATTCTCTGGTGGTCCAGTGGTTGAGACTCTGTGTTTTCTCTGCCAAGGGCCCAGGTTCAATTCCTGGTTGGGGAACTAAGACCTCACAAGTCACACAGTGTGGCTAAAAAAAAGAGAGAAAGAAAGAAAAAGAACTGTTACTTTGATGAAATATTTATTTAGTGAATGTTAAAATATCCTCATTGATAAATTTTGATACTAAAAATATGAAATTATTGACGAATTAGAAGAAAGTATTAGGAGTTAGTTGGAATTATAGAATTTTTTTAAAGCATACGGAATTTTAGAGGAGCTTGAAACTTTAGCTTAGCCTCTGTTTCACGGATGAAGAATCTTGACTTGCTGAGGATGAGAAGTCCTTGGGGCCATGCACTCCAGTCTTTTAGTGCTTTGATTAAAGAGCTGGGGAATTAGCCTATGAAAGACCTGTTGTCAAATTAATTCTAAGAGTGAACTAAGGGCTCTGAGCTTTCACCCCACTTTCACCCCTCTACATATGATGTTTATGAATTGTAAAGTTAAGATTCAACCAACTGCTTCTGAAAATTTGCAATATTAAGAATAAAACCTTGCTGACAAAGCTCCGTATAGTCAAAGCTATGGTTTTCCCATTAGTCATGTATGGATGTGAGACTTGGACCATAAATAAGGCTGAGTGCCAAAGAATTGATGCTTCTGAACTGTGGTGCTGGAGAAGACTCTTGTGAGTCCCTTAGACAGCAAGGAGGTCAAACCAGTCAATCTTAAAGGATATCAACCCTGAATATTCATTAAAAGGACTGATGCTGGAGCTGCAGCTCCAGTACTTTGGCTACCTGATGCAAAGAGTCAACTCATTAGAAAAGACCCTGATGCTGGGAAAGACTGAGGGCAAGAGGACGCGAGGGTGACAGAGGATGAGATGGTTGGATGGCATCACTGATTCAATGGACATGAGTTTGAGCAAACTCCAGGAGAGAGTGAAGGACAAGGGAGCCTGGTGTGCTGCAGTTCATGGGGTCACAAGGAGTTGGATACGACTTAGTGACTAAACAAGAAGAACAAAGCCAAGTTCAGTTTATAGCCTAATGCCTGCTCTTCTTAACTGACTACAAAGCCAGGGTTTAAGGTGCCACTGATGTGAATCAATGGAGGTGTCAAAAATGCAGAAAGCACGGAGAACCTTAATGAAAATTGTCAGAGCGCTCTTCTCTGGGCATTCGTTGTGAGTTGAGAGATAAGAAAGATAATAAACATTTATTGATAGCCTACCATATGTCAGACCCCAGCCAAATTTCTTAGATTCAACAATCCTTTAAAACAATGAGTCTTAACCAGCAGTGACTCTGCTCCTTTCTCTCCCCAGGGAAACTTTGGCAATATCTAGAAATAATTTTTTACTGGGATGACTATTGTAGAGGCTGTGGTTGCCACCAACCATTCTACCGTGTCCAGGACAGCCTTCACCGAAAACAGTTATCTAGCCCTAAATATCAGTAGTGTCCCAGTATGGCAACCCTGTGAACCGAGTATTACATGTGTGCTGTGCTCTGCTCAGTTGCTTCAATTGTGTCTGACTCTGTGCAGCCCTTTGGACTACAGCCCGCCAGGCTCCTCTGTCCATGGGATTCTCCAGGCAAGAATACTGGAGTGGGTTGCCATGCCCTTCTCCAGGGGATCTTCCCAATCCAGGGATTGAACCCGTGTCTCTTACACCAACCTGCATTGACAAATGGGTTCTTTACCACTAGCACTACCTGGGAAGCCCAAGTGTTACATGGGGTTGGCCAAAACGTTTGTTCAGATTTTTCCATAATATCTCGCAAGAAAACACGAATGAAGTTTTTGGCCAGCCCAATATTACTTTCGTATTTATAGAAAATTGAGGGCTCCACATTACCTGGTAGTAAGTGGATTGGACCTTTGGACCCAAATTTCTCATGAAACCCCAAAACTTGTGTCTTCTTACTAACCATTCTCTAGATGGAGAAGCAACTCCCAAGCATTGATCTCCATGAACATCCACAGGGAGCTTGTTAGAACTCAGCTCTCTAGATCCACCCTTAGAAATTCTCCTGTAGTTGGTCTGGTGTAGAACATGAAATCTGTGTATTGTAATAGTCTCTCTAGTTCCTCAGATCTACACTTGAGAAACGCTGCTCTGGACAAGGCGTCACTGCCTAGCCAAGGCTGCTCTCACTCTCCCTGTGGCTGGAACCTAGTGACTTGGCCACTTTGGTTTACTCTGGATTTTCGTCTCTTTAACCTCAGACCTTCCCTTCCTTTCTGCCTCAAGTAGTGATGGGGGCTTCCTTAGTTGTTTGTATGAATGTTCCCAGTGTTACTGGGTGAACTGAGGAGTTGGAGGCAAATGTCATCTTATTTCATGGGGATATGCTATTTCTTCATTCTGGACTACCATTCTTTAAGATTAATGATGTTTGGTACTTTGGGTATTGGAAGTAATATAGAATTGTTTTGTAACACTGATTTCAAGGAGGAATGATGAAAGCTTCCTTTAGGGTCAGCCAGACTGGTGTGATTAATTTAACAAACATGAACTGAGTGCTGTGTCTCTGGCAGCTAGGAATTTTGCTGCATGATTGCTGGGCAATAATATATCATAAAATAAGGTCAGTGCTGCTGGACCTTAGGAACCAGGAGACCTCACCATGTACCAGGGAGTGACTTAGAGGTGCCTAAGGATAATGAGGTTGGAAGTGTCTCCTGCAAGATGTGGTACACAGTCAATTCTTTTTATTTGTGGATTCTGCATTTGTGAAGTCACCTACTCACTAACATTTTATTTGTAACCCCTAAATCAATACTCATGGCACTTTTTATGGTTATTTAGGGTACCAGCAGAATGGCGGAAAATTTGAGTCACTTGACTCACATATTCCTGGCTGAAATCAAACATAATGATGATCTGCTCTCTGGTTTCACTTCTCATGCTGTAAACAAGTCTGTTTAGGACCATGTTTTTCACATCTTTGTGCTTTTTGGTGGTGATTTCACTTTTCAGAGTGTTCTTCCAGATTCCTGCTGAAGTGCGGTCTAGTATCCTAAGCAGGAAGTCTAATGATGTGCCTTCCGGAGATGTGCCTTCCATGAGTCAGAAGTTTCATTCAGGCACTGATTACATATTGTGCTGCTGGCTGTGGGTTCAGGGTTAATGAATATACAGTGTATATCAAATAAGGAGTCCTGGTGGCTCAGATGGTAAGGAATACAATTGCAATGCAGGAGACCTGGGTTCAATCCCTGGTTTGGGAAGATCCCCTGGAGAAGGAAATAGCTACCCACTCCAATATTCTTGTCTGGGAAATATCATGGACAGAGGCACATGGTGGGCTACAATCCATGGAGTCACAAAGAGTCGGACATGACTGAATGACTAACATTTTTAGTAAAGTGAAGTCGCTCAGTCGTAGAGCGACTCCATCCGTGGAATTTTCTAGGCAAGAGTACTGGAGTGGGTTGCCATTTCCTTCTCCAGGGGATCTTCCCAACAGAAACACAAAAGACAAGGTAATTGATCCATTGATGAAAACGTTGTGACCAGAGGCTGCAGGAACCTTGCCCTAAATTTACCTTAGGAGCAGTGGCTCAGTATTTACTGAGTGAATGTTGTGGAGACTTAATAGAACACAACTATCACAAATAATGAGAATTTCTTGTATACAGTATCAGTTCAGTTCAATTGCTCAGGCATGTCCGACTCTGTGACCCCCATGGACTGCAGCACACCAGACTTCCCTGTCCATCACCAACTCCTGGAGCTTGCTCAAACTCATATCCATAGAGTTGGTGAAGGCATCCAACCATTTCATCCTCCGTCATCCCCTTCTCCTCAAACTTTCCCAGCATCAGGGTGTTTTCCAATGAGTAAGCTCTTCACATCAGGTGGCCAGAATATTGGAGTTTCAGCTTCACTATCACTCCTGATGAATATTCACAGTTGATTTCCTTTAGGATGGATTGGTTTGATCTCCCGACTCTGAAGAGTCTTCTCCAACACCACAGTTCAAAAGCATCAATTTTTTGGTGCTCAGCTTTCTTTATGGTCTAACTCTCACATTCATTCATGACTACTGGAAAAATCATGCCTTTGTCAGAAAAATAATGTCCCTGCTTTTTAATATGCTGTCTAGGTTGGTCATAGCGTTTCTTCCAAGAAGCAAATGTCATTTAATCTCATGGCTTCAGTCACTATCTGCAATGATTTTGAAGCACAAGAAAATGAAGTCTGTCAGTGTTTCCGTTCTTTCCCCATTTATTTGTCATGAAGTGATGATACCAGATGCCATGATCTTAGTATTTTGGATGTTGAGTTTAAGCCAGCTTTTTCACTTTCCTCTTTCACCTTCCTCAAGAGACTCTTTAGTTCCTCTTCACTTTCTTCCATAAAGGTGGTGTCATCTGCGAATCTGAGGTTGTTGATATTTCTCCCAGCAATCTTGATTCCAGTGTGTGATTTATCCAGCCCGGTGTTTCGCATGATGTACATTTGCACTCTGCTTATTTAACTTTTGTTAAATAAGCAGGGTGGCAATATACAGCCGTGATGTACTCCTTTCCCAATTATGAACTAGTTCATTGTTCCATGTCCAGTTCTAACTGTTACTTCCTGACCTGCATACAGATTTTTTAAGAGGCAGATCAGGTGGTCTGGTATTCCCATCTCTTTAAGAATTTTCCACAGTTTGTTGTGATTCACACAGTCAAAGGCTTTAGCATAGTCAATGAAGCAGAAATAGGTGTTTTTCTGGAACTTTCTTGCTTTTTCTATGATCCAAAGGATATTGGCAATTTGGCCTCTGTTCCCCTGCCTTTTCTAAATCCAGCTTGAACATCTGGTAGTTCTCAGTTCACATACTGTTGAAGCCTGACTTAGAGAATTTTGAGCATTACTTTGCTAGCGTGTGTGATTGAGTACAGTNCTGGAACTTTCTTGCTTTTTCTATGATCCAAAGGATATTGGCAATTTGGCCTCTGTTCCCCTGCCTTTTCTAAATCCAGCTTGAACATCTGGTAGTTCTCAGTTCACATACTGTTGAAGCCTGACTTAGAGAATTTTGAGCATTACTTTGCTAGCGTGTGTGATGAGTACAGTTGTGTGGTAGTTTGAACGTTCTTTGGCATTGCCTTTCTTTGGGATTGGAATGAAAACTGACCTTTTCCAGTTCTGTGGCCACTGCTGAGTTTTCCAAATTTGCTGGCATATTGAGTGTAGCACCTTCACAGTGTTATCTTTTAGGCTTTGAAATAGCTCAACTGGAATTCCATCACCCCCACTAGCTTTGTTCATAGTGATGCTTCCTAAGGCCCACTTGACTTCGCATTCCAGGATGTCTGGCTTTACGTGAATGATCACACCATGGTGGTTGTTTGGGTCGTGAAGATGTTTTTTGTATACTTCTTCTATGTATTCTTGCTACTTCTTCTTAATATCTTCTCTTCTGTTAGGTCCATACCATTTCTGTCCTTTATAGTGCCCGTCTTTACATGAAATATTTCCTTGATATCTCTAATTTTCTTGAAGAAATCTCTAGTCTTTCCCATTCCATTGTTTTCCTCTATTTCTCTGCATTGATTACTTAGGATGACTTTCTTGTCTCTTTGCTATTCTTTGGAACTCTGCATTCAGATGGATATGTCTTTCCTTTTCTCCTTTGCCTTTAGCTTCTCTTCTTTTCTCAGCTATTTGTATATGGTATATGGATGATCTTAACTGCTATATAAGGGAGTACTATGCAGCATGGTATAGAATTGACACGAAAAGACTTTAATTTTGCCTAAGACACAGTGAGTGATGTTTTTCCAAAGTAAACATGGTTGATCTCTATTCACACAAGGATCACAGTAGATTAAGATAATTGTTCCCTAAAGGAATAAAGTAATGGAAAATAGCCCTCGCCTTTCAAGATGTAATTGTTGAAGAAATTTAAGGGCCATTTGATTGATTTTCAGGAACCAATATTAGTATCTGAACTGATTTCTGGTATCACTATTATGTAGTTTTATTAATCTGGCTCTGGATTTTACATGCTTAAATTTTCTTTTCTTTTATTTTTTTTTACCCACAGTCCATAGAGCATTCCATATGGAAAAAGGGAAGACCTTTTGAGTTGACTTTGTTGTTGTTGGTTAATCACTAAGTTGTGTCTGACTCTTTTGTGACCCCCCATGGACTGTAACCTCCCATGCTCCTCTGTCCATGGGATTTCCCAGGCGAGAATACTTGAGTAGGTTTCTATTTCCTCCTCCAGGGGATCTTTCTGACCCAGAGATCAAACCCATGTCTCCTGCATTGGCAGGCAGGTCCTTTACCACTGAACTATCAGGGAAGCCCTTTGAGTTGACTTACTCTTCACCTATTTAGATTGTGTATTTTCTAAAATTCAGAAAAGAAATTTTTATTTGATTTAGAGTTTTTTAGGTGAAGGCAATGGCACCCCAATCCAGTACTCTTGCCTGGAAAGTACCATGGACGGAGGAGCCTGGTAGGCTGCAGTCCATGGGGTCGTGAAGAGTTGGACACAACTGAGCGACTTCACTTTTTAGGTAAAAAGAATACAAGTCATCCCTACAAAGGAAGCAAATTATGGGAAGCCTTTAAACATAGATTGATACATTTTGTGCCGTGTTTCTTCACCACATTTTTAATCTTTTATGTATTTGAGGATCAGAGACAGATAAAGCAGTATCTTTGTTAAGGGGAACCTGCCCAGGAGGCAGTTGGAAGTTTGCCTTGTTCTCAAGCTCCAGAAGACTTTTTGGGTGGTGGATCCAGGTAGAGAATAAGCATCCTAGTGATACTCAGATGTGCTTCTGACTCTATGAATGGGAAGGAGCTGGGACCTCTGAAATTAAAAGATCATATAAACTGGTGGTGCTCATTAAAGTTTCCAGCCAATTAGATTCTTTGGGAATGACAAAACATCTCTACCTAAGAAAATGAAAATCTGTACATTAACTCCTTGAATCAGCAACTCTAACCATCATGTACCAAGTATCATGTAACCAACCCCTGCTGCCCCTGAATTGTTAGGCTGGAAGTAGGAAATAGAAATTTTTGAGTGCAGAGGGCCAGTGCAGGTAGCACAGAGAACTTGTGACTTAAACTTCCTCTTCTTTGGAGAGAAGCAGTAGGAAGAGGGTGGCAGTTCAAAGAGGGTATCTAATGAAGGCACGATTTGATGACTTTGCTATTGTAGGTCTGGCCCGGGCTGCTAAGACTAGTTTAAGAGGAATCCCAGCCTCTTCAGTTGAGTAATGGCTTTCATTTCCCCAGTCTGTTTCCACTGCTAAGAGGAAGCCCAGGGAAAGACAGGGAAAAGGCAGGTTGGCTCTTGGACCTTCAATCCCCTGAATACAGAATTCCAGCATAAAGTCTTAAAAATGATCATCACAAATATGCCACCTATAGTAGGGTGAGTCATAACCCCACATTGTTTATATTCTTGTCCTGTACTGTGCCATGTAATTGTAGATGGCAAAAGCAATGTGATGAAGGATTTTGTGATGGGAAATAGAGTATCTTAGATTATCCAGGTGAGCCTAATCATGTAATCACAAGGGTCCTTAGGGGAAGGAAAAGACAGAGGGAGAAAACCACAGAAAAGAAGATGTGATTGTAGAAGCAGCAATTGGAGTGAGTAATATGCTTCGAGAGGCTTCCCTGATGGCTCAGCGGTAAGCAATGCAAGAGATTCAGATTTGATTCCTGGGTTGGAAAGATCCCATGGAGCAGGTAATGGCATCCTACTCCAATATTCTTGCCTGGGAAAGTCCATGGACAGAGGAGCCTGGTGGGCTACTTTTTGTTTAGTCATAAATAGTTGGACACGACTTAGTAACTAAACAACAACAGTATGCTTTGAAGATGAAAGAAGATAAGCCCAGAAGGGGCTCTGACACAGGTTGCTGAAAAATGCATGAAACCGATTCTTCCCTCAGAGTCTTAAGAAAGAACCAGGCCTGCTTATACTTTGACTTTAGTCCAGAGGAACTGAGGCTGGACTTCTGACTTGCAGAACTGCAGAAGAATACATATGTTGGTGTGGTAAGCCACTAACATTGTGGCAATTGGTTACAGCGGCCATAGAAACTCATATATTCTCCCTGGAGGGCATTTTTATGAACAGTTATTGTATTATTTCCGTTTGGAAAAGTAAGTTTACATAACATTTGTGGGTATATGCCTCGTGATGGCACCCCACTCCAGTACTCTTGCCTGGAAAATCCCATGGATGGAGGAGCCTGGTAGGCTGCAGTCCATGGAGTCATGAAGAGTCGGACATGACTGAGTGACTTCCCTTTCACTTTTCACTTTCATGCATTGGAGAAGGAAATGGCAACCCACTCCAGTGTTCTTGCCTGGAGAATCCCAGGATTGGGGGAGCCTGGTGGGCTGCCGTCTATGGGGTCACACAGAGTCGGACATGACTAAAGCGACTTAGCAGCAGCAGCAGCAGCCTCGTGTGCAAATGTTCTCTCACATTTCATCTTTCCTTTATTATGGTAACTAAGCAAAAATTTTTCAGCATTTTAAGGGGAATGTCTGGGAGGAATCATAAACTTGTAGTATTCAAGAGGTCAGAGAAAATTGAGTCTATTTACGGATGAGTCTACTCTTTTTGACCCTGTCGACTATAACCCACAAGGCTCCTGTGTCCATGGGATTCTCCAGGCAAGAAGACTGGAGTGGGTTGCCATTCCCTTCTCCAGGGGATCTTCCCGACACAGATATCAAACTCGTGTCTCTAGCATTGCAGGCAGATTCTTCACCATCTGCACCACCAGGGAAGCCTACAGATGAGTTAATTGAGATTAAAGTGTGGGCTCCTGATTTCCAGTCTACTGGGGGTAGTAGATGAGGCAAGCATCTTGCTGCTTCTCTTTCTGGCCTCCTGGGAGTTTTCTGCCTCCTCTATGAAGACGGCTCACCTCTCTCAGTTGCTACCATATATGATGGTGACATTGCTGAGGGCTATGAGCCCAGGATCAGCTCCAACTTTGTTAAGGAGAGGAAAGGGGTATGAAGAAACAGACGCCAACTGGAATAAAGTTATTTAAAAAAATCATCCCAAATGCATAGTTATCATCACAGAACCGCAGTGGATACTCTGCTGTTTTAAGCCTTCATTACAAACTGAAAAGAGTTTTCTTCAAACCCAGCCATTAAGCCTTGAAACCCAATTCCTGCTTATCAAATGCAGTCTGGAAAGGAAATGGAATGCCATAAATTACCTCAATTAAAACTTTTTCTTTTGTTCTGTTCTTTCGGAGACTAATCCAGGGAGGACAAGAATGCAGCAGAAATCCAACTTGCCCAGATGATTTTAATACTCCCAAACCTGAGCCTAATTATAACCTTGGTTTACCTTCTTAGACTGCTGTCTCAGGTAAAATAAAGGTTCACGAGGAATTTAGATATAGGGAGGCTTTTAAAATATATATTTTTTCCATGTAAGTGGGAGCTACACCTATAAATTTAACAAATAATGTGAAATTACAAACCTAAAGTTTCCTGTGTTTTTAAAGGGCAGGAGGGAGCTGTAATAGTGTTTCACACATGCTTCTGTAATCCTGGCAACCACCTGTGGGGCACATACTGTTATTTTATTTGTCAAGAAGCTGTAGTTCAGGGAGCTAAAGTGATTAGCAGAGTTACAATGAGCAATTTGAAAAGAATTCAAGTCTCAGAACTCTAGAGTGAGAAAGCTAGCAGTTCTCATTCCTTTTAAACCAGCGCTCTGTCCTCCACGTTTGAGGCCTGCGCAGGGCATCTGAGTGCACGGGGCAAACATAGCATCAAGTCAAGCTTTTAGATGCCTATGTCTTTGTTGATGAAAAATTTTATTTGTATAAATGACTTTTTGAAGAAATGCATTGCAGTTTTATTTATATGAAAGCTTCCTCCCTTTATAATTTATTATGAAAGTAACAACACACTCACTTCAAGGTAAACAAAGCTAAAAGCCTAGATATTCTGCTATAGTCTTCTCCAGGTTCATACAAAGGAGAACTGTCATTTGAAGGAAAAGCACTGCCTCGTTCAGGTCCCATGGAACAGAGAGATGAATTGCTATTTACATCCCTGTTATTCACATGTAGGTCACCGCCCCTAAAGTACTGTGTAGACTTTGATCTCTTCTGGAGTTAAAGCATTTCCCTGCAGTTTTGTTTATCCTCAGCCTAGTCTGGGGTACCTCAAATTTGAACGAAATCACTCATGAATGATTGAGGTTTTGATGTTGACAATTCTCTCTACTGCACCACAGGCGTATGTAACTCCACTAATCTGAAAACTTTTGCCGTCAATATGGCTAAGGATCTAAGTATCAGAGTCCCTGAGGAAGAAGCTCCTTTTGTCCTTGGGANCAGGAGGAGAAGGGGATGACAGAGGATGAGATGGCTGGATGGCATCACTGACTTGATGGGCGTGAGTTTAAATGAATTCCGGGAGTTGGTGACTGACAGGGAGGCCTGATGTGCTGCAGTTCATGGGGTCACAAAGAGTCGGACACAACTGAGCGACTGAACTGAACTGAACTTTACTCCCTGTCATGCTGTCTCATAGCCTCCTCTTTTCTTTTTTTCAAAATACTTAGCTGCTAGGAAACTCTTAGAAAACCATCTCTTGTCATCTTTAGTTTGGAGGTATCAACCACTCTGTGACAAACCATACTGACATGGGTTGGGGAGTACTCAACCTCTTGACTGGTTCAAGAAAAGGTGTCCAGGCCCAAGTGAGAGGTTCAGCTTTGAAGTGAGACTGAGCTGTAAGGGAGAAGATAAGTCACCACTCATAGTGTGTGCTCAGCAAGTGAGTTCATAGAATAGTTATTTAATAAGCCTGTACTAAGTACCGGGTGGCTCAGCAATGAAGAATCAACCTGCAATGCTGAAGATGCAGAAGAAGAGGGTTCAATCCTTGGGTTGGGAAGATAGCCCAGAGAAGGAAATGGCAACCTATTCCATTATTTTTGCTCTGAAAATCTCATGCACAGAGAAGCCTGGAGGGCCAAGAGTGTCCATGGGGTTGCAAAAAAAATCAGACTCAACTGAGCGACTGAGCACGCAACAATACAAAAGTGCCAGGGAGAGGCATTGGTGTCAGGAGTCAGTAAGACCGTGTCCTTACCTTCTTGGATCCTGTATGTTGGCAAATATCTTGATAGAGTGTTTCCTGAAGAATGTGGTGGGTCTAAGAGGCAAGAGAAGCAGATACACCAACAGCTCAAATCTGGAGTAGAAGTGAAAGTGGTGGGAGTTTGGGGTATNTCAGGAGTCAGTAAGACCGTGTCCTTACCTTCTTGGATCCTGTATGTTGGCAAATATCTTGATAGAGTGTTTCCTGAAGAATGTGGTGGGTCTAAGAGGCAAGAGAAGCAGATACACCAACAGCTCAAATCTGGAGTAGAAGTGAAAGTGGTGGGAGTTTGGGGTATTCACTATGGTCTGAGGTTGGAGGGAGAGTTAGGGGAAGGGGGGTGGAGAAGACTTGATAGAGCTTCAAATCCGGGTCAGCCTCTGGGTTACTTTTCCCTAAGGTTTGTGCATTTCCGTGGGTCTGAAGACAGAGCCTTAAACTGTTAGCATCCCCTAGATGCTCATTTGTTACTAGGAGGATCAGAGCAGCAGGACTCAGTGAAGCTGACCTTTGAAAATAACTGCTTTTAATTAAAAGGAGTATTTGGTTATGGGTAAGTTATCAAGAAGGCTAATTTCATTTATGTTTTTTTACTGCTGGCCTGCCTCCCAACTGAGCTGACCAAAGAAAGACCAGTGTTTTCCAGAACAGCTCATGACTGAACAGCACCCTTTAGCTCCCTGTGCCCTGGTTCCCAGTGTCTCTGATTGTGTCCTGTTTGGGGTTCACATGACTGTCTTTATTCTCTTGACTTGGCCTCTTTTGAGCTCACCCACCACTTCTCCTGCTAGTCCTGGCCTTGCCCTCCATGTAATGGACATACACACCGCACCCGTGTCCCTTCACCCCTCTCTCTCCATGTTCCCACCCTTTCTTCTTCTGGGAGCTTGGTCTCCTGCCTCCTTCCCTCCTCCCAGTGCCCTCCCCCACCCACCCCCATCTAACTCCTTCCAAGACTCAATCCAGGCATCACCACCTTCCAGAAGTCTTCTGTGCTCCCCTTAAGTTGGGCTGAGAGCCCTGGACTTTGGTTCTCATTCTAAGTCATGTGTACTTCTGTTGACGCACTCATCACCTTTTAAATTTTTTTAAATTTCTTTATTAAAAAATTATTTGGGGAGGTTGTACTGTACTGGGTCTTTGTTGCTGTATTCAGGCTTTCTCTAGTTGCAGTGAGCAGGGCTCCTCTCTATTTGCAGTGCCCAGGCTTCTCATCGTAGTGGTTTCTCTGGTTGCCAAGCACGGGCTCCAGGTGCATGAACTTCAGTAGTTGAGGCATATAGGCTCAGTAGTTGTGGCTCCCAGGCTCTAGAGTGCAGGCTTGGTAGTTGAGGTGCATGGGTTTGGTTGCCCCAAGCATTTCGAGTCTTCCCAGATCGGGGAATGAACTGGTGTCCCCTGCCTTGCAAGGGGGATTCTTAACCTCTGGGCCACCAAGGAAGCCCTCATCACCTTTTATGTAAATTATCCACTGTCATAAGTTTTGTGTTTAAATTTACTATTTTTCCTCCCGCTGGCCTCCTTGTGGCCTGGGTGTAGGTCACTTTAGAACCTCAGCAGCAAATACAGTGCATGGCACACAGTTTATCCTGGAAGAAGTTATTCTGATTTGTTATATTTGGGGGCTTTCCTGACTTCTGTAGAGTCTCAACTTTGTGCTTTGCCTTCATCTGCCTCAAGATCTTCATATCTCAGGGACATTTATGTGTCCTGAGAAATTGGGGCCCTAGGGATCGTCCATGTGTCACTGTCCTGTTCTTGCCTATGAGAAAGATGCTGAAGTTATGGGAAATAGGTTTGCTGGGTATGGTGGCAGCTGAGAAAGGGAGAAGGGAAGTGGGTTACTACCGTCATCCTCATAATCATTGCAGGGCAAGGAGATTGTGGATGTCAGAGCTCTTGGCAGAAACCAGTGGTTGTTAGGTTATAAAATCCTAGAGTCTGTTCGGTGGCAGAGCCTCAGGAAAGCAGTAAGCAGCTTTCCTTCTGCCCGGGTGTGCAGTGTGGAGTCTGTGATCATCCCACATCCACACCCTCTGGGGACCACGGCCTCTCATATACACAGCAGTTTTCTTTCACCGAGACGGAAACACTCGCATCCTGGCGTGCATGTGGTGGTGGGTATTATGGGCTCGCTGTCATGTGAGATGGGACTTGCTGGCAAAGAAGGCAGCTGTAGCCTTTCTGGTGCTTATGTTATAGTGAGAAGTTGCATCTTGAAAATAATTGCCTGATGTGACATTAATGTTTAGAGGAGCTGGAATGGACGTTATTGCAGGAGGGATGGGTTCTAGACTAGAAAGGGACATGAAGGCAACTTCTGGGGTACTGGAAAGTTTCTCTCTCTAGACCTGCATGGTGGTTACATGGCTGTCCTCAGATGGAGAAGGATCATGGAGCCGTACACTGAAGGCTTGTGTACCTTACTGTGTGAATGCCATCTTTCAAGATTTAAAAGAAGAGAAGAAGTCACTTGCAAGATGGATACACCATCATTGAAAACAACAGGGAGGCAGGAGGTGGATTCTCAACCTTAAATAAGGTGGCCTGTGACTGAACAGCTGCCTTCAAACTTACGTGATCCTTATAATCACACCAGGCCGTGGAGAAGTCGCAGGGAAATTGAGCTGAGGCACATGTTTGCTAAAGCCCCTATCCTTCTTAGCTTCCTTCCAGGTTCCCTCCACTTAGACACTCAGCACTGGGACTCAGGGGCTCACACAGCTGTTTCACTTCATCATATTGTTAATTGGACTTGGGCTGAGGTGAAGCTAGGATGCTAAGCAATTTTTTTGAAATTATTTTTTTGTGTGTGGTAAAATACATAAAACATAAACTTGGTCATTTTAACAATTTTGAGTTGCATATTTCCAGGGTGTTAATTATATTCTCAATGTGCGATTAACACCATTATTTATTTCCAAAACTCATCATCACCCCAAACAGAACCTCTTGGCTGTTGTGAATAATCATGCCTTGTCTCTTGCTAAGGAATAGTTTTCAGAATTATGTAAAACTTGGAAAATGTCACCTTCTCAAATTCTTCAAGTCTTGGCTAAAACATCACCTTCTCTGTAAAAATCTTTTGTCTCACTCAGTGCCTTTGGGCTGATGTCCCTTCCTCTAGGCCTTAGGTTGTTCCTCTAACCTGGAGCTGTGGATTTTCTCCCCAAAGCAAGAGAGAGTTAACATCCAAGGAGCTTGAGGAAGGGCGATCAAGGAAGGATGTCCAAACAGATCGTCTGGAGAAAGGAATTAGAGAAAGGTCTGTCCCATGGAAATGAANTTTCTCCCCAAAGCAAGAGAGAGTTAACATCCAAGGAGCTTGAGGAAGGGCGATCAAGGAAGGATGTCCAAACAGATCGTCTGGAGAAAGGAATTAGAGAAAGGTCTGTCCCATGGAAATGAAGGAGGGATAGTGCAAGGTTTTTGACACTGGGGAACAAGATGGACTTTTCTTCTTCCTTCTGAGTGGTATGGGGCAAGCTTGGTGGTGTTTATGAGACCAGGGGTCGTCCTCTCTCTGCAGCCATACTTACTTATTCTGTATTTGCATACNGGTCTGTCCCATGGAAATGAAGGAGGGATAGTGCAAGGTTTTTGACACTGGGGAACAAGATGGACTTTTCTTCTTCCTTCTGAGTGGTATGGGGCAAGCTTGGTGGTGTTTATGAGACCAGGGGTCGTCCTCTCTCTGCAGCCATACTTACTTATTCTGTATTTGCATACTGTCACAGCACCACATTTGACGTGCTCCTGAGCTCGAAGCTGTGATGTCTTAACATTTCTAGCTCCAAGCTCAGCACATAATAGGTACTTGAGTAAAGTGAAGTATAGATCCTACTTGTACGGCAGAGCAAATAACAGTGGCTTGCTGGCTAAGGTTGGGCTCTCTGGGGAGTAGGTTCTGGGGGTGGAAATTGGTGTGCAGGTGTTGTGTTGGGAGGTGGGGTGCTCTTGGAGAAACACCTGTAAGGGTGTTGAAGCCAAACCCAGCAGGGGGAGGAGTGGTGCTGTGACATGGTCACACACGGAGACCTTGCTGATTGTGCAAGGAGCTCGGGAGTTGGGGCGGCTCTTCAGATTTGCTCATGCATCTAAAGAGGCTGGGTTTGTACTCCTTAAGGACCAGTCATTGGATGCAGGCTGCCCATGCTGGGGGAATAATATTAAGGGAGGCAGCTCCCTTCAGCCAAAGGCACTTTTCAGCCAACACTTCCGGCAGCTGGGGAAGTGAGTGCTTCATCTTGAAGGGGGATATCTGAGTAGCCTACCAGGACTAGCGTGTGCCTCTACAGTTTTGGGGGTCCAGGCTCTTTCTAGTGTGTTGACCTATTGTTCCCCAAGTGCTGTACGGTCATGAAGGTTTACCCACACATCAGTGATCTCAGGGAAAGGGCAGAAGGGCACTGGTTTCTCTTCCTTCTCTCTCCTCTCCAAGTGCTTTCCACTTGGACATGACCCTGAGGCTGTACATGTTATTCCATTGACTTGTTGTTGGTTTCAACGTAGTTGCATGAACACACCCAGCTGTAAAAGGGTCTGGGACATTTTGCTCCCCCCACCAACTTTATTGAGGTACAGCTGGCAAATAAAATTGTACATCAGTTCAGTTCAGTTGCTCAGTCATGTCTGACTTGTTAGGACCCCCATGGAATGCAATACGCCAGGCTTCCCTGTCCATCAGCAACTCCAGAAGCTTACTCAAACTCATGTCCATTGAGTTGGTCATGCCATCCAACCATCTCATTCTCTGTTTTCCCCTTCTCCTCCTACCTTCAATCATTCCTAGCATCAGGGTCTTTTCAAATGATTCAGTTCTTTGTATCAGGTGGCCAAAGTATTGGAGTTTCAGCTTCAGCATCAGTTCTTCCAATGAATATTCAGGACTGATTTCCTTTAAGATGGACTGGTTGGATCTCCTTCCTGTCCAAGGGACTCTCAAGGGTCTTCTCCAACACCACAGTTCAAAACCATCAATTCTTTGGCTTGTGCATATATTAACTGTAACGTGATGATCCGAGATACATATCTATTGCGACCCAAGAAAAGGTAGAAGAAGTGACTGATGCTGAAGTTCCAAGACTTTGGGCACCTGATATGAAGATCTGGCTCCTTGGAAAAGACCCTGATGCTGGGAAAGATTGAAGGCAGAAGGAGAAGAGGGTGACAGAGGATGAGATGGTTGGATGGCATCACTGATGCAATGGACATGAACTTGGACAAACTCTGGGAGATGGTGAAGGACAGAGAAGTCTGGCATGCTGCAGTCCATGGGGTCACGAAGTCAGACATGACTTGGCGACTGAACAACAATATATATTGTGAAGTGATTACTTTTAATACAGTCAAGTTAATTAACTCATTCATACTTCACAGAGTTACAAGTTTTGTGTGAGTGTGTGGTGGGAATGCTTAGGATGTACTCTTAGCAAATTTGAAGTATAAAATACAGTACTGATAACTATAGTCATCAGGACGTACATTAAAGACCCTGAGAACTTACTTCTAACTGGAAGTTCATATATTGTGACCAACATCTCCCCTTGGGACATTATTTGTTTTGCCTGTCTCTGTAAGCTACCATGAGGGAAACCCAAATGATGAAAGTGGTTATTTTGAATCATTTTTTTTTATGCTTATTTCCCAAGTTTTTATGATCAGGATACATATTATCAAAGCATACAAAAGATGTATACATAATTGCTGGAAAAGCGTGAATTTTTAAAGGGTAAATTTTAACTGTTTTCTTTGTCAAATTTGAGAACCATAGAGGGGAAGAAGTTAGTAGACGGTTCCCCCCAATGGCTTTAAATAACATTTTAGTGAATTCATTAACTCAACAAGCACTTATTAAACATTGTTCTTGGCCAGGAGAAAATTTCCTTTTACAGCTTTTTTCAAGTTAGAAGCGCTCATGCCTGTAATTTCTGAGAATCAAATCTTCACAGATAGACTAAGGTACTGGGTTCTCCATGGTCGCCCCTGGATTTCAAATAGAGCTGAAACACTACATATGAAATCTCTACCCCCTCAGGAGAGTCGTTGGCTACCTGTTTTGGTGACGGCAGCTGACTTCACTGTCACGTCTCCCCCGATAGACTGTTAAAGTTGTTGAGGGAAGAGGAGTCTTAAAAAACAAAGCCTCTTTCCTTATTTCTTGCTCCCTCTCTGGCCTGTGCACTGAGTTCCGTGACTCCTGTGGGGAAAGGCAGCATAACGTCATATCAGTAATAAAGTTTACGGATTAATTTTATAGTATCTTGATGGGTGGGGAATCATCTAACTTTTATGTCTGTCTTGAAGTCATCCGCAAGCCTGTTATAAACTGTTCTGCCACACACACACACACACACACACACACACACACACGTTTAAAAAGATACATTTTTATTACAAAAATTTTCAAGTAAACACAAAAGTAGCAAGAAGGATATAGCGAACCCCACACAACCTTCATCTAGCTTCAAGAATTATGACTATTTTGCCAATCTTGGTTTATCTGTCTTCCTCATTTTTTCTTTTTTTGCTGGACAATTTGGAAGCAAATCCTTCATTTCATCTGAACATCCCACAGACATCTTGATAAAGGCAAGCAGTATCCTTCATGGATACCTCTCAGACTTCCTTGAGGGCTGCCTGTGAAAAGTGTTTCTGATTTTATAGCAAAAATTTGCCTTGCGCCAATAAGTTGCTAGTGCCAAGGCCATTTAATTTGCTCATTCATAACCAAGAGAAACAGTGTATGCTCTGTGCACGTGGGTTGGGAGTCCTTACCTGGTCTGTGCTGCCCGTTTATTTTAATTTGTTTGTTCTCACACAACTTCATTAGCCAGTCATGTCTTGACAGCCTTGATTGAACTAGCTGAGGGGCCTCAGTCTCAGGATTAGGGAACAAAGAGAGCCTTATTTTGGATGCAGTCTGTGCTCTCAGCTGTTATGATGCAGGTACAGAGTCTGTGTTCCCTCGGTGTAATGACCATGCCAGCGGTGTCCTTTTCCCTGGCCCTTTCTCTTGAGCAGTCAGTCATGGGCCAGTTTGTAAACCCACCTGTCCGATATCAAGATAGGTGGAGAAAGAACTGAGGTTTGGAGCATACTTGGTGGCGCTCTCCGCCATGCTATTTGACTTCACGCTGGTCTATAAATGATTTTTGTTTTTCAGTTGTGGTAAAATATATAGAACATTAAATTTACCATCTTAACTATTTCTAATTAACTCAATATGGATTAATACACCTATTCTTATCTGGGCTGTGCTGTGCCGTGCTTAGTTGCTCAGTCATGTCCGACTCTTTGTGACCCCATGGACTGTACTCCACCAGACTCCTCTGTCCGTGGGGATTCTCTAGGCAAGAATACTAGAGTGGGTTGTCATTCCCTCTTCCAGGAGATGTTTCCAACTCAGGGATTGAACCCAGGTCTCCCACATTGCAAGCAGATTCTTTACTGTCTGAGCCACCAGGGAAGCCCAAGAATACTGGAGTGGGTAGCCTATCCCTTCTCCAGGGGATCTTCCCAACTCAGGAATTGAAGACCCCGGGGTCTCCTGCAGGCAGATTGTTTACCAGCTGAGCTACTAGGGAAGCCCATTCTTATTTGTATTTTTAGTCAAAACATAACCAATGACTTTTTTGTCTTTCTTCCCATGATTTGAACATAGTAGGACCTCAAAATATACTCATTCAAAAGAGGAAATACATCAATGAATGTGTCTATGATTTATTGAATGAGCCAAGTAAGAATCTACTCTTTGGTGGGTGGTATATTTCTAGGAGAGCTTAACTCTGACAGGAGAGACTGAGAGGGGTCAAGAGGATTGGGACATCATTTATTCTCTCATTCCACGACAGCTTGGGTAGTTGGACAGTTCTGGATACTGAGGGTTCATCAGTAAACCAAGCAGGCACTGTCTGGCTTTCAGGGTTTTACCTTCTCCCAAAATTGACAGAAGCAGAGTGATTTCCAAGTTTTTATTGTGCCATGAAGGAAACAGGAACAGAAGGATTTATTGTTCTGTAATGACTGCCTGCATTGAGGAGGGCAGTCAGGGAGGACACAGGTGAGGAGTTGACACCTTAGCAAAGAGTTCAGGGAAAGCCACAGGCCAGAGGAGAGCATTTTCATGGAGCCCATGGAAGGCTGATAGATCTGGGGTGAAGAGGAGAGCACAGAGGGCTGATGCCAGAGGCCATGGTAAGGATTTGGATTTCTGTTTAAAGCAGGGAGCATCCATTAACCTATTTGAACTTGAGAATGGTATGAGCTAATTTGCACTTGAAAGGAGAGTGAAAAAGCTGGCTTAAAACTCAACATTCAAATAAGGAAGATCATGGCATTTGGTCCCCTCACTTCTTGTCAAATAGATGGGGAAACAATGGAAAGAGTGACAGACTTTATTTTGGGGGGGNGAGCATACTTGGTGGCGCTCTCCGCCATGCCATTTGACTTCACGCTGGTCTATAAATGATTTTTGTTTTTCAGTTGTGGTAAAATATATAGAACATTAAATTTACCATCTTAACTATTTCTAATTAACTCAATATGGATTAATACACCTATTCTTATCTGGGCTGTGCTGTGCCGTGCTTAGTTGCTCAGTCATGTCCGACTCTTTGTGACCCCATGGACTGTACTCCACCAGACTCCTCTGTCCATGGGGATTCTCTAGGCAAGAATACTAGAGTGGGTTGTCATTCCCTCTTCCAGGAGATGTTTCCAACTCAGGGATTGAACCCAGGTCTCCCACATTGCAAGCAGATTCTTTACTGTCTGAGCCACCAGGGAAGCCCAAGAATACTGGAGTGGGTAGCCTATCCCTTCTCCAGGGGATCTTCCCAACTCAGGAATTGAAGACCCCGGGGTCTCCTGCAGGCAGATTGTTTACGAGCTGAGCTACTAGGGAAGCCCATTCTTATTTGTATTTTTAGTCAAAACATAACCAATGACTTTTTTGTCTTTCTTCCCATGATTTGAACATAGTAGGACCTCAAAATATACTCATTCAAAAGAGGAAATACATCAATGAATGTGTCTATGATTTATTGAATGAGCCAAGTAAGAATCTACTCTTTGGTGGGTGGTATATTTCTAGGAGAGCTTAACTCTGACAGGAGAGACTGAGAGGGGTCAAGAGGATTGGGACATCATTTATTCTCTCATTCCACGACAGCTTGGGTAGTTGGACAGTTCTGGATACTGAGGGTTCATCAGTAAACCAAGCAGGCACTGTCTGGCTTTCAGGGTTTTACCTTCTCCCAAAATTGACAGAAGCAGAGTGATTTCCAAGTTTTTATTGTGCCATGAAGGAAACAGGAACAGAAGGATTTATTGTTCTGTAATGACTGCCTGCATTGAGGAGGGCAGTCAGGGAGGACACAGGTGAGGAGTTGACACCTTAGCAAAGAGTTCAGGGAAAGCCACAGGCCAGAGGAGAGCATTTTCATGGAGCCCATGGAAGGCTGATAGATCTGGGGTGAAGAGGAGAGCACAGAGGGCTGATGCCAGAGGCCATGGTAAGGATTTGGATTTCTGTTTAAAGCAGGGAGCATCCATTAACCTATTTGAACTTGAGAATGGTATGAGCTAATTTGCACTTGAAAGGAGAGTGAAAAAGCTGGCTTAAAACTCAACATTCAAATAAGGAAGATCATGGCATTTGGTCCCCTCACTTCTTGTCAAATAGATGGGGAAACAATGGAAAGAGTGACAGACTTTATTTTGGGGGGGGCTCCAAAAGCACGGCTGATGGTGACTGCAGCCATGAAATTAAAAGACACTTGCTCCTTGGAAGAAAAGCTATGACCAACCTAGATAGCAAATAAATATTAAAAAGGAGAGAAATTACTTTGCTGACAAAGGTCTGTCTAGTCAAAGCTATGGTTCTTCCTGTTGTCTTGTAAGGATGCGAGAGTTGAACTATAAAGAAAGCTGAGCACTGAAGAACTGATGCTTTTGAACTGTGGTGTTGGAGAAGACTCTTGAGAGTCCGTTGGACTGCAAAGAGATCCAAACAGTCAATCCTTAAGGAAATCAGTCCCTAATATTCATTGGTGAAGCTGAAACTCCAACACTTTGGCCACTTGATGTGAAGAACTGACTCATTGGAAAAGACCCTGATGCTGGGCAAGATTGAAGGCAGGAGGAGATGGGCACGACAGAGGATGAGATGGTTGCATGGCATCACTGACTTGATGGACATGCGTTTGAGCAATCGCTGGGAGTTGGTGATGGACAGAGAGCCTGGCTTGCTGGAGTCCATGGGATCCTGAAGAGTCAGACACAACTGAGCGACTGAACTGAACTTGCATTTTTTTAATGCTGAGTAGTGTGTCTGGGCTTCCCATGTGGCGCTAGTGGTAAAGAACCTGCCTGCCAATGCAGGAGATATAAAAGATGCAGATCCCATCCCTGGGTCGGGAAGATCCCCTCTAAGAGGGCATGGTAACTCACTCCAATATTCTTACCTGGAGAATCCCATGGGCAGAGGATCCTGGCAGGCTGTGGTCAATGGGGTCAGACAGAGACTGAAGGGACTTACCATGCATGCAAACACATGTTTGGAAGAAGAGCAAGCTGCCTTTGGCTGCTGGAGCCACAGCCCAGAGAGAGATGACGGTGGCTTGGCCCAGAGGTGGCAGTGGAGCCAGGTGAGTGTGGACAGATAAGAGATTGCTTTTCTCATCTCCCATGTTTAGTCTGTTTGTCCCTATGTTTATTTTGTTACCTCTGAAGGCACTTCCTCAAGGTTGACCTAATCTATTGCTGCTTTGTCACTGCTATTTTTATGAATAATTTTACCTGGTACTGGGTAAGAGTCTCAGCAGTAGTTCATTGGACAATAGCTATTGCGTGCTCCTATCCTGTCTCTCCCGAAGCTAAAAGATCACTCATGTATCTGTGTGTGTGTGTGACTTTTAAACACCTACATCCAAAATAAATTTTACTTAATGTTTTTAAGTTGATGTTTCACTGAATGAAATATAATTCTCTGCATCAAGACACTTTCTTAGGAGACATTTGACTCCTGTGAAACTTTATTTTGATACATACAAGGAGCAGTCCTGGAAGGATCTGTACTTAAGATATAACATGCTGCTACTGCTAAGTTGCTTCAGTCGTGTCCGACTCTGTGCGACCCCATAGATGGCAGCCCATCAGGCTCCCCTATCCCTGAGATTCTCCAGGCAAGAACACTGGAGAATGCCATTGCCTTCTCCAATGCATGAAAGTGAAAAGTGAAAGTGAAGTCGCTCAGTCGTGTCCGACTCTTCGCGACCCCATGGACTGCAGCCCACCAGACTCCTCCATCCATGGGATTTTCCAGGCAGGATGCTACACTGCCCTAAAACTTACTTTCTGTTCATAGAGGGTGATGAGTTTTGAGTATATCTGAAAATATGTCTCCAGGGCTAGGATTTGTTGAACCTGTTCTGAATGGAGAAGCATGGACTATGATTTTCCCTAGTGTAACACACCTCATTCCCTGCAGAGCCAAACCAGGGGTGTGCACTGTTAGGAGGGACGTCAAGGAAATTGTGTATAGACTGGCAGCCAAGTGCACGTTGCTTGCCTTATGATACTTGGGTGGAACCCAGATTCTGACTAAAGTCTCAGTCTTGTCTAAGGGCAGATCTAAGAGAATTACTCTGTAAGTATTTGGACCCTGCTCTGAAAATTGCAGAGGATTGGCCTCAGAATCAATCAAGTCAGTCTCCCTAGAGATCTTGAAACAAGTGATGGTCTTGAGCCTCTTTGGAGGAACTTGCTTCTTCCCCTCATCCTGTGGGAAGGGCTGGAAAGCCAGTTGGCTGTTGCGATCACAGAGAAGGTGATACATGTGGGTTGCTTGCCTTAACATATTCTGAATTCTGCCTTTTCTGTGTGTGATTTTCCAAATATAAAATGTGAAATAGCTTAGGAAATGGTCATTAAAATGAATAACTTGTCCTTTCAATTCACAAAAATGGAACTTGTAAATTACAAAAGACACATTCCTTTCTGTCTCAATGGAGGAGATTTTGTCAATTTCAGGATTCATTTTCCCTGATATGGGATTTCATCTCCAGATATAATTTTGGAGGTACTTTTCTGATAATTGCATTTTTTTGCTGATTTCTCTCTTTCTCATCTTGAAGATGATTTCTTTCTTTCTTTTTTTTTTTTCCATGCTATAAGCTAAGTGTTATTTAGTGTTCTTATTAGGGAAGAACAATTAACATATCTGTGAATTGTGACCCTATTTATACATCTATTATCAGAGTGAATTATTTGTTTGTTTTAAGAATGAAGTTCTACCTCATTTAAGACCATTTTTGTCTATTAACAAATGAATTCTATTTGAAATCTCATGATTTTGTTTTACTTTACACCAAAGAGCCATTGTTTTAGAAAATCAGAACATTGAAACATTTTTTGCATTGAAACTTTTTAAAACAAACAAAAAATGTGTCTTCTGCTTATAAATAGTAGAAATAGAACAGCAAATAATGTATTTCCTAATTACTTTTTCTTTTAGACCTAGCTACAATAGATCATGGGTAATGTTCAGAACAACCACTTTCCAAGACAAATAATATATACTACTAAACAGAAATGCATTTTTAAAAAGCTTTTTAAAGAGCCATGTCAAATTAATTAAGCATCTAAGTACTGTGTTGAATTTAAAGTATTTTTGCATGAAATATCTGTGTTATCCTTGAGAAACAAGAAGAAACTTTGCCTGAAAGGTTGAGCTTTCTCTGGAGCTTACTTGAGATGTCAGGATAAGTAATTGCCTTACTGCTACATATTTGGAACTTAATATTTTGCTGGGCTTGTTTTTGCTGCCACCCCTTAGATAATAAATTTCATGAAGGATCTTTCCATTGACAGAGGTAAGTTCTTTTTGTTTTCTCTACAGAAAATGAGTTGCTTTTCTTTGTGATAGGCAGGCGNACTTAATATTTTGCTGGGCTTGTTTTTGCTGCCACCCCTTAGATAATAAATTTCATGAAGGATCTTTCCATTGACAGAGGTAAGTTCTTTTTGTTTTCTCTACAGAAAATGAGTTGCTTTTCTTTGTGATAGGCAGGCGTTCACGCACTCACACTTCCCTTTTGAGTCTGAAATGAGGCAATGACAGCCCATCACTCTCCCTGACAGCACTGGATGTCAGTCTTGCTTGTCCTGTATCTTCTAGTGTAGCTCAAGGACAGGAACAGTGGCTAGAAGTTTCCAGCAGGCTCAAGAGTTGGAGCAGATGATTAACTGTGAAGATTCTTCTCGTGTTTTCGTTTCCAAATTGACCAGAAGTTGCTGTTTTACTGTAGAATCCTGAATGCCTTTCCTCATTTATCCCTCTGGAATCATACAAGTATAGTCCGTTTCACTGGTCCAGTCTTTCCTTCCATCTCTTTCTCTGTCTCTTTCTAAAATTTTATGCAATAGATCAAGCGTCAGTCAGCTACAGCTTTGGGACAAATCCAGTCTATGGCTGGGTTTTGCATTTTTGAATGGTTGAAAAATCAGAAGGAAAATATTTCACCGAACTGATTTGTCAGTGCCCATCAGGAAAGTTTTCTTGGAACTCAGCCTGCTGAGTCACTTGCATATTGTCTAAAGCTGTTCCTTTACTCCAGTGACAAAGGTGAATTGAGGGATTAGGAGAGATACCAAATGGCCCACACGGTCTCAGTGGAGGTAAGTTTAGGCAGATCTCAGAAATATGTTATTTATTATGTAAATAGTTATGATCCTATTGTTAAATGTAGTTGTGACTTTTCAGTGTTGTGGAAAAGGTATTTTTTTCATGAGCCAAATGGAGAACACATTTCTCACCTAAGTGTATTGAGATTAGAGTAAAGCGATAAGATGTCAGAGCCAGTTTAGACACTAAGTCATCTAATCTGAAGGTGTTAGATTAGTGCATCCATGGATTTTGCCTGCTCCCTTTTTTCCCAGCCATTTTATTTAGGAGTTCTCCTCAACTTGTCAGGTGTGCAAACTTTTTACAAGTTTCAAGAGTACTAGTGTTACTGAACCAAACTTGGGTCCACTCACCCACCTATTGGCAAAGTCAGTCTACTGACACTGTGTTATGCTGAAGGAAAGTGTGGCATTTATGTGCCAGGTGCCAAGCATGGAGATCAAACCAGTCAATTCTAAAGAAAATCAACCCTGAATATTCATTGGACAAACTGATGCTGAAGGTCCAACACTTTGACCACCTGATGTGAAGAGCTGACACACTGGAAAACACTATTTCCATTCCTCATTGGAAAACACCCTGATGCTGGGAAGGCTTGAGGGCAGGAGGAGAAGGGGACCACAGAGAATGAGATGGTTGGATAGCATCACTGAGTCCATGGACATGAATTTGAGCAAACTCTGGGAGTTAATGAAGGACAGGGAAGCCTGGTGTGCTGCAGTTCATGGGGTCCCAAAGAGTCATACATGACTTAGTGCCTGAATAACAACAGTTTCTTGACTACTTTTCTTTGCTTTCTGCATTTTCTCACTTTCCTAATGAGTTCAAGTCTGCTCTTTGGAACTCAGGGAAGGATTTGGTGGCCAAAGGCTTTTTCTACAAATAAGAAACAGAGGACATGGAGGGGCTTTTGTACCTGGGAGGATGCTGTTCACTTCAAACACTTGTTTTCTTTGATACTTCCCAGTCCTGAGGGTAACAGAGGTGGGACAGGAAAGAGAATGGAATTTGGAATTTGTCACAGGCTTGACAGGGAACTCAGTTTTAGGAGAGCTAAACTTTTCTAGTAGCATTTTTCTTTTTACTTTAAAAGAAAATAACACATTTTTATGATAAAAAGTTATATGTGACCAGCTATCATTTTTTGTTTGTTTTAACTAAAAAAGTGGGACTATAAAATTTATTATAAATATTAATGATACCAAATTTCTTTAGTGGTCTCTAGTCACTTTTTAAGATTTTTTTTTCTCCCTTCTCTGTAACAAATCCCTGTGTGTACACAGAGTTAATGTGATAGTATATAACTTCTGGGATGATTGATTGTTGAAAATTGATAGTAAATTTACTCAAGTATTTTTGCATATCTTCTTGTTGTTGTTCAGTCACTCAGTCATGTCCAGCTCTTTGTGACCCCATGGACTGCAGCACGCCAGGTTTCCCTGTCGTTAACCATCTTCTGGAGCTTGCTCAAACTCATGTCCATTGAGTCAGTGATGCCATCCAACCATCTCGTCCTCTGTTGGCTCCTTTTCTTCCTGCCTTCAATCTTTCCCAGCATCAGGATCTTTTTCCAAAGAGGTGACTCTTCATATTAGATGGCCAAAGTATTGGAATTTCAGCTTCAGCATGAGTCCTTCCAATAAATATTCTGGACTGATTTCCTTTAGGATGGACTGGTTGGATCTCCTTGCAATTTAGGGGACTCTCAAGAGTCTTCTCCAACACCACAGTTCAAAAGCATCAATTCTTCGGCACCCAGCCTTCTCTACGATACAACTCTCACATCTGTACATGACTACTGGAGAAACCATAGCTTTGACTATACAAACCTTTGTCGGCAAAGTAATGGCTCTGTTTTTTTATATGCTGTTTAGGTTTGTAATAGCTTTTCTTCTAAGGAACAAGTGTCTTTTAATTTCATGGCTGCAGTCACCATTTGCAGTGATTTTGGAGTCCAAGAAAATAACATCTGTCCCTGTTTCCATCATTTCCCTATCTATTTGCCATGGAGTGATGGTACCAGATACCATGATCTTCGTTTTTTGAATGTTGAATGTTAAGCCAACTTTTTCTCTCTCCTCGTTCACCTTACTCAAGAGGCTTTTTAGTTCCTCTTCGCTTTCTGTCATAAGGGTGATGTCATCTATATATCTGAGTGTATTGATATTTCTCCCTGAAATCTAGATTTCAGCTTGTGCTTCCTCCAGCCCAGCATTTTGCATGATGTACTCTATAAATAAGTTAAATAAGCAGAGTGACAATATACAGCCTTTATGTAACTCCTTTCCCAATTTGGAGCCAGTCCATTGTTCCATGTCTGGTTCTAACTGTTGCTTCTTGACCTGCACACAGGTTTTGCAGGAGGCACATAATGTGGTCTGGTGTTCCCATCTCTTGAAGAATTTTACACAGTTTGCTGCGGTCCACACAGTCAAAGGCTTTAACATAGTGAATAAACCAGAAGTAGACAAATTCTTTTGCTTTTTTATGATGCAACGGATGTTGGCATTTTGACCTCTGGTTCCTCTGCCTTTTCTAAATCCAGCTTGTACATCTGGAAATTCTTGGTTTCATGTACTGTCAAAACTTAGCTTGGAGGATTTTGAGCTTTATTTTACTAGCATATGAGATGCCTACAATTGTGGCATAGTTTGAACATTGTTTGGCATTGCCTTTCTTTGAGACTGAAATGAAAACTGAACTTTTCTAGTCCTGTGACCACTGCTGACATAATGAATGCAGCACTTGAACAGAATCATCTCTTAGGATTTGAAGTAGCTCAGCTGAAATTCCATCACTTTTTCACTAACTTTGTTCACAATGATGCTTCCTGGACTTCCACTTGACTTCCCACTCCAAGATGTCTGGCTGTAGGTGAGTGATCACACCATTGTGGTTGTACAGGTCATTAATCATTTTTGTATATTAAGTAGAAACTTAAAAAAATGGGGCTTTGTTCTTTTGCAGGGCAGCTCAACAGAATGCTATTTGCTATATTTGTGCGAGTTGTCTGTTGGCTCTCACTACATATTTTGGTATGTCTTGGAAAAGACTCATTCCCCAAGTGCTGTTTCTACAGGGATCACATCCTTGCTCATTCACTCTTTGAACTGCATGGATGACCATCTTCCCACCTTTAGAATGGAATCCATGTTGAACCCCCTGCTGTGCATTGAGCAACATGGTTCATGGACATGAGGTTCTCCAGTGTTTTGAGACCTTGAGCCACCAAGAAGAACATAGCAATCCCTGATTCACAGAACAAACTCTTCCTCTTTCATTCATTTGACATTGAGCTTTGGGACAAAATCACAGAACCTTTCCACTCTAAACTAAATCTCAATCACAGGGCTAAAAATGGATAAAGGCTCGAAATTTCGAATGAAGCTATAAGGAAGTAAGGGAGTAAATTATAATGTGTACTCTATTGTTAATGGAATCCTTCCCCCAAGGGATGCTGGAAATCTCAGGCTCATCCATAGTTCAACCAGCGAGAACTCTCCTACGCTGTCTGCAGGGCTGTCATTAACCTCCTGTAAGCCATGGAATATATGATCAAAGCTATGGTTTTCCAGTATTCATGTGCAGATGTGAGAGTTGGACCATAAAGAACTGATGCTTTTGAACCGTGGTAGTGGAGAAGACTGTTGAGAGTCCCTTGGACCGCAAGGAGATCAAACCAGTCAATCCTAAAGGAAAGAAAATCAACCCTTAATATTCATTGGAAGGACTAATGCTGAAGCTGATGCTCTAATACTTTGGCCACTTGTTGCAAAGAGCTGACTCAGTGGAAATACCCTGATGCTGGGAAAGATTAAGAGCAGGAAAAGTGGGCAACAGAGGATGGGATGGTTGGATGGCATCACCGACTCAATGAATGTGAGTTTGAACAAACTCTGGGAGATGGTGAAAGAGAGGGTAATGTGGTGTGCTCCAGTCCATGGGGTTGCAAAAAGTCTGACATGACTAAGTGATTGAACAACAACACAACCTCTGGAAGAATCTAGGAGAGGAGGGCAGTATCATGGAGCTTGCCTGAGGTTCAGTATGGACTGTTATGGAGCCTAAGGCACTGGTTGATTGATTGTGCTCAGTTCTCGAAGGGTTCTTGGAGTTATCCATCCAGACCTGTGAGGACAACAGTGAAATCTGCTAGAACTCTTTTACGGGATTCATCTAAGCTGCTGACACTGGCCCGCACATTCTAATGGTTAAGTTATCCAAGCATACCTCCTTTCGCTGTTCATTGTATATTCTCCTTGTTTCCTGTGTACGTTGCATCTCACTGATAAGACTGTGAGCCCCACTGGAAACTCAATGTCTGTTTCTTTAACAGCTCCAGAGTGACTGAGCGCACGCACGCACTCACACATAAACACAGACACACACACACACACACGTGGGACTTTGCTCTCTGTTCAGCAATTTCTCTGTAAATGTTGATTGTGAGGCAGGACGAGGGAAGCTTGACGTTCTCAGGAGAATGCATGCTTTTGCATGTCTCTGCTGTATAGTATTAATATGTCCCAGCCAGACCTTGCAGGGCAGCAATTTAGTTCTCTTGCCTTTAGTCAAACAAACAGTAGTTGGGATGGGTGTTAAGCTGAAATATCTCCGGTGCACCATTCAAACCATACATCCCATCTGTGGGTCATCAGCAGCCTGCCCTTTTATTGCGACGGGTCCCCTAATTCTCTTTTCAGTCCCTTTCATCTCATCATTGTTCTCGAAGGCACAGCTCTGTAAATCACACAGAGGCCTTTCAACTTCCCTTGCATTTTGTTTAATTCAGCCAATTGACTNACATCCCATCTGTGGGTCATCAGCAGCCTGCCCTTTTATTGCGACGGGTCCCCTAATTCTCTTTTCAGTCCCTTTCATCTCATCATTGTTCTCGAAGGCACAGCTCTGTAAATCACACAGAGGCCTTTCAACTTCCCTTGCATTTTGTTTAATTCAGCCAATTGACTAGTACTGTCAGCTAATTGGAGTGGAAATGTAAAATGAAAGCTGTATTATTCAGCTGCCAAGTCTCTTCGCTTGGCAGGGAGTGGGTGATGCTGGTAATTGTACCAGAAGTGTAATTGCCTCTAGTTCTGCTTCTGGATTTAACAGTGAACCCTGGGAGCGTCTTCCTTCGAGACACTCGATACCTGCTTCTCTTCAGCGCCTTCCTGGCAAATGGTGAGGCTTGAAGCAAATCTAATCAAGCATTCTTGTGTCGTTAGAGAATACAACCACTGTGTATTTTGCTGACTGGGGGAGTGGATTGCTTGGTCTAAGTACTTAGTCAATATGTCATTCCCATTAGAACTGGCAGTTAATTTCCTCCTGATTTGAAATGGGGGTAGGATTCATGTTTCCAGAGGTGAAGAGGCGAACCTCTATGCCAGCTGTGGTCTGTGCCAGGGTGTTCTTGGGAAGAGTAGGTGATGAAGAACAGAAGCCCATTTTGTAAACTGTTTATAAATAAGGGAAAGTTTACCTGTGTGGAAAATGGTGAATACCTTAATGGAAAAATAAGGACAGGGAAGTGTAGCTGTTAAATTTATCATTAAAGTTGATCATCTCAGTGCTTTTCGCTCTGCCAGCTTTTTTTTTTTTCCTTTGCCTTTCTTTTACGATTTAATTCGCAGATCAAGTAGCAGTGTGAACAGTATTTTAAGGTATGTAGTGTCGGCTCCAGCATCAGGGGACATGTGGCACAGGCCACTTCTTGTCCTTTGTATAACTGAGCCCTGATCATGTGACGGACAATAGTAATTTTCCTCATATAACCTACCTGGACAGAACTTCAGGATCTTCCTCCTATTTTAAATTGCTTTTTTCCACAACTTATGTAAGTGATAAAACCTGTTTACTGTCTCTGCCTTAGAAACGTAGAAGAACATTTCCACTATGAACCCAGGAACTGGAAATGGTCTCAGCTAAGTAATTATTAAACTCTTCTCACTTGCCAAGATTAAGAATGTTGCTTTGAGCAGTGTTGTCTAGTACACTTTTGTTGCCATAACATTATTATTTTATTATGCCATGTGGCTTTATAGAAAGCTTCCTAAAACATTGCCAGAGGAGAAACTGGTTTTAGAAGTTTAAGATCTCAAGATGTTGAGAATAAGATTGCTGAGGGAAGGTTAGCTGCCTTGTTGATCTCTGATTCCCCCCCTCCTCGAAATCCTTGCCAACTGCAAGGATGTGGTAGGGGTGACAACAGATCTAAGTCAATTAGATCTGTTGATCAGTTTTGCTCAAACCTGTTGAGAACTGTTCTCATCAGAAGTATAATTTTTCAGTTGAAGGACTTTGCTTCTGAAAACCAAGCAGGGTTGGCTTCAAAGCCTGGCTTCATCAATTGTACAATTACTGACCGAATACTTTCTTTAAGTTTCTGGAGGTTTTTTTTTTTTAATTTTTACTTATAAACCAAGAGCAATAATAACTATGTTATAGGATCTTTGTGGGGATAAAATGTTATACAAATGACTCTTTTTGACCCCATGGACTGTAGCCAGCCAGGCTCCCCTGTCCATGGGATTTCCCAGGCAAGAATATTAAAGTGGGTACCATTCCCTTCTCCAGAGGATCTTCCTGATCTAGGGATCAGACCTGCATCTCCTGCATTGCCTGGTGGATTCTTTACCACTGAGCCACCGGAGATTCCCTGGGTTTGATCCCTCTGTGAGAAAGACCCTGTAGAGAAGGAAATGGCAGCCCATTCCAGTATTCTTGCCTGAAGAATCTCGTGGACAGAGGAACTGGTGCTATATAGTCCATGGGGCTGCAAAAGTGTTGGGCGTGACTTAGCAATTAAGCAACAAATACACATATATGCATAATACACATGTCACATGTATTTTATAGATATATACACACATACAGATGTGCATCTATAGTATACGTATACAATCAGGTCAGTCCAGTCACTTAGTTGCGTCCGATTCTTTGCAACCCCATGGACTGCAGCACACCAGGCTTCCTTGTCTATCACCAACTCTTGGAACTTGCTCAAACTCATGTCCATTGAGTCGGTGATGCCCTCCAGCCATCTCATCCACTGTCGTCCCCTTCTCTTCCTGCCTTCAATCTTTTCCAACATCAGGGTCTTTTCCAATGAGTCAGTTCTTTGCATTAGGTTACCAAAGTATTGGAGCTTCAGTTTCAGCGTCAGTCCTTCCAATGAATATTCGGGACAGATCTCCTTTAGATTGACTGGTTGGATCTCCTTGCAGTCCCAGGGACTCTCAAGAGTCTTCTCCAGTACCACAGTTCAAAAGCATCCATTCTTCAGAGCTCAACTTTCTTTATGGTCCAGCTCTCACATACATACATGACTACTGGAAAAACCATAGCTTTGACTAATACAGATCTTTGTTGGCCAAGTAATGTCTCTGCTTTTTAATATGCCTTCTAGGTTTGTCACAGCTTTTCATCTTAATTTCATGGCTACAGTCACCATTTGCAGTGATTTTGCAGCCTCCCAAAATAAAGCGTGTCCCTGTTTCCATCATTTCCCCATCTATGTGCCATTAAGTGATGGGACTGGATGCCATGATCTTCATTTGCTGAATGCTGATTTTTAGCCAACTTTTTCACTCTTCCTCTTTCACTTTCATCAAGAGGCTCTTCACTTCCTCTGCTTTCTGCCATTATGGTGGTATCTTCTGGATATCTGAGGTTATTGATATTTCTCCCAGCAATCTTGATTCCAGCTTGTGCTTCATCCAGCCTGGCATTTTGCATGATGTACTCTGCATATAAGTTAAATAAGCAGGGCAATAATATAGAGCCTTGTACTCCTTTCCCTGTTTGGAACTAGTCCGTTGTTCCATGTCTGGTTCTGACTGTTGCTTCTTGACCTGCGTACAGATTTCTCAGGAGGCAGGTAAGGTGGGCTGGTATTCCCATCTCTTGAATAATTTTCCACAGTTTTTTGTGATCTACACAGTCTAAGGCTTTGGTGTAATCAATAGAGCAGAAGTAGATGTTTTTCTGGAATTCTTTTGCTTTTTCTATGATCCAGCAGGTATTGGAAATTCGATGTATGGTTCCTCTGCCTTTTCTAAATCCAGTTTGAATGTCTGGAAGTTCATGGTTCATATACTGTTAAAACCTGGCTTGGAGAATTTTGAGCATTACTTTGCCAGTGTGTAAGATGAGTGCCATTGTGCAGTAGCTTGGACATTCTTTGGCATTGCCTTTCTTTGGGATTGGAATGAAAACTGACCTTTTCCAGTCCTGTGGCCACTGCTGAGTTTTCCAAATTTGCTGGCATATTGAGTGCAGCACTTTCACAGCATCATCTTTTAGGATTTGAAATAGCTCAGCTGGAATTCTGCTAGCTTTGTTTGTAGTGATGCTTCCTAAGGCTCACTTGGCTTCAGACTTCAGGATGTCTGGCTCTAGATGGGTGACACACCATTGTATATATGTTATTAGTTGCTTGGTAAGTAGTAACTTTGTGTACTAGACATTTTAAAGGGGGGTTTGGGAAATTGNCTCAGCTGGAATTCTGCTAGCTTTGTTTGTAGTGATGCTTCCTAAGGCTCACTTGGCTTCAGACTTCAGGATGTCTGGCTCTAGATGGGTGACACACCATTGTATATATGTTATTAGTTGCTTGGTAAGTAGTAACTTTGTGTACTAGACATTTCAAAGTGGGGTTTGGGAAATTGTCCTCTGCGTTAAGTTAAATAAAATTAACTTTAAGTTAACATTAAGTTAAATAAATCACTTTTTTTTTCCAAAAAACATTTCTCTCTATGGTATCATATTTTGAAATGCTTGATTTCTAACTTGCTTGCACATAATGAAAAGTGGTTGGTATACTGATGAACTTGGTCATGAAACACACGCAAGAGAAAAAAAATCCAACAACCAATGGGCTACTTTATAAATTCTGCAAGGGGTATAGTGATGATTCCTCTGAGTAGCAGAGGTCATGGAGAGATTTATCTGGGTATAGGAAGGTCTAAAGTTGGAGGAGTGGGAGTCACTGCTCTACGCTGCAATTTCTGGGCACTGTGCCAAGAAATGCAAATGTGTTACCGAATTTATCCTCCTGGGTAGATTTTATTATCTTTATTCTTTTTACATTAGAGGAAACTGAAGTTGAGTTGGGATAATTGTCTTGCTGAAGGTTTTGTAATTATTAAGGCAGGGAGCTGAATTCTAGCCCAGGACCTTTTGGTCCCAAAATTCATTTCTAGATTATGGATATATAGTCTGATCTCTGAATTTTATGGAAGAGGAATCTGAAACCCATGCAAGTGGCTTGTCTACTGTGCCCTCCTTGGTCAAAGCAGGTTCTGACTCTGTCTAGCGTTCTTTTTCTATACTAGGTTTTTTCTTCGCTTCTTGTCTTTTGCTTTGTTGTATAGTTGTTTCAGAACTCTTGTTTCTTTGATTGTATTTCAAGTTCAAGGACAAATATAAGGGACTGGGTTGTATTCTTCTCTCTCTGGTTTGGGCTATATTTTTCCGTACTTGCATATTGTATCTGACGATGAAGAATCCTCAATAAGTTCTTAGTGAATTGAATTCTTGAAAGAATTAGTCTCTAACATCTTATTTTCATTGATGAAGAGGTATACAAATATACATACATACAAATATACATATATACGATGCCAGCAAATTTGGAAAACTCAGCAGTTGGCCACAGGGCTGAAAAAGATCAGTTTTCATTCTAATCCCAAAGAAGGGCCATGCCAAAGAATATTCAAACTACAATACCATTGTGCTCATTTCATATGCTAGTGAGGTAATGCTCAAAATCCTTCAAGCTAGGCTTCAACAAGAACTTCTAGATGTACAATCTGAATTTAGAAAAGGCAGAGGAACCAGAGATCAAATTGCCAGCATCCACTGGATCATAGAAAAAGGAAGAGAATTCCAGAAAAACATCTACTTCTGCCTTTTAGACTATGTTAAACCTTTGACTGTGTGGATCACAACAACCTGGAAAATTCTTCAAGTGATGGGAATACCATACCAGCTTACCTGACTCCTGCAAAAGCTGTATGCAGGTCAAGAAGCAACAGTTAGAACCATTCATGGAAAAATGGACTGGTTCCAAATAGGGAAAGGAGTACGTCAAGGTTGTCTATTGTCACCTTATTTAACTTAATGCAGAGTACATCATGCAACGTGCTGGGCTGGCTGACTCACAAGCTGGAATCAAGATTGCCAGGAAAAATATCAACAACCTCAGATATCTAGAAGATACCACTGTAATGGCGGAAAGCAAAGAAGAACTAAAGAGGCTTTTAATGAAAGTGAAAGAGGAGAGTGAAAAAGCTGGCTTAACACTCAACATTCAAAAAACTAAGATCATGGCATCCAGTTCCATCACTTCATGGCAAGTAGGTGGGGAAATGATGGAAACAGTGACAGACTTTATTTTCTTGGTCTCCAAAATCACTGCAGTTGGTGCCTGTAGCCATGAAATTAAAAGATTCCTGATCCTTGGAAAAAAAGCTGGGACACTTGTTCAGTGTATTAAAAAGCAGAGACATCACTTTGCCAACAAAGGTCTGTATAGTCAGAGCTGTGGTTTTTCCAGTATTCATATAGGAATCCAAAAGTTGGATCATAAAAAAGGCTGAATGGCGAAGAATTGATACTTTTGAACTGTGGTGCTGGAGAAGCCTCTTGAGAGTCCCTTGGACAGCACGGGATCAAACCAGTCAATCCTAAGGGAAATCAATCTTGAATATTCTTTGGTAGGACTGATACTGAAGCGAAGCTCCGATACTCTGGGCACCTGATGTGAAGAGTCGATTTATTGGAAAAGACTCTGATGTTGGGGAAAATTGAGGGCAGGAGGAGAAGGGGATGACAGAGGATGAGATGGTTGGATGGCATCACTGACCCAATGGGCCTCAGTTTGAGCAAACTCCAGGAGATGGGGAAGGACACAGAAGCCTGGCGTGTTGCAGTCCGTGGGGTTGTAAAGATTAGTACATGAGTGAGAGACTGAACAACAAGGATACATATCTACACATGGGGTTTTATTTTGGGAAATTCGGCTGATATTTTATAATAAAGGCTCTCAATGTTGTTGTATACACTGCTCTGTTTTCACCCAGTCTGACAGTCTTTATCCTTCAGTATTTTTTTTGTCAATGTAATTGTTCATATGCTGTGTGCTTAATCACTCAGGCAATCCAACTCTTTCCAACCCCATGGAATGTAGCCCACTAGGCTCTTCTGTCAGTGGAATTCTCCAGCAAGAATACTGGAGTGGGTTGCCATTCCTTTCTCAGGTGATCGTCCCAACCCAGGGATTGAACCCAGGTCTCCCACATTGCAGGCAGGTTCTTTACCATCTGAACCACCAGGGAAGCCTGTAATCACTCATAATTTAAGGTTTATATTTAATATTGCTATTTGTTTTCTATTTGTCGCTTCTGTTCTATTTTTTAATCTTTTTTTTTTTTAAATCTGTTTGTCTTTTGGATCTAATCCTTTTTGTGTGCATCTAATTTCACATTAGTTTTTTAGTTATACGGTTATCCTAGAAATTACAGTATGTGGTAATCGTTTTGTTTATCTCCTCCCAACTAATACTAGAACCTTGAAACATTTCAGCTTTATTTATTCCTCTACTATCTTGTTATTTTTATTAGGAATTTTAAACATATATATTTCAAATCTCACAAGATGTCAACATTTTGTTTTGTACAGTTATTTATTTAGATTGCTTGAATATTTGATGTTTTGATTACTCTAAATTTCTTCTTATATTACTGTGTTTCCATCTAGAGTCATTTTCTTTTTGCCTGCAGAATTTATTTAATATTTTCATTTCTTTAGTTTGAGTTTGTAGGTGACAAATTCTCACACATTTTATTAATTTAAAATATCTTTATCTCATTTTCATTGTTCAAGGGTATTTTTGTTAAGTATACAGTTCTCAGTTGATGATTGTTGTATTTCTTTAAATATTTGTTTTCTGCCTTTCACCAATTTCTTTTTGGTGGAAAATTTAGCTGTCAGTTTTAGTATTAATGTTTGAAGTTAATTCCTCTGTGGCTTTGAAGATTTTTCTCTATGAAAACAGCCTAAATGTCTTTTGATGAATGAATGGATAAAGATAATATAGTATATATAAATACAATGAAATATTGTTTGGCTTTAAAAGGAAGGAAATTCTAAGTTTGCAACAGTATGGATGAATCTGGAGGGCATTGTGTTAAGTGAAATAAACCACATGAGGAAAGACTGCGTGGTATTAGCTATATGCTGAATATGTATATATTATATATATATATATATTTTTTAAAGGCAAACTCATAGAAACGGCCAGTAGAAAGGTGGTTATCAAGACTGGGGATGGAGAAAGGAGGGACAAGTTGGAGGAAAAAATTTTTTTCTCTTTGCTGTGGATTTTTTTGTGTCTTACCCTGATGTTCTTAGGTGTTTTCTTTATGTGTATTCTACTTGATGTACATAGTACTTCTTGAATCTATGGCTTAATGTTTTTCTTCTATTTGGAGAAATTCTTCGCTATTATTTCTTGAAAAGTTTGTTTCTGCCTATTTTCTGCTATTTCTTTCTGAGGACTCAGTTGCCCATATATTAAACCTTATGTCATGTTCCTTGTGTCTCTCATGCTCTTCTTCATGGTTTCCATACTTTTTGTTCTTAATGTTTCAGTTTGGGGTTTTCTGTTTCTTATCCTTCTGGTTGTTGTTGTTGTTGTTATTGTTGTGTGTGTGTGTGTTATATCCAGTCTGCAATTAAGCAAAGTTAACCTCATATGTTTGTTTTCTGTTTTGTAATTTGAAATTAGCTATGCTTATAGATATTGGTTATCTGATGAAATATTCATAGGTTTTATAAAATCTCTAATATATGTTTTTATTGTCTTCTGTTATCTTCATTAAATTCTAAACAAAATAAAGTAAAATCTTTGTTTGAGTTACATGTTAATTTCCTGGACAATTCAGGGTATATTATTAGCACTCAATAAAGTCTTTATATTTATGTGTAAAACAGGAGCAGTTGAGATACATAATCAGATAACTATAAACAGATTTTTCATTGCTGTGAATGTTTTGTGGGACACTTGAAAGTCATGTGAAAGTGAGACAGTTTTCTAGGTGCTGGAATGTCTTGCTTATTACAAGACATCTGGAATTTATGATCCTTGTCTATTAAATGTCAGTAACACCCCCACCTTTATTCTTCAAAGCAAAATTTTAAATGCCTCTTGGGGTTGCATAGTCCCTGTTTAGCAGCACTCTCTTCATTAAATCATGAGGCCGGCTCACCAATGTTGAAGTCTTTGACTCAAGGCCTTGGCTGGGCCTGACAACAGACATTGTGGAATGTGGATTTACCTGGTGGAATGTGAGTGCCAGTACAACTCTCAACCATTTACTAGTTGGCTAGTTTAACTAGACCAACTGATAAGAGACTAGCTAGAAGGAAAAGTTAGGGATGAAGGTTTTCCTGCATAGCTTCAAGGGCTGTGATGCAGCTTTGGCATGCTGGAATACAGTAGCACCAGGCAGAAATAGAAGGACCCTTTTAGAACAAAAGTCTTGATGGAAACATAAGCCTAGAAGGCCAGATCTCAAATAGCACGTATTGAAATGGGCTACTGCAGCCACATGAGCAGCTTGGAGAGTGAAGTGCTATTGTCTGTGTATTTGACTTTCAGCGATTACATCACAAAATTGCTGGCAATTATTTAGATTTGGGAATATCTAACCATCCACCCATCCATCCATTCATTAACTCAGTCAAAATCATTATAAGTGCCTGCTATGTTTCANGGTTGGCTAGTTTAACTAGACCAACTGATAAGAGACTAGCTAGAAGGAAAAGTTAGGGATGAAGGTTTTCCTGCATAGCTTCAAGGGCTGTGATGCAGCTTTGGCATGCTGGAATACAGTAGCACCAGGCAGAAATAGAAGGACCCTTTTAGAACAAAAGTCTTGATGGAAACATAAGCCTAGAAGGCCAGATCTCAAATAGCACGTATTGAAATGGGCTACTGCAGCCACATGAGCAGCTTGGAGAGTGAAGTGCTATTGTCTGTGTATTTGACTTTCAGCGATTACATCACAAAATTGCTGGCAATTATTTAGATTTGGGAATATCTAACCATCCACCCATCCGTCCATTCATTAACTCAGTCAAAATCATTATAAGTGCCTGCTATGTTTCAGTCACTATGAGAATGCAAAGCTACCTCTATGTAAAGAAATTATCCTTGATTTTGGGGAGGGAGATAGGTGTAAACAACTAATCACAGAACAAATGAGAATGATCTAGTGGGGAGTGGAAGACAAAAAAATAAATAATTTTAATATGAGAGATAATGGTTCAGCTATACTTTAATTTCATGTGCAAGCATTTTGAATGTTTGATTTTTTTTCTCCATTTGCTTTAGAAATAGGAAATAAAGTCTTTGAGAGTTGAATTGCTAGAGAGAATAAAAAAAGCAATTTCAAGCTTAAGCTATCCTAGATTCTCCCTAGTAACTGGATTACTTTGAGTGGAAATATGAGGCAGATTTTTTATTCAGTATAGAACTTTCTGTGGTTAACATCTCTAGGAATTTATGAGGGTTATTTTGTCACTGGAGTCCTCTTAGGTTGGGCTTTTACTGAAACAGGATTGTGTTAGAACAAATGGAAAAGCTGGGGGTAAAAATAGAAGAGCTAAGCCTGTGTTTCCATTGCTTCAGAATTTGGAATGTGAAGCACGTTCACTGGATATTTAATTTTATTCTATATTTTGAAGAGTATTTTGTTTGTATGTTACTCTAGGAGTATAATTTCCACAACACTCTACAGAAGAATATTTTGTAAACATTTAAACTATAGGAAAATAAACTTTCCCTTATCTTGGAAGCTGAAGGGATTTTCTAAACAAATCTCTAAATGCTACACGTATTCCCTCTGTCACAGAAAATATTGTGGTCAACTGGTTAAGATAGTGGCAAATAATCAAACTCATAGCTGACATTTATTAAGTGCTTTTTATGCACTAGTCACTGTGCTAAGTAAGTACATTAGTTTATTTCATCTTCACTGTCCCCCTATTGGGTCCTATCTTATCCTTAGTTTATATATCAGGAAATGGAAGCTCAAAAAAGCTAAACGATTTGTCTAAGTTCCCAAAGCTAGGAAGTAATTGAATCAGTATTTGAACCCAAGTTTATCCACTCTACCGTATTGGCTTCCCCAGTGGCAGTGGTAAAGGGTCTGCCTGCAATATAGGAGATGCAGGAAATGAGGGTTCAATCCCTGGGTCAGGAAGATCACCTGGAGGAACCCACACCAGTATTCTTGCTGAAAAAAATAACATAGACAGAGAAGCCTGGCAGGGGACTCCGTAGAGTCACGAGGAGTCCGATGCAACTGAGCATGTATTTACCATATTGACATTGGTACTTGAGTTCATATGCTGGATAACTGTTGTATAACTTTGTGTCCATAGACCAAGGCTGTGGGTACAGACGTGGGTATGGTGGGAAAAATGGAAGCTTTAGAGTCAAATGGACATTGATTCAGATATAGGTAGAAATACCAGACCACCTGACCTGCCTCCTGAGAAATCTGTATGCAAGTCAAGAAGCAACAGTTAGAAAGGAACATGGAACAAGGCTATATATTGTCATTCCACTTATTTAACTTCTATTCAGAGTACATCATGAGAAATGCTGGGCTGAATGAAGCACAAGCTGGAATCAAGATTGCAGGGAAAAATATCTATAACTTCAGATATGCAGATGATACTACCCTTATGGCGGAAAGCAAAGAACTAAAGAGTCTCTTGATGAAAGTGAAAAAGGAGAGTGAAAAATTTGGCTAAAAACTCAACATTCAGCAAATGAAGATCATGGCATACGGTCCTATCACTTCATAGCAAAAAGATGGGCAAATGATGGAAACAGCAACAGACTTTATTTTGGGAGGCTCCAAAATCAGTGTGGATGGTGACTGCAGCCATGAAATTAAAAGACACTTGCTCCTTGGAAGAAAAATTATGACCAACCTAGACAGCATATTAGAAAACAGAGAGATTACTTTGCCAACAAAGGTCCATCTAGTCAAAGCTATGGTTTTTCCAGTAGTCATGTATGGTTGTGAGAGTTGGACCATAAAGAAGGCTGAGCTCTGATGAACTGATGCTTTTGAGCTGTGGTATTGGAAGAGATGCTTGAGAGTCCCTTGGACTGCAAGGAGATCCAACCAGTCCATCCTAAAGGAAATCAGTCCTGAATATTCACTGGAAGGACTGATGCTGAAACTCCAATACTTTGGCCACCTGATGTGAAGAGGTGACCAATTTGAAAAGACTCTGATGCTGGGCAAGATTGAAGGCAGGAGGAGAAGGGGATGACAGAGGATGAGACGGTTGGATGGCATCAGCAACTCGATGGACATGAGTTTGAGTAAGCTGCAGGGTGATGAACAGGGAGTTGGTGATGAACACAAGGAGTTCATCAGGCCTGGTGTGCTGCAGTCCATGGGGTCACAAAGAGTCTCACAGGACTGAGTGACTGAACTGCCAGTCAGTTACAAGCTTTGGGAATATTACCTAGACTCTTGGACTCTTGGTTTCTGTTATCTGTAAAATGGAAATGATGATAATACGTATCTCAAAATATTTTAGGAAGACATATGAAAGATGTGAATATGCCAAAGCATCTGAAATCCAGAAGATGTCTTCTTTCTTAGGTTTCTTTACTGTGCCAAAAGAACTTGGAGAAATAAGACTGGCTTTATGGAAGTGGGGGGAGCTTTGGGAACATGAGACAGGGAAATACTGACTGAGTTAAGGAGGCAGAGAAGGTCTCCCTGAAGAGGTGATGTTTAAGCTGAGACTTGGAGGATGTGTGAAAATTAGATGAAGAGGGGGCGGGAGTGTGCTGTTGGAGTCACAGGGGAGTCTGTTAGGTAGATGTGTCGCTTAACCTCAGTCCTTTCCCCTGAAAAGTAGCAGCTCTGCCATAGTTTATCCCATCTTATTGGCCTACTAAGGTGAGAAAGTGGAAGAGTGATGTGAAATGGTAAGACTGCTCTATAGTATCTATCTATTTATCTATCTGTACACACACTACAGGCATAAAATAAGGCATGGATAGGTACAGGCTAAGTCATTTCAGTTCAGTTCAGTTCAGTCGCTCAGTCGTGTCCGACTCTTTGCGACCCCGTGAATCACAGCACACCAGGCCTCCCTGTCCATCTCCAACTCCCGGAGTTCACTCAGACTCACGTCCATCGAGTCAGTGATGCCATCCAGCCATCTCATCCTCTGTCGTCCCCTTCTCCTCCCGCCCCCAATCCCTCCCAGCATCAGAGTCTTTTCCAATGAGTCAACTCTTGGCATGAGGTGGCCAAAGTACTGGAGCTTCAGCTTTAGCATCATTCCTTCCAAAGAAATTCCC
>SJYA01001198.1:2478893-2746909 GCA_006410615.1 Neotragus moschatus
TCTGCAGTGATTTTGGAGCCCCCCAAAATAAAGTCTGACACTGTTTCCACTGTTCCCCCATCTATTTCCCATGAAGTGATGGGAGCGGATGCCATGATCATTGTTTTCTGAATGTTGAGCTTTAAGCCAACTTTTTCACTCTCCACTTTCACTTTCATCAAGAAGATTTTTAGTTCCTCTTCACTTTCTGCCATAAGGGTGGTGTCATCTGCATGTCTGAGGCTATTGATGTTTCTCCCAGTTGTGTTCAACTCTGACTCTATAGACTGCAGCCTGCCAGACTCCTCTGTCCATGGGATTCTCCAGGTAAGAATACTGGAGTGGGTTGCCATGCCCTACTCCAGGGATCTTCCCAACCCAGGGATCAAACCCGCGTCTCTTACATCTACTTGCATTGGCAGGTGTGTTCTTTACCCCTGGAGCCGATCTGGGAAGCCCCCAAATAAGATATATATATATATATAGCATTAATTGTTATTAATATTACATGATAACAGTACAGCCTAAAAAGAAAAAAAGGATGGATTTGAATCCCAGATCCACCCATTACTAGATATGTTCTGGACAGTTCACTCAGCCTTTTCACACCTTGTTCCATCATTGAAAAAGTAGTGTGGTGATGCTTTGTCCACAAGATGCTGGAAGGGCCCCTGAGATGCTGAGTGTGTGGGAGACATGGAGAAGTGCTGGCCTTGGTAATAGCGTGTTGCCCTTCCTTTCCTTTCCTTTCTGCTCCTCCACCGGCCCTAGCTCACTATTCTAAGACATATGTACAAGAAACGACGTCACCTTGCCCTGCTTTTCAGGGTTTCTTGTCAGCCAACTGAACAAAGACATTTGCAATTGTATAAAGAAGCTGTCTGTGGTTCATGATGTCGTTTCTGTATCTAAGTTGATCTTCTTATGATTGATTCCTTCAACTTTATCATTTTAAGACAACAGCAGGAGGAGATCAGGTACAAGCTNTCAGGGTTTCTTGTCAGCCAACTGAACAAAGACATTTGCAATTGTATAAAGAAGCTGTCTGTGGTTCATGATGTCGTTTCTGTATCTAAGTTGATCTTCTTATGATTGATTCCTTCAACTTTATCATTTTAAGACAACAGCAGGAGGAGATCAGGTACAAGCTAATCACTCCAGAATGCTAAAATGTGAAACTGCCTCCGTCTTTGGTGTGCAGAACAAACTCCATAAGGGGGTATTGTGTGGACCAAGGCTCAATGGTAAAGAACACACCTGTCAATTCAGGACATATGGGCCTAATCCCTGGGATGGGAAGGTCCCCAAAAGAAGGAAATGGTAACCCACTCCAGTATTCTTGCCTGGGAAATCCCCTGGACAGAGGAGCCTAGTACACTTCAGTCCATGGGGGTCACAAAAGAGGTGGACATGACTTAAACTCCCACGGACGGAGGAGCCCGATGGGCTGCAGCCCATGGGGTCGCTAAGGGTCGGGCAAGACTGAGCGACTTTCACTTTCACTTTTCACTCTCATGCATTGGAGAAAGAAATGGCAACCCACTTCAGTGTTCTTGCCTGGAGAATCCCAGGGACGGAGGAGCCTGATAGGCTGCTGTCTAACGGGTCGCACAGAGTCAGACATGACTGAAGTGACTTAGCAGTAGCAGTAGACACTAAACAACAGCAGCAAATGTTAAAAATAGGTCTCAAGCAGGNATGCATTGGAGAAAGAAATGGCAACCCACTTCAGTGTTCTTGCCTGGAGAATCCCAGGGACGGAGGAGCCTGATAGGCTGCTGTCTAACGGGTCGCACAGAGTCAGACATGACTGAAGTGACTTAGCAGTAGCAGTAGACACTAAACAACAGCAGCAAATGTTAAAAATAGGTCTCAAGCAGGAAGGGGATCACCATTTTCTGTTTTATTTGCCTTTAGCTTGTGTTTGTTCTTCCTGCAAGGGGGGAATTTAATGTAAATACAAGGACTCTTAACTTTTTCTTACCAATAAGTGTCCTCTGCTCACATTTATTTGGGGGTGGATAAAGAGTTTCACATGAACTTAAAAATGAGACCAAATGAAAAAGGTACTGTTTATCTAAGCTGTCTGAGGAAGGGCGCTTGGGAAAAGAATTGAACTCTGAAATAACCTTATGAAAGTTATTGATTTGTTTCTTTATGGTTCCTTGACAAACAGGAACCATTATTTCTGTGTCCGAATTGGAGCTGGGTCAAAGAACCCTTATATATGGATTATCTTTCCTGAAAACCAGACTTGTCAGGAAAATGAACTTCCAGAAATGGAGACACGAGGCCCAGTGGAATATTGCAGTCCTTTCATGGCATTCAAGGACAAATAGAGACACAGTTAGTTTTTGAAAATCTTACTGAGCCCAAGAAGAAATGTTTGAGAATAACACAAAGCTTTAGGTAAATGGCTCACTCTTAGGTATTTGTTGGATGCTTTTATTTAACTCCCCTCCCTTCATGCCAGTTCAACTTCAAAACTCAGTTGCTTTCTATCTATGGTTTGTAGAGAAAAGGGTATCATATTTTTGTTTTTCTCTGTCTTATATTTTGAAATTAACTTTAAAAGATCATATAAGTTACATATATTTAGCTACTGAAATAACAAAAAATAGGGATAAGGATAATGGAAAGAGACAAAAAAATCACTAAGAATCCCTACCCAGGAATGGCCATGCACAGAAATGTATTTTAGTTATAAAAACACATTATATTCTGCTTACTATTTTGTAACTTGAAAGCATAACTTTGGGGCATTTTATTCCTTTTTTCTCGTTTTTGGCCTAACAAGCCAAGGAGATTTAAAATGGGCTGAATAAATCAATAATTAAAATAAGGTTGTTATAACATTCAGATAAAAAAATTATGTTGACAGTTGATAAACTATTATAGAATATTGTAAATGATGTTTTCCCAGCAATTTGAGTACTCATGAGGGATGTAGTCATTGTTTATTTTTAGCATTAAACAAATATTTAATAAATACTTAACCGAGTGAAATAGTTTCTGTTGTTTTTTGAAGCACCTTGCTATTACTTCAACATGTCTGGGGATGGAGGCACTGTATTATCTGCAAGAACACTTTATTCACTTATTACTAGAAATATTAAAAGGCATTTAGGTTGCTTTTTAGGTTTATTGTAATCTAATCCTTTAATCTACATTCTAGTGAAAAACTATTTTAAGACTATTTCTTTTGCAGAGTGTGTTAGATTGGAAGAGAGGATTATAAAGCGACAGAATTGCAATGGTAACATGGAAAATCTGTAAAATTTACTTTACAGTGTTATTTCTTTGGACTTTATGGCTTTATCTAGTTTTAGCCATCGAGGAACTCTAGTATCCCTTCCTTCATAAAGCAACTTTATGGTACCATAGAAATTGATTCCTAAAGTTTTAGACCTGAAAAATATATGGCCATCAATCTAGGCCTTGGTAAAGGGCTCATTTTGTTTAAAATTAACCATAAATTATAGACTCAATGAGGACATTAATATAAGGAAGTTTTTTGAAAATGCCTAGATGAAGAAAATTTTTCTTTGTAGTTTGAAAGTGAAAGTTGCTCAGTCATGTCCAATTGTTGCTACCCCATAGACCGTAGCCTGCCAGGCTCCTCTGTCCAAGGAATTCTCCAGGCAAAATTACTGGATTGGATTGCTGTTCCCTTTCTAGGGTATCTTCCCAACCCAGAGATCGAACCCAGGTCTCCTGCATTACAGGGTGATTCTTTACCATCTGAGCCACCAGGGAAGTCTTTGTAGTTTGGTTCCAGTGAACTAATAAGCTTCAACATTATGGGGATTTTGTAGTGAATGTCATTGAAATATTGTTTTCTCAAGACCTCTCATCCTAACTGGGATATCTCAAGTCATGGGGAAAGAAATTTTCTTCAGGATAAGTAAGTATTCAGGTTGTTTACTAATGAAGTCAGCCAACTCTCAGTAATTGTGCTCAATGGAGGGGCTATACACAGAGGAATAAAGCTAGCTCTCTTTGCTAGAAGTGGCATACTGAAGGGAATACAGATATGTGAACAAATTCAGGAATGCTCCCCAGGCCCAGAAATTTAGGTTTTAATTAACATATTGAAAAATGTTTCTACAAATGAAAATGAAAAAATATTCCATGTTTTTAGGACATTCTGTTTAGAGTTGAATGAGTTGCGTCCAGTGATTGAAAGCTATTAAAAGGTATAATTTTGGACTATTTTGGAGTCTAGGGTCACTGAGGAAATAGTTGAGATGTGGGGAAGAACTTAATGCTTGGTGTAAGAATGGAGGGAGTTTTAGAACCACCCTGGGTTGAAGCAAGTACCTGGAACTGGTGTGGTCATCTGAGGTCTTAGTGAAAAGGAAGATGGGTTCATGGTTACAAACGCTTTTCCAATGACCTAAGTGGTCTTGAAAATGCAATCTATGGATTCATTCATTTCTTCTAATGCAGCATTCCTGGGTCTTTCCAGTGAAAGTGAAAGTTGCTCATTCGTGTCTGACTCTTTGCAATTCCTTGGATTATATAGTTCCTGGAGTTCTCTAGGCCAGAATACTGGAGTGGGTAGCCATTCCCTTCTCCAGGGGACCTTGCCATCCCAGGGATCGAACCCAGGGGCAGATTCTTAACCGGCTGAACCACAAGGGAAGCCCTTTCAATGCTTGGGTGCTAATTAAATAACCGCTTCACTCTGTTTTGCCTATGTAGGTTGTAGTGGGAAGATGGGAAAGACAAGGTCTTTAGGGGAATATTTTCACTCCAAGAAGAGGAAATGTTTTTCTAGAAAGATACTTGCTAAATGCTTATGACATCGTAGCAAGAATTTGGAATAACAATAAATTACATTGAAAATAAATAATGGGCCTTTGATAAGTTCCAGGCACTGTTCACATCTCTTTAAGCACATTGTCTCATCTGATCTTTTCATGAACCCTATGAGTTTAGTTCTTTATCTGCTTTACAGATGAGGAACCTGGGACATGGAAACCTTGATAAAATAGACTCACTGTTAATGACTGGTGACACCAGGATTCAAATCCAGTAGCCTGATTTCAGAGTCTGGGTTCTTAGGTCTCAGACAGCTTTGTGAACTTGAACAAATTGCTCAATCTCTCACGTCTTGTTTCCTCATGTTGGAATAGTCATGATAATTACAGTGCCAGCTTCATAGGGTTGTTGTTCCTGGAAGAGTTTCACGAAGTGCTGATGCACACTGACTTCCCTCTCCTCTGGGCTCAGCCCTCTCTGGTGATGGCAGAGGCCAGGAAGATGATCGAGGCCAGCCTCCTCCAGCGCCACAAGCGCCTTCTCCTGCCAGCACTTCCTGCCAGCACAGGATACATGATCAATAAACAGCAGCTGCTGATTTCATGAAGTTGCCATTTTTATTTCATCTGTTTCCTGAAACTGATACTATTTTCTTAAATCAGCAGGGAACATATATTACATTATGCTTGAGAATGAATTTCTTTTCTCCCCCTCACCTATTTGTCATTGCTTTTTGGGTTAAGAATAGACTGTGGTTGGCACACAATTGTCATTTCAGAAGAATGCACTATAACATAAAGAGAAAGAAATTCAGAGGTATTCCAAGTCAGGTTCCAGTATGCATTGACTTTAATTCAAGTTTTTCATGAATTAGGCACTGGGAATGTCATCTCACCTCAGATAGGTTTTGTGTTCTATCACTTGGGGGGTTGAAGCACATTCCCTAAAAGCTTATACATTTACCATTTCTGAACACAAAGGACAACTTCATTTTTCCTTGAGAGTGTTGTGCACAGTCCATGTAAGTCTGTACCAGTGTTGGTAGCTCAGACATGGTCCTTCAGAGAAACAGAACAAATGGGAAACATATATATTAGGTTGGCCAAAAAGTTCATTTGGATGTTTTCCGTAAGATGTTATGGCCAACCATATGTATATGTATGGGGGTGGGGAGAGGGAGAGAAAGAGGGAAAAGTAGAGGGAGGAGGTTATTTTAGGGAATTGGCTCATATGATTGTGAGGACTGGCAAGTTTGAAGCCTGTAGGGCAGGCCAGCAGGCTGGAAACTCAGGCAGAATTTCTGTGATATGGTCTTGAGGCTGAAATCTTTCTTCAGGAAACCTTGTTTTTCTCTTAAGGCTTTCAGTTGATTGGATGAGGTTCATCCACTTTTTTGTTGAGGGTAATCTCCTTTGCTTAACTGATTGTAAATGTTAATCACTTCTAGGAAATACCTTCACAGGAACATCAGGCTTGTGTTTGAGACAGCTAGGTACCATAGTGTAGCCAAGTTGACACAGAAGTTAATTGTCACTTTTGGTGTCTGCCTTTGTGTGATAGCATCTTTTACTAACACCCATGCTTTTCCCAGCTCATCCCAGTTCAGGTTAGTGCTAATAGTTTGTGACTCTGTCAAGAGTTTAGAATTTTCCCTTACTTCCCTCCAGTGTATCTGAGTAGTGTTTCAGTTATGCCAGGACCAAAGGATGAGGACGTATAGAAAGGAGGACAAAACCTTGACTAAGCGACCTGTGCACTGTGAACGTTTGGTTTAGAAAGACCTCCAGTGTGCCGGGCCCAGGACCTGCCTGCTTTGGGGTGCTCACAGTCTGGTCCGGGCAAGATAACAGGAATTTGTGAGTGCAGTAAAAGTGTAGCAACATGTACAAGAGACAGTAGGGTTCCAGAGAAGCCATGAAGAGTCACACCCGAGTGGAGGATGCAGTGCGTAGGCTTAAGGGTTAGCAAATGATTCACTCTGAGGTTGAGGCTTGAAGAAGTGTGTTGTTTGCAAGCTCTCTTTGGGAGAGTCAAGGGGAAGAGGGAACCAGGAAGAAGATGAGCTATGAGGCCAGGAGAAAGGAGGCTGGGGCTGCCCAATGGCTTGACCATCTAGCGTGGACAGACAGAAGTCTCAGAGCTGTCAGATTTGCTGAGGCTAGGGCGAGAGGCAAGGGCCAGGTGGTGGGTCTACACTTTATCCTGTCAGAGGTAAAGGTGAGCCGTGGAATAGCTGAGTGTGAGCAGAGTTAGTACCGAAGAACTGGGAAGTGAAGTGTGAGGTGCTCAAAGTACCCAATGGCAAAAGCTGCTCTTAGGAAGCTGGTTAGTGCTAGTCCAAGCGTCTCTGGACACACTCCAATGGTTTCTGCTATTTAGCAGCACAGAGAAACCTCAAGTCAGGGAGCAGCTTGTCCTCCTAGATTTCAGTCCAATCGATTGTTTTTACTCTGGGAATTGACAGCTCTCTGCTGCATGCCCTTGTCTTTGGCTACGTGGGTTGACTGTGGTGAAATGGATTAGGCTGCTTTTACAGCTTCTCGGGGTTTAATCAGTACCCAGCAAGCTCTGCATGTGCCTATGACTTGCCTTTGCCTTTTAAATGTTCAGGCTGTGGGGCTGTTGATGGCACCACTTATGTGTGCTCCTACCTTGACTGATCAGTTTTTAACTCAGAGCTTATGCTTCTTCGCAGGATGCCACCATTTGGAAGCCCGATTCATGCCAGAACTGCCGTTGCCATGGCAATATCGTTATCTGCAAACCCGCTGTTTGCAGAAACCCTCAGTGTGCCTTTGAGAAGGTATGGTGTCCTAATTGTTTTCTAAATGTAAAGCTGGGGAAGAGTAGGGTTTTTGCATTTTTTCAGTCATTTGGTTTTGACATTTATCGCAACCTCTAATGGCAAAGTTTAGGAAATACAGGAGACAGTTTTAGCATATCATTTCTAAGAATGTCTTAATTTCTGTGTGTTGGACATTTACTCTGAATCAGGCACTCAAGGTTAAAACTTAAATGTCTTACAGTGTTACCCCATTTGAAGTTCTGTGGAGTAGGTATCTATATCCCCACTTTACAGAAATGAAAAGTGTAGCATGAAGATTTTAGGCAGCTTAATATGATTATGCAGTTAAGAAGCTGCTGTCCAGAGATCTTCCCTGGATCTGACAATTGCCATAGCTACTGATACTAGCCACACCATTTTACAAGCCACTGAATGCACTGCAAGTCAGGACTGACTTCTCAAAGATGACTTTCTAAAGACATTGTTTATTGTGCAACTAACTGTATCATTGGGCTACCTAGGATCACAGGATAGACTTTAATCAAGAAATCTCCTGGTGTTTAACCAAATGTGTGTGGGATATTTCCTCATTTCCCCTTTGTTAAACTGCTTTATTTTTACTTTTTCACTATATGTCTATTCTGTTGGAATGTTTTCTCCCCGGGTACTGACTCTTTTCTTTTTAAAGTAAATTTGCTTACAAACAACAAAAAATTTTAAGCTTCAAATTTGAACATTGGAAACTCCATGGAGAAGACCAATTATTTTCTTTAAAAAGCTTTCTGTCAGTTTCACAAGCACAGTTTATTTTTCCAGAGTGTCCCCTCCCCATCCCATAATAATTATTGAGTCATTATGCCATCTGATGCTAAGAAGGTTCTGTTTATTTCTAACATCGGAGTGAAGTTTCTGTATCCCTTTAATCGTATTCCTAGCTTTCTTCTTGGCTATATTTCTGAGAAGCTGAGTGTACATTAAATGTTGGTAAATTTGGTAGTATTTTGTTGTCTGTTCCGGGGCTTTCTGTTTTATGGAGTGAGTATGCCTAAAAGATCTCCATTTTGCTCACTGAGTAACTCATGTCAGAATTTGAGCTGGTTTTATAAGGGCTATGAAGACATGTCCTCCTCCACTTCATGTGAATGATTATGGTTTCATGGAAGAAGCCTTGAATTGAATGTTGGAAGACGTAGACAGTGCTACTGAAACCTGGATGTGTTCTCTACCAGGGGTCAACAGACTAAACCTGGCCTGCCGCATTTTTTTGTCTTGGCCTGTGAGCAAAGAATGGTTTTTACCTTTTTAAATGGTTGGAACAAACCAACAGAACAGTATTTTGTGATGTGAAATTTATATGAAATCAAGTTTCAGTATCCATAAATAAAGTTTTATTGAAACACAGGCACACTCATTTGTTTAAGTGTTACCTATAGCCAGCTGCTTTTGTCCTACAATGACAGTTATGTAGTTGGGGTATAGACCATATGTGACCCCCAAAGGCTAAATATGTCTGGCCCTTTACAGAAAATATTTCTGACCCTTGTTCTGTCCCAAGCATGATTTTGTCCCTTCCTAATTTGCTCATCTCGTGAATTTTCTCCGCAAATGGCAACTCCTTTTTGCCCATTGCTCAGGTCAGGAAATGTAGCATCATCCTCCACACTTTTTCTTACATCCCATATCCAGTATACTAGCAGATTCCCAGCTTTTCCTTCATAAAACAGTATATTTCAGATGCAACTTCTCTGCTTTTACTTTGGTTTTACTTATTGTCATTTTTTGCCTGCATTCTTCCAGTGCCCCCTTCACTTGTTTCACTGTTTTTGTACCGGCCTTTTTCACTGTCATCTTGATATAGCAGTTGGAGGGGGGATCCTATTAAAATTTAAGTCAGATCATGTTGCTTTTTTCCTTAAGTCCCTCCAATAGCTTTCAGTGGCTTCTCTTCTCACTTTGAGTAACTCCTCACAGTGTCCTTTAAAGTGCTGCTGGTCTTGTTGTTTAGTCGTTAAGCTCAACTCTTTGCGACCCATGGACTGTAGCCTGCCAGGCTCCTCTGTCCAGGAGATGTTCCAGGCAAGAATATGGGAGTGGGTTATCATTTCCTTCTCCAGGGAATCTTCCTGACCCAGAGACTGAGCCCAGAGAAGCTGCATTGGCAGTCAGATTCTTTACCACGAGCAAACCCAACCCTCCGATCAGTTGATTCCTCTCCCTGCTCTTTCTGCTTCAGATACCAAGCCTGCTTGCTCTTCCCTGGATTTGTCCAAGGAATGCTTCTGCCAGGCATACTTCTGCCATTAAGGCCTTTGTGCTCTGCTCTTCTCCCTGAAATTCTATCTGGGTCTTCTCAGGTGGCTCAGTGGTAAAGAATCTACCTACAGCAAGGGAGACATGAGTTCGATCCCTGGGTCAGGAAGATCCCCTGGAGAAGGAAATGGCAACCCACGCCAGTATTCTTACCTGAAGAATTCCATGGACAGAGGCATCTGGTGGGCTATAGTCAATGGGGTCACAATAGAGTCAAACAAAATTTAGTGACTAAATATCCATCTTTCTATCTATCATCTATTTATCTATTTTAATCCTTGACTTTCTCTAAGTCTTGCCTGAATGCCATTCTGTTTGAAATTGCAGTTCTTCACCCCTACCACATATTTCCTATTTCTTTTCCATGCNAGAGTCAAACAAAATTTAGTGACTAAATATCCATCTTTCTATCTATCATCTATTTATCTATTTTAATCCTTGACTTTCTCTAAGTCTTGCCTGAATGCCATTCTGTTTGAAATTGCAGTTCTTCACCCCTACCACATATTTCCTATTTCTTTTCCATGCTTTATTTTTCTTCTTGGCACTAGCTACTGTCTGGACATACTCTATATTTTACTGAAAGTTCCTGTTTACTGTCTCTTTTATTCGCTGTGTATCCTCAGCACCTACAATTGCACCTGACACATGGTAGGCACTCAATAAATATCTTTTGACTGACTGAATGAGAGATGAAGCTAGAGAGTTGGTAAGTTCAAGGTTATGGAGAGCTTTGTATGCTGTACTGTGGGGCTTGGAATTTTATTTTTAAGTTGGTAGAATACAAATGAAGGTTTTAAGGCATGTGGGTAGGATGGCCCACTTTACTTTTTGAAAAATCTTTCTGGGTTTTCAAAGATAATGCGTAATATTGGAGATAAGGAGATCAGTTCAAAGGTTGTGAGAATAATCCAGATGAAAGGGTGAACACCTGAATCAGAGCACTGGNAGAGAGAAAGCGTGAGAAAATTTAATATGTTTCATTGAGTTTGGCAACATGTTGACCACTGGTGGTCCCACTGAAGTTGATGTCAGTGAAGTGGTGGGTGTGGTTGCTGTATTACGGAGGCTGGAGGAGTGGCTGGATAGTGGGCCTTGGATAGCCAAGTACAGGCTACTCCTTCAGGGAGCTTCACTGAGAATGGAAGAGAGAAATGGTACATTAGGTGCACACCACTACAACTGGGAAGTTTCTTTGAACCTCCGTCCCCAGTCGTCAAGCCTCCTGGGTGTTGCCATGTGCTTTGTGCTTGCCCTTATTACTGCCCTTGACCAGACTACAAATGTCTGTATTGGTTTGCTTCTTCCTCTAGACTCTTAGCTCCTTGAGAGCAGCAACCCTCCTCTTCACTATATGTAGCCCATCAAACAGCACAGTGCATGGCACACAGAAGATACTTAATCAATATTTGTAAAATGACCAAACAAGGGAAGGAGAGGGTTGTTTTTTTTTTTTTTGCTTTTGATATTTCTGTGAACTTGATATTACTATGATCATCTTGGGAGGCAAAGGGGAATGACCTTGCAGAGAAAGAGAAATTGAAGATTTGGAGAGTGGAGGAAACAGAATGATAGAACTAGAAAAACCCTTTAAAATTGATTGTCAGACTTTCTCATTTTATAGATGAAAAAACAGATTTTTTCGTTCTTTAGTCACTTGCTCAAACATACAGCACTAGTAAGTGGCACTCCCATGACAAGAACCTTCGTTCTTGGCTCCTGAGTCAATGCAATTTCTACTCCACCATGTTTTCCCTTGTGTTTCTCAGGTGCATATGTTGTTTTACACATCTGATGGGTAGACGTACATGAGTTCATGGCACAAGTTAATGAATCACCATTGTCAGCCAGTCAGGTCAGTTGCTCAGTCATGTCTGACTTTTTGCGGCCCCATGGACTGCAGCACGCTGGGCTTCCCTGTCTGTCATCAACTCCTGGAGCCTACTCAAACTCATGTCCATCGAGTTGGTGATGCCATCCAACCAGCTCATCCTCTGTCATCCCCTTTGCCTGCCTTCAATCTTTCTTAGTTTCAGGGTCTTTTCCAAGGAGTCAGTTCTTCACATCAGGTGACCAAAGTATTGGAGTTTCATCTTCAGCATCTGTCCTTTCAATGAATATTCAGGAGATTTCCTTTAGGATGGACTGGTTTGATCTCCTTGCTGTCCAAAGAACTCTCAAGATTCTTCTCCAACATCACAGTTCAAAAGCATCAATTCTAAAGTGCTATTGTACCCTAAACTAAATTATTATTGTTATTAATAGTACCTTGGATTCCTATCATTTTTTAAAAAAATTTAAAAATCCATTTTGCAATTTATGTTTTACTCCTGAATTAACTGGAAATAACCTAATGCCAAATGTAGTTATGTTTAATATTTGTATCTTTCTCTCCATCATCTATTTGTCATATCATTGTATATAATAGATTTTATATTCTTATCCTGTATACATATAGAATAGCTAGCTATAGAGTCAAAGAAAAAGGTCAGAGAGAGACAGACAGATATGAGAAAAATTGAAGGAATGAGAACAGAGGCTTTTAGAATATTGACTGTCTAGCCTGGAGCCAACCTTCAGGATTTCGGAAGAACATATATGCAGAGAGGACAATGCCATGAAAAAGGGTACTGTATTATTAATGCCTGGAGAGATTTTTGGCTGCAAACTTCAATGCAGAGTATTTAGCTAATCAATTTGTGATAAATTATATATATACATGTACATATACATATGTATCATATGCTTGGAAGAGTAAGTGTAAGTCGCTCAGTCGTGTCCGACTCTTTGCGACCTCATGGACTGTACAGTCCATGGAATTCTCCAGGCCAGAATACTGGAGTGGGTAGCCTTTCCCTTCTCCAGGGGATCTTCCCCCTGGCTATTCTAAGTACTCTGTTTTAGCTGTGATTATCCCGTGATCATCATCACTGTTGTTAGTTGGTTCCTCTAGATCCTAGGCAAGCAATCTTCAGTGGTGTCTTGTGCCCAAGCCACCACTTCTTAAGCTCCCAGTGCAAAGCCTGCAAGGCAATAGGCTTACGTGTTCCATGCATCCCACAACTCAGGCAGCTATGCATGGTTAGCTCCCTGTCTTTCGTTCTCCAAGTCCTACATGCAAACTCTTCGCTCCTCCTTCAGCCCCAATCACCTCTTTTGTGTTCCCACAGAAAGTCAATCGGTCAACACTCAAAATAGGGAACATCTACTCACAAATAAAGAATATTATATTCATAAAATGAGTTATGAGGGGCAAATCTGAAGATAAATATATAAATATATAAATCAAATCTGATCTATAAATCAAAGACAACTAATTTGGGGCATAAAATATCCCTTGAAGTCTTCCATCTTGCCTGCCTTTCTCTCTGCTTCCATATTAGAATATAAACAACACTTGGATTATCTCATTTTAAATCTATATGCTCAGTGGAATTTAGGTTAATGTATTTTCTATATTTACTGTCTCAGTGGAAGTTAGATAATTATAGGTTCTACTTGGGGTTCAGAGGGCACTTTTGTGAGTAGTCGTTAATGTTGCACTGTATATACAATTTTATAAAATTCCACGCCATATGTTTTATCCTTTATTAAACAAATAAGAAATTGTTGATCACTGTTACTCATGTATTTATCTGTTAGTAGATTAACTGTTGTGAAATCATAGTTTTACTCTCCACCCACTTTATTGGGTGGAGAATATACATATTATAGATGTAGTTATATTTGTAATTGTTGTATGTACAATTAACATTCTGTTGCAGGTACAATTCTTTTTAATGGTTACAGCCCCAAGTAGCAAAGAAATATTAAAACATATGAAATGTTTTGCATCTATCAGCTGAATTCTTTGTAGACCTTTATTCTGTGGACAGGTCATGATTTCCTGGTTAATTCAGGATCTCTTACCACCATTTTTGATCAAAATCACTAATTACCTGTTCTGCCTCATTTCTAGACTTGAGGAAATGCTAAGTGAAGAGCAGGATAAATCCGGGGTCTAGAAGGCTATTATTTTGTGTGTGTTGGGGGGGGGGTCATGCCATGTGGCATGTGGGATCTTAGTTCCCTGACCATGAATTGAACCTGTGACCTCTGCATTGGAAGCACAAACTCTTAACCACTGGACCTCCAGGAAACTCCCCAGAAGGTCTAGAAGGATCATTAAGCCCCAGAGACCCACATACATGCCATGGTTTTAATCATCTTAGATAAACAGATCCTTCACAGTGACAAATAGATGGTTAGTTAACATGTGACAACTTCCCAGTAAATCTTGGGGTATCATATGGATGTCTATTCTCTTGAAAGCATCACCTATTGATAAGAAACACAATTGCAACAGCAGAGGCCTTGCTAAACAATGTAGATCTTTATTGGAGCCCAGGAATTCTAGCCGGATACCCGCAGTACATGTGATACCGCCACAGAGATGCTGTTTCCTCTCCCAGCTCTGTCCTTCCGTCACCTGCCCCTTGCGCTTTGCTACTCTGCCCCAGGTAAACGTCAACATTAGAACTCCAGCTCCCCTTCACCCTCTCCTCCCCGCCACAGCCCGCCCATTGCTGGCTCCATAAGAACTCTATAACACGTTAGAAGACCTGCCAACTCTGTGGCTAACACCACCCAAGTCTTCTCCGTTACAGGGAAATACAGTTCTTCTATCACCCCCAAATGCTTTTCTGGTCTGACACTCACATGGAACATTTCTATATTTCTAGTGAAGAAATCCTTCATTACATGTAAAAAGATGTCCAACGGGGCTCTTTAGCTTTGAGAGAAGCCCATCATGACAGAGAGTCCTTTTTGTTAGTGTATTCTGGTTATCCTGTTTATTGTTGTCACCCGTGGCTACTCATGAGATTTAGTGAATTCGATATGACTGTGTTCACTGCTGCTATTTTACACTGAGAGCTGCTTTTAAATGTTCAGGGGGAAGTGCTTCAAATACCCGCCAACCAGTGCTGCCCCGAATGTGTGCCAATGATGCCTGGATCTTGCCATCATGAAAAGAAAATTCACGGGGTAAGTATTTTCTAACCTGTGGTTGATTCCTTGTCTGTAGATCATTGACAAAGGAAAGCTGAATGCTAAACTTGTGTTGACAAGAGAGGATTTTTTTCCTCCTTTGTTTGGGCTAGGGAGGACCTCAGTCTTATTTGACTTTCTGTGGGCACTTATGTTTCTTGGATAAGATTAAAACTGTCCTATTTATTTCAGAGGCCCAGGTAAATATTTGCTGATTGAATTTGTGTCTGTCTAAAGGGTAGTCTGAGAATGTTGATGATGAAGAAGTTGTAATGCTGAATAATAAAAGGCCACCTTGCCTTTGTGTACCACATAAATTTTTCACTCGATTTTATGAACAACCCTGAGTAGATGACTCCTTTGTTAAAGATGGAAGAGTTGAATTGCAAAGAGTGGAAGATACTGGCCCCATGTATTACCAATAGGTGGTGTAACTTGGCCTAGAGCCCTGGTCTTCTGACTCCTCATTCAGTGTGGAGTTTGTAAATTTCAGCACTATGCACACATTAGGCTTTGTGGTGAAGACCATCCCCTGTGTATAGGATGGTTAGCATCATGTCTAGCCTCTCTGTACCCATCACCTGTCAGTATCCTCTGCAGTCCTGACAACCAGAACTGTCTGTAGGTGTGGCCATCTTTCCCCTGAGGAGAGGAGCAAAATGAAAATGCCCACTCCCCTCATTTAGAACCACAGTGCGTGCATGCTAAGTTGATTCAGTTGTGTCCGACTCTGTGCACCTGTATGGACTGTAGCCTGCCAGGCTCCTCTGTCCATAAGATTCTCCAGGGGAGAATGCCCTCCTCCAGGGGATCTTCCTGACTCCGGGATCAAACCCAAGTCTCTTAAGTCTCCTGCATTGGCAGGAGGGTTCGTTACCACTGGGGCTACCTGGGAAGCCCATAGCACCACAATACTAGGCATCAACCCTCAAGTTCTTTTATTACACTTTCTCATTCCAAATCCTGCAGGATTAGCTTAGAGATATTAAATACTGGTTTAAAAGGACCATCGCAAGGACTATCATAGAAATTTTGAAAATGGATGGCTACAGTTCATCTCCATTCATGCTTGCATACTCCCCTGAGTATGCAGCAGGTGAAGCTGAGTGTGATAGAAAGACACTCTTTGCTTTAATCTTCATCTTCCACCTCATACAAAACTTTCTCCAAGTTAGTGTCTCTACCCTTTCAGCAGAGAGCATAGGTTAGCCAGAATTGATATACCTAGTCTTGGCTGCTATTCAGGGTGCATACCTAAAACTCAGCGGGGACAGTGCACATTCCCAGGGGACAGGATCACCTCACTTAGCCACATCACCCGAGGAAGCCACTCTTTCATGTCAGCACAGGGCACCGCCGAATAATAGCGTGGTGTGTGATCCGAATGGTAGGACCTGTGTCTCCATGCCATGTGTCACCCTGTGCTGCTTGACTGAGGGCTTCCCTGGTGGCTCAGCGGTAAAGAATCTGCTTGTAGTGCAGGAGATGTGGGTTTGATCCATGGGTGGCAAAGATCCCCAGAGGAGGGCATGGAAACCCACTCCAGTGTTCTTGCCTGGAGAATTGCAAGGACAGAGGAGCCTGGTGGGCTACAGTCCATAGGGTCACAAAGCTGAACATGACTGAAGCAACTGAGTGTGCACACATGCGATTCAGTCTGTGTTATGTAGGGTGGTGGAAACCACGCTAGAGGACCTCCTGTGAAATGGAAGGTGCTGCAGGGCAGGCTGGTATTGAAATTAACGAAAGTTCATAATGATCGGAACAGGTATATGGATCAAGGTCAAAACTCCCAAGCTGAACTTTTCAAGTGAGGGAGCCCTAGGATGTAAAATAAGTCCAGGATCTGGAGGAACATCAAACATGTCAAGTAAGAGGGGGGTACCAGGGACTTGGGACAGCGGAGCTCAATGACTTTGCAGAGCCTCTCTAATGACACTTGTCATTTGCTTGCTCGTCTTCTGGTGTTGCACTTGTGAGATCTTCTTTTCCTGATTTAAGATTTCTGAGAGCATTGACAATGTTTTGTGTACCTTCACAGTGATCTTCCTTACCCTCCACCTAACCTGACTCTTGGCGCTGAACTTTTCCCAGAGTAGGTGCTCAATAAACATCCGGACTCAAGCAATGAGTAAATCCTGCTCCAGCTTATCTGTATCCTTGTCCCACGGGCATGTTGATCTTTGACCACCTGACCTGTTTGGCGGGTGGCTCAAGGACCACAGATCTGCAGATGGGTTAGTTAGAAATCTGCTCGACCTTCTACTTTCTCAGGAAGAGGTTTGAAAGTCCTGCTTCTCCCCGCCTCCCTTGCAATTCACCCCTCTCTTCTAACACAGCACACGGAAAGCTCTAAACTGGGTGAGACAGCACGCATGCTTGTTTTCCCATATGCAACTTTCAGAATTTACTCTCCCGGAAAGTGTTATAATTATATTTCTGCAACTTAATGTAACTGAGAAGAAGGCTGGATTTCAGGAACTGTATTTGAAGGAGAAAAACAAATCCCTAGTGGTCTGCTTCTCCAAATAGAAATAGAAGAATGGCTTTTTTAAAGTTGAGATAAAATCCTCTACTTTCAGTCTTAATCAATGTAAAATGATCATGTTTCTTGTCTTTCTGTTCTTCTTTCCTCTCTTCGCCTTTTTAGATGCTTGCCAAATCCTTAATGTTATTCATTTCCTTGAGTGGGTTAAATGCTTGTCTGTGTTGGGTCTGAATCTCCCCTTGTCACTTGCATCACTAGGATTGTTTCTGAATCTTGGAGCCTTTTCTGTTTTGCTCCCTTGGCTTCTTTTAGAAAGCAGTTTCCAGAGCACTGCTTCTCCTGTTGAACATGGTAATCCTCTCTTTAGCCTCTGGCTTGCATCCCATAGGGCGGGTTATGGAGTCTCTCTCCCTGTAGATATAAAATAGCCTGATGTTTTGAGAGCTTTGCAGTGGTGAAGTGGAAGCTTCCCCCTGAAAGAGAGATTTAGAAGTGGCTTTTGGGTAGAGTAAGTGTGGCGGGAAGAGAATCTATTACAGCAATGCCATCCCCAGAGTAGAGTTGGAGGGAAGGAGAATCAAGACTGGGCTGAGCTCAGGGTGGCGCAACAAGGCCGCCTTTAATGAAACAACATCGCCTCACGAGGGAACCTCTTTTTCTGGCATCGTGGGCTGGTGTTCCAGCAAGTCCAGACAAGCCCCCACATCTTCCTTGGAGTGAGAAAAACACTTGAGCCTTTTGGCCGACTCCAGGTTATTTAAGAGTTTTGCATGGGCTTATTACAGTCAGCATTTGGGGAGACTATTTCATCCATGACCTCCCAAAGCTATCCTTTCAAATTAGCTTTTGGATCTCTGCCCAGCCTTGCCAACCAGTTAGGGAGACATGCCTGAAATATGTTTTCCTAAAGAGTGTTGGAATGCTTTTTCCCTGATCTTTTCCCCACAAATTAGCTTGAGAAAGGGAGGAGAAAGGACCTTAGCCTCTCTTTTTTTCCTCTTTACTAATTTGATCTCAGCACCAGATAATGTCCTGTCTGAGAAGATGGTGCTTGGAGACTTGCTGAAAAAAAAAGAGAGTGGCAGGTGGTAATGCCCCAGTGCCTGCATCTGATTGAGCACAGGAACGTGGAAGAAGTCTGCTTGCTTTGCCTGGCTGTGAGGCTAAAAGGAGATCTAATTTATGTGTGTGAGGGAAGAGATGAATATTGAATTTTGCAGCCTTGTTTTCATCAAAGTACAGGATGTAATTACAATATGCACCAAACATCCCCAGATATTTAGTATTCTGGATCTATAACATCATAACAGGAACAAATTACGTAAAGAAAAATAATATTTTTGTTCTGTCTGTAAGCCAGGCAAATACTTTATGGCCGTATCTTTCCTTTGGACTTAAGTCAACAGCCAACCCGACTTGTTATTTGGCTATGCAAAAGAATACGTCTAAGATGTTGTCTGCAGAATGTGCTTTTGCCCAGTGTCAAAGTCTCACGTTTGTGAAAGCTATCAATGATGTTGGGATGGTACAGCTACAACACAGGTCTTGTGGGAGCATTGCTTTGTATATGCATTATTTTTTGATTTTACAGAGCTTTCTTTGCTGTTAACTGTGCTCATGAAAATTAAAACATTTGTGACTCTAGAGAACACAGTGAGATTTAAAAAATGTTTATCTATCATCTATTAATATCTGCCCCCTAACTGTCATCTATCTCTCTATGCATCTATCCATCTACCAGCTATCTGCCTACTTCTCTATCTACCTGTGATCTAGCTAGCTATCAGCATGTATCAAATTCCTTGATCTCTGGTCTCCTTCTGGTGAGAGAGGTGTCACCGATTAGGAATAGGAGTAGGAGATGAAAGTGGAGGTGACTTTTCTCAGAGAGGTGAGAGTAATTCTTCTCCATCATTCTGTTCAGTTTGGATCACTGTCTGGCTTCTGTGGCTTTGACATCAAGAGTGGAGTCACCCTGACGAATGTTCTTTGTTATTCCTATAATTCTCAAGCTTATTGTGAAGGGAGAATCCGTTGCTTAAATTTTATGTCTCTTGAGATAGATAGTAGATTCACGTCACTGGAGAGCTTGAAGGTCCCAAAGAGATGAGCTGATACAGCCCTCTCGCCTCACAGCTGAAAACACTTTGGTGATTGACAGGTTGTTATTATAATTAATTTTTGTGGTCTCAGTCTGAGAGGTGGTATGATTGCAAATGTTTGAGAAATGACAGCTAGTGTTTCTCAGTAGTAACAAAAACGAGCTCTTGTTTTAATGTCTGGATGCTTAGAAGCAATCTCTTAACTTTTAGCAGGATAAAGATGTTCACTTCTAATTACTTTATAAGATACTTTCAAATTTTACTTATTTAAGATATAAATATGATTTATTAGATATTTTAAACAGTACTTCTGCTCTTGGATGACAAAGTGAGTGTTAGCTTATTGGTGAAAATGTGGAAAAAATATACAAACAGAAAAAAAATCCACTAGTTATCTCCAACTATGAAAACCACTATTGTTTCCTCAGTTTTTTGGGGGGGCAGAAGGGGAGATGGTAGTGAATATGGATGGTTTCACATAATTGTAATTATACTCTGTGTACAGTTTATGGCTTAATTTTTATATAACATGCAGTAAATGAATCCCCAGCATACTCTTGGAGAATGTGATTTATTATTATTATTATTAGAATGTAATTTATTATTTATTATGTACCTATTATTAGGCATTTGGGTAGCTTCCAATATTCACTAAAATATTTTCAATTTCACTGTAATGAACAATGAGATGGAATTCTTTGTATTCAAACTTTTTTGTGTGTCATTGATCATTTTCTTCAGATAACTTCTTGAAAGTGAAATTAGTAGGTCAAAGCATCTAAAGAGTTTGAGTATTGAAGCTGTGACATCTACGGTCATTAAAATTCAATTTTAAGTTGCCTCTGTCTAAAGATAAGCGCAGTGGGAATATTACTAATAGTACAGCTTTTTTTCAAGTCTGATTACCTAGGGTAGTTGCCGCCTGGCAGAGTTGTTCCAGGTGCTATCATGAGACAAGTCCCTGTGTAGGAGAGTCCCACTCCACTGCAGCTTTACTAACAATAGCTACTGTGAATTTTAAACACTTCTCTTATCTGATATTAAAATATATCATTTAATTTTATTAATATTTCTTTGTAGTTAATAAAGTTCTATATTTAAGTTGAATTTTCTATAAGCTTGTTGCTATTTTTTTTCCACTGGGATTTTATTTCTTTTTTAAGAAATACAATACAGTGTACTTACAATATAGTATCAGTTTCACATGCACAAAAAGTGAGTCACTATTTTTAAATATCACAAAACGATCACTACTGTGAGTCTAGTTGCCATTTGTCACCAAACAAAGTTATTTCGGTATTATTGACTAGCTTCCTATGCTGTACATTATGGCCCTATGAGTTATTTTATTAATATGACTGGAAGTTTGTACTTCTTAATCCCCTTTGCCTCTTTCACCCGTTCTCCTATACTCCTTCTGCTCTGATGACCACCTGCTTGTCTTCTGTATCTCTGAGTCTGTTTCTGTTTGGTTTTGTTTATTCTTTTTAGATTCCATATATTAATATAAGTGAAATCATACAATCTTTGTTTTTCTCTATCAGACTTATTTCACTAAGCATAATTAGCCTCTAGGTCTATCTGTGTTTTTGCAAGTGGCAAAATTTCATTTTTTATGGCCGAGTAGTATTTGTGTGTGTGTGTGTGTGTGTGTGCGCATGTGTGTGTATGTGTGTGTGTGTGTTTGTGACATCTTTATCCATTTGTCTCCTGATGGACACTTAGGTTGCTTCCATATCTTGTCATTAATAATGTTCCAATGAAACGAACATTAGAGTGCAGATAGCTTTTTGTATCAGTGTTTATGTTTTCTTCAGACAAATACCAAAAGTAGAATTATGGAATCATATGATAGTTTTATTTGTAATTTTCCCTCAAAAGTTAAATCTCCATACTGTTTTCCACAATAACTATATCAACTACATTCCTACCAACATTACACGTAGGTTCCCTTTTCTTTACATCCTTGGCAACACTTACTGCTTCTTGTCTTTTTGATAATAGTCATTCTGTTAGGTGTGAGGTGATATCTTATTGTGGTTTTGATTTGCATTTTCCTCATGACTAGTGGTATCATGCATCTTTTCACCATCTTGTTGGCTATCTTTGCATCATTCTTTAGAAAAATGAATATTCAGGTCCTGTGCCCATTTTTTAATTGGATTTTTAAATATTGAGTTGTATATGTATATGTTGTGGATATTAACCCCATATCAGCTCTATGGTTTACAAATATGTTGCTTTTAAGCTAATAGTCACTTAAGTTTGAACACATTCTAGAAACACTAGATTTTTACTTCCCTTGCAACACATTTTATGTTTTTAATGTCATATTTTACATTTTTTACTCTGTCTATTCTTTAACTACAAATTGTAGTTATGGTTGATTTTCCAATTTTTTTTTTTTTAATTTTATTTGCTTTTCAAGGAGTTGATCTTTTGGCTTTACTATGTATATGCCTTTACCAATGAGACTTTTTTGTTCATATATTTTCTTGTTTCTAGTTATAATCTTTACTTCTAAAGAAGATCCTTTAGCACTTTTTGTAGGGCCAGTTTAGAGGTGATGGATCCTTAATTTTTGCTTGTCTGGGAAACTCTTTATCTTGCCTTCAATCCTGAATGATAGCCTTGGAATCAAGTATTTATGGTTATGAGTTTTTTCAGTACTTTAAATATATCACACCACTCCTTTATGTCCTGCCAAGTTTCTGTTGAAAAATAAACTGATAGCCTTATGGGATTTCTCTTGAGTATTATGCATTGTATGCCTCTTGCTGCCTTTAAAATTCTCTATCTTTTGCTGTATTAATTATGATGTCTTGGTGTGGATCTCTTTGGATTCATCTTGTTTGAGGCTGTTTCCTTCCCCATGTTAGGGAAATTTACAGCCATTGTTTCTTCAGGTAAGTTATCTGCCCCTTTATTTCTCTCTCCTCCTTCTGAGACCCTGATAATGCAAATGTTGGCATGCGTGATACTGTCTTAGATTATCCTCATCTTAGAAGTTCTTTGTTGGTGTTGCTGTAGTGACTGGGTGACTTTTATTAGTTTGTCTTTCATGCTGCCTGTGTATTCTTCCATATCATCTAGTGCTCTTGACACCCTTTAGTGTATTTTTCATTTTAGCTATGGTATTCTTCAGTTCCGATTGTTTCTTTTTTATATTTTCTAACTCTTTGTTGAAGTTTTCACTGTTTTCTGCCATTCTTCTCCTAATTTCTATAAGCATCTTTATAATGCTTATAATAGAGAATTCAAATTTTTGAATTCTTTATCAGGTAATTTACTTACCTTTATTTCATTAGAGTTTTTTTTTCCCCCTGGGGTTTTATCTCATTCTTTCCTTTGGAACAGATTCCTCTATGTGCTCATTTCATTTGATTTTCTGTGTCTATTCCTATGAATTCGGTGAAACTGTTATCTCTCCTGCTCTTGGAGCTGTGGTCTTGTGTAGAAGTGTTTCCAATGTAGCTTTCATGTGTTGGGTGGCCTTGGCAGGCCAGTTAGGGGTGGAACAGAAGGAGTAGGGTGGGTTTTAGGGCCTGTTAGGCTGGGCTGAGGCATTCCTGGCAAGATGCCTGGAGCTGAAGTGGACACCAGCCATGGGTCTCCTGGGTTGGGGTTGCCATGTTGGTGGGATGGTTAGAGTTGGAGTAGCCCCAAGCTCGAGGGTGGGCTGTGGCTGCCTTAGCAGGCTGACTAGAATGGCAACTTTTCAAACTGCTGCCTCTGTGCTAGGACTCAGAAAGAGTAAGTTTGTGCACAAGCCCTTTAAGGGGGAGTTTTGGTTTCCTATAGTTCTCTGGCTTTCATAGATGCCCATCTCATGGGTTTTCAAATCCAGTTGTGGGGCCTCATCTTTCCAGAGCAGGTCCCAGGGCTATGGGACCCAGTGTAGAGCTCTGCCCAGTGCAAAGCTTGAATTCCTCGCTCCCTAGGAGCTCCTCCAAGTTTGTGATATTCCATTCTGCTTTTGGGTCCCCTTCCAGGGGTATGTGTCCCCACCTACCCATCTTGATGAGGTTTTTTATTTATATCCTTAATTGTAGAAGAGCTGTTCTGTTAGCCTGCAGGTTTTTCTTAAAGAGAGTTGCTCTATATGTAGTTGCAGTTTTGACATGTCCATGGGAGGAAGTGAGCTCAGAATCTGCCTACTCTATCATTTTGATCTCACCTCCAGTCTCTTCTTATTGCTTGTAAATGGTTTTATATATTACAGTATAATTCTAATTAATATAACCTTCATTTTTAAAAAACGTTTGTCTTTTACCTTTAAAATTTTTCTACAATGTATTCAGTATATTTGACTTTTAAAAGTTTAACTCGTCAGAATGTATCAGTTTTTCTCCTACCATTTCTTCCTTTGCTTTTATGCTTAGGCCTTTTAAAGCATAAAGGTCAATTGCCTGCTATGTTTTATTAGCTAACAGTTTATTAGCCAGTTGTGGACTTGCCCATTTATTTATATGCTGTACTAAATTTGAAGTTTTATATTTAATTATAGGAGAAGTAAAAATTGATGGGAGAGGAGTTGGCCCTGGCATCCAGGTCTGTTGCCATGATCACAGGCAGCACATAGGTGTGAAAAGGAGTAGGGAAGCCATGGACTCATGGGGAAAGGGTTAAGCATCTCCTACATGCCATTTCCCTTGCTGCCTCTTTAACAACTACCTCATGCAACCTTTACCATAGCCAAGTGAGTAGGTTATCTTCAGGTTTCTCTACTAGGAAACTGCAATTTAGAAAGATTAGGTGACACACTCATAGTCCCCAAAGCAGGGAGAACTGAGTTGTGATCCGAGAACACAAATACTTCCATGGAAACCTTTGGTTCATCCAACTCAGTACATTCCTTACATTTCTGTCCTCTGGTACTCCCAGTAGGTCCTGGGAAAGTAATCTTTATGATGGTAAGGCAAGGACTTGGTTCCCAAAAATTTAGATGGCTGTGACAACCTATTACTATTACCGTTACAATAATAGCACAGGTTATTAGTAATTCCCAAATGTCAAACTTGGCATGCTTGCAACCTGGGAGCAATTTGCACAACAAAGGCATAGTGACTTGTTTTAGGTAAGACAGAATTCTTTTGTGTTTGAGAGAGGGTGAATAATTATCCTGGATGCTGGCTTGAGGAGTAGCAAGAGGATGTTTATTTTCCATGCTTCTCAGTGGCACAGTTGAAATCCTCAGATTATCGTTAGGTGACTGAGCATCCCACTAGAATGTGGGATGTTTTTAATAGAAGCCTATATATGATATGTGCAGAATCAGATTTCATCATATACTACATTTAATACAGGCAGAGGAAGGCACTATTTAAGAAAATGTTATAGGAGGAAACTTTATTGATTAAGCTCATTTTTTTGCATACATCTTTTAAAAGGCCACCCTCATTCCACTCTGCCATTGAGAACATAATATATTTTGACAGCTACTTCCCCAAACAATTGACATATTTGTAGCTTTTTACATTCAAGAATCTCCACTGCTCTCTGAGCTTGGCTTATTTAGATACTTTTGCAAAGTGTTAGTTGCTCAATTGTGTCCGACTCTTCTCAACCTCAGGGACTGTAGCCTGCCAGGCTTTTCTGTCCGTGGGATTTCCAGCAAGAGTACTGGTGTACTCTTCTCCATGGGATCTTCAACCCAGGGGTCAAACCCAGGTCTTCTGCATTGTAGGCAGATTTTTCACCATCTGTGCCACCAGGGAAGCCTTTAGATATTTTTGGTAGTTAGTAAATGTTATGTATCAAAGCATGGATATGTTAGATCGTCAGTACAGTGCCAGCTTTGGGAATGTGGTGTCCTAGCCTAAAGTGGACCAGGAACATTTGGTATGTGTAGATGGGCACCCACACCAGGAGTGAGTTGGCTTTACAATTTGTGGGAGAACTGGCCGGACAGGTGCCTTCTGCTGGCTATCCCACCTTCCCTGGAACCATAAGATCTCTGGGATAGGAGAGAGAAAGACTGGGGGAAGGGAGAGAGAAGACGAGCGTGTGGACACTCATCAGGGTCAAAGGCAAAAAAAGAAACAATCGGAGTGAGGGCTGCTGGAAATAATGTAGCTAGTGTAAAGAATTCGGTAGATATGGATGCGTGTGTGCATATTTTACTTTGGTCCTCATAGAAGTTTTTTAAATAATGGGATTGGGGTGATTTTTCTTTCATTGTTGTGCTTTTTTGGAATTTTCAAACGTAAAATCTTAAGGATAAATATTATTCAGCTGTGAAAAGGAACACATTTGAGTCAGTTCTAATGAGGTGGATGAACCTAGAGCCTATTAGACAGAGTGAAGGAAGTTAGAGAAAGACAAATATTGTACATTAACGCATATGTATGGAATCTAGAAAGATGGTGCTGTCAATCCTATGTGCAGGACAGCAAAGGAGACACAGATGTAAAGGACAGACTTTTGGACACCGTGGGAGAAGGAAAGGGTGGGGTGATGTGAGAGAATAACACTGAGAACATATACATTAGCGTATGTAAAGCAGAAGGCCAGTGGGAGTTCGGTGTATGACACGGGGAACCCAAAGCCTTTGCTCTGTGACAACCTGGAGGGCTGGGGTCGGGGGAAAGTGGACGGAGGGAGAGGGCCGCGTGTATGCCTGTGGCCGATTCATGTTGATGTATGGCAGAACCCATCACAATACTGTAAATTCATTATCCTTCATTTAAAATAAATAAAAATTTTAAAAAGGAAAATGAAAATCAATTGCTAAGTTGGTCTCTAACTTGGAATATTGCAAACCCTGATTTCAACCTTATAAGCCTAGAGCGTTCTTCTGTCTTATCGAGCTCTGTCATTCACTTCTTTAAGAGAAGGCTTGTTTCTGTTTGCTCAGATGCAAGTCTATGTTCTTACAGTAACCTTCTTTTTCTTTTCACCCAGCACGGGACAGCATGGGCCTCCTCCTCTTGCACCATGTGCTCTTGCACTCACGGGGAAGTCCGATGTGCCCCCCGACCATGCCCACCACTGACGTGTGGACACCAGGAGCTGGAATTCATCCCTGATGGGAGCTGCTGCCCAGTCTGTGTGGGCCCTGGGAGTGAGTATGAGCTTGTAGAGAGAGACCCTCTTTGCCTGTGAGGTTTACCTGGTGACATCCCAACTTTTCTCCTTCTAGCCTAGTGTGTGGCTCAAAGATCCCTGATCCCATTCCTTATTGGAACCGAGTCATAGCCTTGCACTTGGCAGGAAGTGATGTTGTAAACCATGAGGCTGGAACAGATCCTTAAGCTCTACCCCAAACTCAGGGTGCCGAGGTTCTCTGATTTATTATTTTGTCTTGGCCAGATGCAACCTTTTGTGTTCACAGCTCTTGAGAAGCAAAGGAGGAAGGACCAGATCCTTTGATATGATTCCATAAGGTCCAAGTAGTTCCTATGGCTTTTGGTGGACAGAAGAACAAACATCACTTTTCTGGGTATCAGTAGTATCACAACACTAAGTCTGATGGCTGGTCTTTAAGATTTCATGTTTTTCTGCAAAACACACTGAGCTGGAAGCAGTATTTCATTTGTCTTTATGGCGTCTTTGCTGGAGAGATTATGCCTGCCTATGAACCGAGGCACAGCCCAGCAATCCAGGCGTATACTTCTAGCCGTCTACTTAGAATTCATGCTTGGACCAAGTACCGTTTTATTACATTTTAGAGTTATATGTCCCTTTCCACTTTTATAATTAAGTAGCATACACTTCATGACAAATACAAATTATTGTCACTGCTCTATTATATTCTCTCCTGGTGTATAATAGCTCAAATTACTCTTTTTAAGTAGTACCTGGAAGCTACATTGTAATCTTGCCTTTCCTCTTTAAAAAGACTTCTGGCTTCTTTCTGATTCCTAGTTATTCCATTCCTGGCCACCATTTACCCTGGAGAGCCATTCTGGGGATTGCAAAGTATGGTAACGGAATGATGAAAGTAGAGTGCATTCCTCCTGCATTTCAGTTGTCACCCACCGGAAAAAGACAGCCAGCCAACTTAGGGCTGATAAGCCTGCAAGGAAAAATATTCCAACCACGGTGTTTAGGCATTGGGTGGAGGGTGGGCTGTCTGGGTTTGTGGCCTCCTTTCTTACACTTTGGGAGAACTTCTGATTGACTCTCTATGAGAAAAATCTATTGGAAGCATTTTGCCTGGAGAAATTGGAGGATCAGCCAGCGCCAACTCCATAATTTCCTGGGTGCATAATAAAAATGCAGGGCCCTTTGTTCAAAAAGGACTTCCCCAGTGGCTCAGACGGTAAAGCGTCTGCCTACAATGCCAGAGACCCTGGTTCGATCCCTGGGTCAGGAAGATTCCCTGGAGAAGGAAATGGCAACCTACTCCAGTACTCTTGCCTGGAAAATCCCATGAATGGAGGAACCTGGTAGGCTACAGTCCTTGGGGTCGCAAAGAGTCAGATATGACTGAGCGATTTCACTTCACTTGTTCAAAAAGCAGGGTGGGGAAGCTTTGGTTTTTCTTCCATGATCTTTCTCAGCCTGTCATGTTTTTAATTTGCTGTTAATGTCACCCACCCTCAGGCATGGGGATATTTGCTGGATGGGTGAGTCCTCCTCAGGCACCCCCGACCCCTCCTGCTACTTGGTGCTTAGGGTGCATGCACTCCTGAGGCACCTGTACCCAGGTCTCAATACAGGTAGAAGGTGGCAGCTTTCACTAGGCACAAATTTGGGCTCAGGCTTTGGAGAACCTAGGAAGGGAAGGAGGCAGGGGGAGGTAGGGCCATTCATGAACTGAGGCACCAAACCCCTTGCAGTACTACCTGTCCCACCAGACTTCACTTAGGAAACTCAGAGAGAAAGTTAAGAACTCTATACAGTGGCTCCAGAGCTGTACCCCAAGCCCAGGGCCCCCTATTTGCACTGTGCCCCAGAGCACAAGACTATGTGTGACTGCACTGGCATAGACACAGCCCGCCCTGAGATCGTGGCGCAGTTCAGTTCAGTCGCTCAGTCCTGTCCGATTCTTTGTGATCCTATGGACCGCAGCACGCCGGGCCTCCCTGTCCATCACCAACTCCCGGAGTTCACCCAAACTCATGTGCATTGAGTCGGTGATGCCATCCAGCCGTCTCATCCTCTGTCGTCGCCTTCTCCCCCTGTCTTCAATCTTTCCCGGCACCAGGGTCTTTTCAGATGAGTCAGCTCTTCACATCAGGTGGCCAAAGTATTGGAGTTTCAGCTTCAGCATCAGTCCTTCCAAAGAACACTCAGTATTGATTTCCTTTAGGATGGACTGGTTAGATCTCCTTGCAGTTCAAGATACTCTCAAGAGTCTTCTCCATCACCACAATTCAAAAGCATCAATTCTTCAGCACTCAGCTTTCTTTATAGTTCAGCTCTCACATCCATACATGACTCCTGGAAAAACCATAGCTTTGACTAGACAGACCTTTGTTGGCAAAGTAATGTGTCTGCTTTTTAATATGCTCTCTAGGTTGTGCAACACCCTCAGTAACCCTTATTGCTCTAACCTTCCAGAATCCTGTTCCTACGAAGGCCGTGTGTTTCAAGACGGGGAGGACTGGCCATTGAGTCAGTGCTCCAAGTGTGTGTGTAGAAATGGGGTCTCCCAGTGCTTCGCAGCCCAGTGTCCGCCTCTGTTTTGTAACCAGGTAAGGAAGACAGCCTCAGAAAGGACCCTTCACAGACTGTTAACTCCACTATTTGGGAACCTGGAGTCTCTTCTGAGATGATGGCAGGCAGGCCTCGCAAGTACTGAAAACGAGAAGCAAAAGCTGTTTTATTTTCCTTATAGTTTTGGAGACCACCCCTGAGACATTTGTTTTACCCTTAACAGCTACAGATAGGCCTAATTACCAGTCATTTAAGCTAATTGTTACATAATGAAACTGAGCCTTCAGGATACACACAAAGGAGCCGCCAAACTCTAGTTGCAGGTGTTCCAAAAATGTCTGGCTAAACATCTGGAAAATTCACTAAGATGAAAGGATTGTTATTGTTTGTCAATGTATAGGTACAGACTGCTTTTTAAAGACATATAGATGTTTCTTTGAACCTGATTATCCAGATGTACATGATTTAATTCTTAATGGTTCAAATTACCAAAGGAGTTTTTTCTGGGGAGGTTTAAAATATTGGGAACTTGTTCTTCATTTAAAACTGATCTGAGAAGAGGGTGGGATATATGGGGAGAGTAACATGGAAACTTATATTACCATATGTAAAATAGATAGACAATGGAAATTTGCTGTATGACTCAGGGAACTCAAGCTAGGGCTCTGTGACAGTCTAGAGGCCTGGGATTGGGGGAGGGGAAGTGGGAGGGATGTTTGAGTGGGAGGGAACATGGGTAGACCTCTGGCTGATTCATGTTGATATTTGGTAGAAACCAAGACAATACTGTAAAGCAATTATCCTAGTTTATTTATTTTTAAAGTCCTTAAAAAAAGGACTTTACATAGCCAGAGCTTGACTTCTATAAAAGTGTTTTTTAAAAGTAAAACAAACAAACAAACAAACGGATCAGGTTTCAAAACATTACTTTTTCATACAGATTTGCAGGAGAAAGTCAAATGCAAATAAATTTTGTATCCAAGGTATTTTGTAGTTTTTTATTCTTCCAGTAGCTCCCATGGATGTTCCTTGGCAGTTTTGACAGATAACCATGAAAGGAGCTTGCCTCCAGTTGAAAAACAGCTCATTTTTGATCTGAGAAAAAGCTGGAAGCCAGCATTCAGTTGATACAGAGCAGTACTTTGTGTCAAATAAAACAAAATCAATAACGTTGCATATTGTGACAATTGGGCAATATTTTTAAAAGCAGACAAAAGGCAGTTAGGCAAGAAATGCTAAATGCCAAATAAAGGAAAAACGTATCTAATTGAAAGACCAGATTGCATTACCCACACTACAGCAAACACTGCACACTTATCACATATCTCCGTTCATCATGAAGTCTTGTCCTAGCTTTCAGATTGCAAATGAGCTTCTTGGTAGAGTTGCAGAATATCTTACATTTGAAAGATATTGTAGTGTTGGGGCATTTTGACTTACATATCCCAGGGTTTAGTCTTTTATATAAGAAGCTTAATTAAGCAGTTTGCCACCATTACAATAAGGGAGGTGGGACGAGGGAAGGAGGAAACACTCCATTGTGAACCTTCGGCTTCAAGTCTCTAAAAACAACAATGGCTGCGTATCATGGGTTAGCTTGGAATACCAGAAAGTGCCGGTTCCCATTTTTAAAAATGCTAAACTCTAGCTTCAAACAGTACTAACTTATAGTTTGCATGGATTAACTTAAAAAGATGAAATTTGTTGCCACACTGTAGAGCTAATTGCTATGCAAGCATTCTGAAGTCTTGACAATAGATTGATTTTAAGCACTCTTGCATCAAGTTTATAGTTTTGCCTTGACATTCAAACATACCCAACTGTCAGATTATTTAAACCATTTTTCTTGATTTAATATCACTATTAAAACATTGGGTGTTCTGATGATATAAAGAGGCAGTCAATCCTAAAGGAAATCAGTCCCGAATATTCTTTGGAAGGACTGATGCTGAAGCTGAAACTCCAATACTTTGGCCACCTGATGCAAAGAACTGACTCATTTGAAAAGACCCTGATGCTGAAAAAGATTGGAGGAGGGAGAAGGGAATGACAAAGGATGAGATGGTTGGATGGATTCACTGACTTGATGGACATGAATTTGAGTAAACTCCAGGAGTTGATGATGGACAGGGAAGCCTGGCATGCTGCAGTCCATGGGGTCACAAAGAGTTGGATATGACTGAGCGACTGAACTGAACTGATAGAGTTAGTGCCTTGGTCAGAAATGTAATCACTGTCACCATCTAACCATCACTATCCCCACATTTGGAGTATTTATTGTTTGATAATCATTAATTTAAAATCCTTTTTATTTTCATAACAACCTTATGAAGTACAAGCTATTATTATCATCCCATGTTGCAGTAGACAAAACTGAGATACAAAGTTTAAATAATCTGCTCAAGGTACCATCGTTAGGAAGCATCTCTGCTTCTAACCTAGGCAGCTTGACATTACAACTTCAACAGACCACACTCGTTTTTGATTTTTACCTGTTACACTGCATCGCCTCCCCAAATGATGAGTCACATGTTGTTTACATCTAATAATAATCACAAAACAATAATTGCTAATATCATCAATCAAGATTGCAGGCATTTTATGAGTTAACTCATTCAGTATCGTTTTTAAAAAAAATTCATCAGAAGAAATGTATTTCCAGGTGTTGAGCTCTAAAAAAATTGATTTTTAAAATAAAGTTTTTTTTTTTTTAATTGTAAAAGGAATCTGTGTTCATTAAGGAATATTTGAAAAAAGCAGTAAGGAAAACTGATCATCCATATTTCTACCATTCAAAAACATCATAGTAGATTTTTTAAAAATTCATTCCAATTTTTTGGTAGGCAAATGTGGATATATTTGCATAGTTATAATCAGATTTTTGGAGTTAGTGATTATCCTGTGTTCAAATAAGGGGTTGTTCCCTTGGTGGGTGGTGTAAATTCACACTGAAATTGCTTGCCTTCCGCTTTTGTCCAGATGCCATGTGAACAGAGGCCTCTGTTCATATTTTTGTAGGCTTGTTAAAATGATCTGTTCAGCCTGATGAGAGTTCTTCCTGTGGCTCTATTACCACTTTTTTTTCAATACCACCATTTTCCCATTCCCAATATTGATTAATCTAAGTGAATTGAACTTCATCTTCAGGTATTTTCTTAAAAAGGTGAAAAATTGTTATGTCTTTTGAGCCACTGACATGTTGTAGAATTATTTCCTATTTGCCTGCACTCATGAAAGATTATTTGTTGGGGTCCAAAATTTAAGGAGATTATAATCTCCTTCCCACTGAATTCTGGAATTTAGTGCCATGGAAGAGTCAGAGGTGGGTCTGTTTTCTCTTCTGTTATATCAATTAGTTTACTCTGTTGAATTTTTGCAAGATGTTTATCTTTATAATTAAGACATTTCCCCAGGGTATTTCTAAGGAAGGTGTCTTTTCACATATTTTAGTTAGAATATTGTGAAGCCCTTTCAGTCTGTATTCCAGGTGTGAAATGTTTTCTTTAGTTCTGTCCTTGATTAGTCATGTCTGTTCCAGTTATGCTCAGTTCTCAGAAACACATATGATTCTTAGACTGCTCCTCAACCATCTTCCCTCATTACTGGTCATGTTCTGCCTCATTATTTTCACTTTGGTATCTTTGCTCTGCATTATGGGGAGAGCTTCTTGAGTCTGTGTTTCCTGCCTCCATATTGATTTTAATTTGATGATTTCTTAGATTTTCTTTTAATTCTTCCTTCTTTCTCCTATCATTGATTTTTCTAATTTTTTAAAATTCCAATGCTTTCTCTTTCTATATTGCTTTTTGCTTCTTTAATAAAGACTGCATTTTCTTCTGCCTTACTCAAGTTGCAAAATGGTTTTTAAATCTTTTACTTGAGATCCTGCAGTATGTAGATTTCAGAAATCTGCCCTTTCTGTGAATCTTCAGAGTATTATTACTTTTTGCTTGTGCTTTAGGATTTCTTTCCAAGTTCCTTTCTTTCTATTTGCTCAGCCTTAGAGAAATCTGTTCATAAGCAGTGCTTCAAAGCTGCAAAGGTAAGCAGCATGCAGTTGGCTAATACCCGCTTCTTGGGTTCATTGTTATTGTTCAGTTGCTAGGTGATATCTGACTCTTTGCAACCCCATGAACTGCAGTACAGCAGGCTTCCTTGTCTTTGACAATATCCCTGAGTTTGCTCAAACTCATGTCCATTGAGTCAGTGATGCCCTCCAACCATCTCATCCTCCATCACCCCCATCTCCTCCTGCCTTTAATCTTCCCCAGCATCGTGATCTTTTCCAGTGAGTCAGCTCTTCACATCAGGTGGTTAATGTATTGGAGCTTCAGCTTCAGCATCAGTCCTTCCGATGAATATTCAATATTGATTTCCTTTAGGATTGACTGGTTTGATCTCCTTACAGTCCAAGGGACTCTCAAGCACTTTCTCCAGAGCATCAATTCTTTGGCATTCAGCCTTCTTTATGGTCCAACTTTCACATCCATACATGACTACTGGAAAAACCATTCTTTTGACTATACAGACCTTTGTTGGCCAGGTGAAGTCTCTGCTTTTTAATATGCTGTCTAGGTTTGTCACAGCTTTTCTCCCAAGGAGCAAGTGTCTTTTAATTGTGTGGCTGCAGTCACTGTCCTCAGTGATTTTGGAGCCCAAGAAAATAAAAGTCTAAGTGCTAAGAAAGGTGGTGTTTCCTTGACCAAGGGTCTGGCCAGTTTTAACTTAATGTTGCTCTACTGTACTGGGATCAGAGTTTTTGCTGTCTCCACTGCCCAATTTTCTTAAATTTTGAATTCATGAAACATAAAACGATAATCTCTTGTTTGCAAGAGTTCTCACCATGTTTCTTGGTGACTGTGTGCTTTACATTTGGGGTGTCTTCATCCCCATTTTTTATCACTTCCTCTTCCTCCCCCAGTGCACATATTTCCCATTCATTTTGTTGTCTTTCTGTTTCTTTTTTTACATTATGGGCTCTGATTAGATGTAGAAAGGCATTGAGGTTGGTAAAGGCTACAGTGATCACTCTGATGGCTTCAAATAGTAGTGGCCACACACTGTGGGGACGACCCATGTTATGTTTGGCACTGAGAGTCAGAGACTTCAGAGGAAGTGATGGTTCCCATTTCTATTTGGTTAACAAAGCAGAGAAAGGCCACCGAAAGTCTAATGGTCAGTGCGACCCCTCTTGGCAATAGCAGGAGGTTGTCTGTTCTCCTTTTTGACAGCACAGTTTTCATCTCATTTTTATATTTTCAGAGGTATCATAGGAGAAGATACTTTGTCACGAACCATTAGCCATAATATACTATAAAGTTTATCATAGTATTTTAATTTAAGGAATATGGTAAACCATAATTAAATACAGTTGACCCTTAAACAGCATGGTTTGAACATATACAGATTTTGTCAATAGTAGATAGTACAATATCCCATGATCCACAGCTGTTTGAATCCATGGATGCGGAACCACAGATGTGGAGGAAACGTGGATACCTAGGACTGACTAAAAATTATATTCCAATTTCCAGTTGCATGATGGGTCAGTTCCCCTTACCTCTATTGGTTCAAGGGTCAACTGTATATTCTTAATGGTGGCCCTATCCCAAATTATAATGACATTAATCATACATATTTTTTTGTACTGAACTCCTGTGATTACTGAGGGTACCATATTAGATCTGGCAAATTTTTCCTGTAAAGAGCCAGATAGTGAAAGTTTTCAGCTTTGTGCGCCGTGTAGTTGGGACAACTGCTCAACTCTGGCATACAGCACAGAAACATCCACAGGCAATACGTACACGAGTGTAGGTGGCTGTGTTCTAGTCAAAGCTTATGGAAATTGGTGGTGGGCTGGATTTGGTCATTTGTCTGTAGTGTGCTGGTCCCTGTATAGTCTATAGGTTTGGAAAGGCAAATCTATGAGTTGGAGGTGATGGAATTCCAGCTGTGAAACTGTGTTAGTTGCACAGTCTTGTCTGACTCTTCATGACTCCATGGACTGTAGTCCACTAGACTCCTCTCTCCATGGGATTCTCCAGGCAAGAGTACTGGAGTGGATTGCTGTTCCCTTCTCAAGAGGATCTTCATGACCCAGGAATCAAACCCCAGTCTCCTGCACTGCAGGCAGATTCTTTACCATCTAAGCCACCAGGGATGAAAACAATGCCAGCTGAGCTACTTAACATCCTAAAAGATGATGCTATTAAAGTGATGCACTCTGTATGTCAGCAGATTTGTGAAACTCAGCAGTGGCCACAGGACTGGAAAAGTCAGTTTTCATTCCAGTTCCAAATAAAAGCAATGCCAAAGAATGTTCAAACTACCATACAATTGTACTCATTTCACATACTAGCAAGGTAATACTAAAAATCCTTCAAGCTAGATTTCAGAAGTATATGAACCGAAAACATCCAGATGTACAAGCTGTATTTAGAAAAGGCAGAAGAACCAGAGAGCAAATTATCAACATCTGTTGGAAGATAGAGAAGGCAAGGGAATTCCAGAAAAAGCATCTATTTCTGCTTCATTAACTGTGCTAAAGCCTTTGACTGTGTGGAAAGCAAACTGTGGAATACCAGACAGTATTCCGCTTAAAGTGATGGGAATACCAGACCACCATACCTGTCTCCTGAGAAACCTGTATGCAGGACAAGAAACAACTGTTAAACCATATGTGGAACAATGGACAGGTTCCAAATTAGAAACGAGTACGTCAAAACTGTATACTGTAACCCTGCTTATTTAACTTATATGCAGAGTACGTGATGCCAAATGCCAGGCTGGATGAATCACAAGCTGGTATCAAGACTGCGAGGAGCAGTATCAGTAACCTCAGATATGCAGATGACACCAGTATCAGTAACCTCAGATGTGGCAGAAAGCTAAGAGGAACTAAAGAGCCTCTTCATGAAGGTGAAAAAGGAGAGTCAAAAAGCTGGCTTAAAACTCAACTTTCAAAAAACTAAGATCATGGCTTCTGGTCCCATCACATCTTGGCAACTAAATGGTGAATGTGTGGAGACGGTGACAAATTTTATTTCCTTGGGCTTCAAAATCACTGTGGATTAGTGACTGCAGCCATGAAATTAAAAGACACTTGCTCCTTGCAAGAAAAACTGTGACAAACACACAGCATATTAAAAAGCAGAGACATCACTTTGTTGACAAAGTTCTATCTAGTCAAAGCTATGGTTTTCTTCAGTAGTCATGGATGGATGTGAGTGTTGGACCATTTCAAGGGCTGAGTGCTGAAGAACTGACTCTTTTGGACTGTGGTATTGGAGAAGACTCTTGAGAGTTCCTTAAACTACACAGAGATCAAACTTGTCAATACTAAGGGAAATAAGTCCTGAATATTCATTGGAAGGACTGATGCTGAAGCTGAAGCTCCAATACTTTGGCCACCTCGTTTGTAAAAGCCAAGTCATTAGAAAAGATTCTGATGCTGGGAAAGATTGAGGGCGGGAGAAGAAGGGGTTGACAGAGGATAAGGTGGTTGGATGGCATCACGGACTCATTGGACATGAGGTTGAGCAAAGTCCGGGAGATTGTGAAGAACAAGGGCAGCCTGGTGTGCTGCAGTCCAGGGGATCTCAAAGAGTCAGACACCACTTAGTGACTGAACAATAACAATGAAGAAAAGAATGATAGAATTCAAGCGTATATTATAACAATAAAAGTGTCCTGCCAAAATGTTTTTCCATTTCTCTGGCCCACTTTGCTGACTTGCCTCTTCAGTCCTGTTTATACAGCATGAGTCCAAATGGGATCTAAATTCACCATCATGAAGTTCTGTTGTCTCCAGGGATATTTTCTCTTTAATGTCCTTCCTTCTTGTTCTAATTGGTCTCTGTTTGTGAAGATTCTATGTCTATAGGAAAAATCTTTCTATTAGAAGAAAGTCTAATAAAATATATAATTAAGCATTGCCAATAAGAATCAGAAAACCTGATTTTCCTTGTGCCAGCCTCTATACAGGTGATTACTCCTCCCCTCTGCTTTCCAGTTGACTCTGCCACTGTTGTTGGGTTTAGTCCCTGTCGATTAAGCTAGATTATACTGAGTCAATATTTCTGTTCAAGATTTGTGATCAGGACATTTGTCTACTGTTTACTTAATATTGTATAAATTCATTGTTTAGTTCTGTAAAGTTACTGAAGAATGAATATGCCATCAGATGTAACTTTATTTTTACTTCCTTTCTGAAATTTTATTAAACTCAAGAGCTGAGGTCAAGGAATGCTCAATGATTTCAATCCATGTCCAATTTTCACATACTCTGTGAGACATCAATTGTCATAATAATTTTATAGACTTATCCAGTAATAAAAGTAACCTAATACAAAGAAAACAGTTGTCATTTTAATTCCAGTGATTCAAGTGTTTGAAATTAATCCCTAATAGAGAGTAATGTATTAATCTAGCTGATCATATGTAATTGGGTTAAAATAAACACAGGCATGATGGAACTTTCCATGAAAAATTAAGGCTATTTGACACCCTCCACCACCCTCACCTTCCCCCAAGTACCCTGGCCTTATTTTCTTGCAGAGTGAGTTCCATATAAATTATGATAGTGAAAGTCAGAAGCAGATTCAAGGGATTAGATCTGATAGAGTGCCTGATGAACTATGGATGGAGGTTCATGACATGGTACAGGAGGCAGTGATCAAGACCATCCCCATGAAAAAGAAATGCAAAAAGGCAAAATGGTTGTCTGAGGAGGCCTTACAAATAGCGGAGAAAAGAAGAGAAGCGAAAAGCAAAGGAGAAAAGGAAAGATATACCCATTTGAATGCAGAGTTCCAAAGAATAGCAAGGAGAGATAAGAAAACCTTCCTCAGTGATCACTGAGAAAGGTCTTATCATTTCCTGGCAAATAGATGAGGAAACAATGGAAACAGTGACAGACTTTATTTTCTTGGGCTCCAAAATCATTGCAGATGGTGACTGCCATCATGAAATTAAAAGACACTTGCTCCTTGGAAGAAAAGCTATGACCCACCTAGAGAGCATATTAAAAACCAGAGATATTACTTTGCCAACAAAGGTCCATCTAGTCAAAGGTGTGGTTTTTTTCCAGTAGTCATGCATGGATGTGAGAGTTGGACTAAAAAGAAATCTGAGTACTGAATTGATGCTTTTGAACTGTGGTGTTGGAAAAGACTCTTGAGAGTCCCTTGGACTGCAAGGAGATCAAACCAGTCAATCCTAAAGGAAATCAATCCTGAATATTCATTGGGAGGACTGATGCTGAAGCTGAAACTCCAATACTTTGGCCACGTGTTGTGAAGAACTGACTCATTTTAAAAGGCCCTGATGCTGGGAAAGATTGAAGGCGTGAGGAGAAGGGGATGACAGAGGATAAGATGATTGGATCCAATGGACATGAGTTTGAGTAAACTCCAGGAGTTGGTGATGGACAGGGAAGCTTGGTGTACTGCAGTCCATGGGTCGAAAAGAGTTGTACATGACAGAGTGACTGAACTGAACTGAATGACTGTGCAGTCTCATTTTCTGCTTTTTGTGAGAAGTGCATATAACTGTTCAGGAGGTATCTTCTGTATAAATTCTACCACTTCTTGTGTAATTGAAACTTGGTTTATTCTAATCTTCCTTCTTTTGGCTTTAATTTGCCTTTCTTTCTTCCATTTTAAAAGCTGTAGTGATGTCAAAATGAGAAGCTGATTCTTTGTCTTCTCATTGTTGTGAAAACTCTTTTTAGGGCAGCAGAGACTAAGAGTCTGATATTCTGGGGGTGGGTGCGGTAGAGCTGAGACTGTAGGAATAAGGAGGTGGAATATCCTGTGGGCATTTAATGTTTGTCACCCATATTTCTCTGCACTGCCACATTCCCATTAATAGATATCTCAGGGTGTGATTGATTTTTTTTTCATGTTAAAGTGAAAAAAGTGTTTGTCACTCATTTGTGTCCGACTCTTTGGGACCCCCTTGATTATAACTCACCAGGCTTCTCTATCCATGAAATTCTCTAGATAAGAGGACTGGTGTGGATAGCCATTCCCTTCTCCAGGGAATCTTCCTGACCCACAGATTAAACCTGGGTCTCCTGCATTGCAGGCAGATTCTTAACCATCTAAGCCACCACGATACTTAAAGGCATGGTTGATTTTTTTTCATATTAAGGACCTCCCTAATACATATAGTTGAATGTGTAGATTTGCATAACTGATCCAGAAGAATAGTGAGATAGTTTATCAGTGGAGGGACACCTTCACTTTGAGATTAGTGCTAACTAAGCAGGCGTGTAAATGTTCTGAAGTGTTGAAATGGCTGATATTCTGAAGTCTTCTCTGCCAACCGTTTACCATTACCAGTCACCTTGGGCAAGGTGTCTCTGTGACCTTCGGCAAGTTCCATGACCTTTCTGGTTTTCACTTTGCTTGTTTTAAAAGGGGAATGAGAGTCCCTACTTCACAGGTTCACATAAAGTACCTAGAACAGTACCTGGCAAACAAAATCTACTCTTCTTTTTATTATTATTATTATTTAAAGTTGGGGATATGGTTGCTTTACAGTGTTGTATTGGTTTCTGCTGCTCAGTGAATGAATGAGCTAAATATATATATATATATGTTTATTCCCCCTCTCTTGGACCTCCCCCCATCCCCCGCACATCCCAGCCATCTAGGTCACTATGGGCATAAACCCTGAGAAACCATAATTCAAAAAGACACATGCACCTCAGTATTCACTGGAGCACTGTTTACAATAGCCAGGACTTGGAAGCAACCTAGATGTCCAAGGAAGTACTATTCTTACTGCTATTAGCTGTGCTTTTATTTGTTCTTAGAAATAGCCGAGAGTTGAGGAATGTGCAAATTTCTCAAGTTACACTGCCCTGAGAAGTGCTAATTCTTATCAAAGCACCAGGTGACTAATAAATACGAAAGGAGAGGAAATTGCTATTTCCGGCTGCTTGGGGGCACATGTTTGAGTTGGCTGTGAGTGAAGTTTTCCTACTGTCGTGGGTTTTATTAATATCGCCTTCTGATGGACTCTTTTTGGGGTGTTAGGATGAAACAGTGGTCCGCGTCCCTGGAAAATGTTGTCCACAGTGCTCTTCGCGGTCGTGCTCTGCCGCTGGCCAAGTGTACGAGGTAAGCTTTGATGTGCCCCTCATAGGTGTTGTGACACGCGTTCTTGCACATCTGCCCACTGCCTTGCTAACCATCATTCCTCCCCCGCCCTCATCTGACTCTGTGCCAGCATTAGTAACTCAGTACATAAACGGCTTTTTTCTTCTCTTCATGGAAAGTCTTTCTGAAAAAATTAAATCAGAGAGGATTAGAAATATAAAAGAATGTGCTGGCAAGCAGCACCTGGTTCATGAACCGTGGTGAACTTTCTGTTCACACCTCTTGAAGGGAGAAAGGAGTACCATTGGTTACTGTCAATGGACACTTAACCTGGAGCCTCTGGGAATATCTGTCTGGGTTGGACTTTATGTGCTGATATTCAAAGACAGTGTCTCCTGACTTACAGTGAGGTTGGGAGCAATTCGGGGTGGGAGGAGAGAGATGGAAAGGCAAGGAGTCTGGTGGTGGTGGAGCCTGCAAGCTTGAAGGTACTATTGGGACACTGTAGGTGACTACCCGGCACAGAGTAGGCACCAAACGAAAGTGAGTTCTACAAATCGAATGAATGAATGTTCTGTCTTGGGAGTGCCCAGCTGAACCAAAAGAAGGTTACATTATTCTAAAGCAAAGAATATATAAAAAATAAACCCCACTACTTCCCTTACTTACCAGTCATTCTCAGGAAAAGTAAATAGAAATTGTGATTTTTGACTCTCAGCAGAGAATCTGGAAGAGTATGAGGGGATGAATGACATAAACTCTAGATGGGTCCCTTGAAGTCTAGATGAAAAGAACTCATGGGGAAATGACTTTTCTATATACTAGATCTCTACTGTTTAATACAGTAGACACACACGTGCTAGATTATTTCCTCCTGGAAGGAAAAGCCTCTATGTCTGTTACAGTGTTTCTGGATGGCAGCAACAGAAATGCTCCTCTAAATGTGGCTTAGATGAAACATGTATGACCTCACATAGCAAGAAGCCCAGAGATGGAGAAGTTGTAGGGTTGGTCAGGTCTCCGTGATGACTTTTGATCTTTGCACTCTCCCATCCTTAGCATGTTGGCATTTGCTTCCTGGCTTGTCCCTTCACGTTCCAGCCATTGTGTCTTCCACAGCTTCAGGCAGCTCATCCTCACTCAGTCATTACTTAAGCCTGATGGAAGAAAGGGGTGGCTTTTCTTCTTTGATGGGGTGAGGAGAGTCCTTTCCTCAACTTCTAGCACTCTTCCCCTGGGGTCCCCTTGGTGGGGGACCATGTCTGTGGGCTGGCTGCAAGGGAAGCTGGAAAAGTGAGTGTGTGGCCATGAGAACTGGGTCTCCCAGCAAAGAAGAGCTAAAGAATAACCGTCAATTAGCCAGCAACACTGACTTCCTGTGATGCTTAGTGTTCCCAGGCCTCTGGGTACCTAGCATAGAGCAGGCAGGCCCTCAAGGCATCGGCAGAATGAATCCAGTTGAATAAGAACGAATCCAAAGTTCTCTCTGGACATTTCTTGACTTTTTTCCTTAGAGCCTCTTGCTGTGTGAATGTTATCGTTTCTCAGGATTACATTCAGTGTAACTCAATTGAAAACTAATAAAAAGTTGTGTGTCTTATGTGCCTCAGGCTTCTATTTGATACATGTGACATTTGATTTCCACTTTTTTCCCCCTTTCTTCAGCATGGAGAGCAGTGGCATGAAAATGCCTGCACCACGTGTACCTGTGACCAGGGCGAGGTCAGGTGTCACAAACAGCCCTGCCCTCCGTTAAGATGCGAAAAGGTATTTGGGATTGTGCAACTTTTATCAAGGTCATTTTCAAAATGCATTTCTTAGTCCATTGTGTCCCTTGAGGAAAGAGAAAGTGTTATGATGCTCAGATTATGAGATAGAGGTAAGAAGCACCTGTCTCCCAGGAAAGAGGTGGGGGTGGAGGGGAACCTGCCTTCATCTGGGGAGGTGGGGGAAGGGAAAGTGAAAGTGGTACTTGCTCAGTTATGTCCGACTTTTTGCATCCTCATGAGCTGTAGCCCATAAGGCTCCTCTGTCCGTGGGATTCTCCAGGCAAGAATACTGGAGTGGGTTGCCGTTTCCTTCTCCAGGAGATCTTCAGGGATCAAACCCAGATCTCCTGCATTGCGGGCAGATTCATTCTTTCCCATCTGAGCCACCAGGGAACGGTGTACAAACTTGGTGTTTTGTGTCCTTTTGCTCCGATGCTTTGGTGCCCTCCTGACCACTGCCCTTCCCCTCCCTTCTCTCTGCTTCCTCAGGGTCAGAGACGGGCTCGGCATCAGGGGCAATGCTGTGAGGACTGTGTGTCTCCTGCTGGAAGCTGCTCGCACAGAGGGCTCGTGCGATACCAGGATGAAATGTGGAAGGCCTCGGGCTGTGAGTTCTGCATATGTGACCATGGCCAAGTGACCTGCCAGACTGCAGAGTGTGCCAAAGTGGAGTGTGCCCGGGTAAGGAGTGGAGGCATCTCTGTTTGGACTTGAAACCCTCTCTGCAGCAGGATTGGTGGTCCCCCGCCTGTTCTTTCCCGTCCTTTCCCAGCAGAGGGGACAGCCAGGTTTGATGGCTCAATTTCAAGTTGTCTCCTAGCACAGAGCTTCTATAGTGTAAATGTTGCTTTCTGTTCAGATTGGCTTGGAACAGCTAGCCTGGAGCTGTTCGCTCTTGGTGCAGCTGGTTAGATGGGAAGCCCTGAGCCAGAGACGCAGACACAGAAAGAGATGACGTGGACAGGAGCCTAACAGTCAGCGCAGCTGGGCCTCGTCACTGGTGGCTGCCCAGCTCAGTCTGGTTCTGAAGCAGAGTCTGCAGGTGCTCTGGGGGTCCAGCTTCTGTCACAGGCCCCACTGGCAGCTTTTAGTGGCCAGCCAGCACCTGGAGGCTCTTCCTGTGAATCAGGAAAGGAAATGTGTTTGTGTTTTTGTTTTAAAGAGGCATGGAAGGAGACCCGATAAATAATTAACTCTGTTGACCTCCGTGGACTTGTGCCGTCTGCAGAATTTCTAGAATCTTTTAACAAAGTAGCCTCTGTTTGGACTGCAGATATATATGGTAGGGAAATTGCTTTTTTTATTTTCCCTTTGAACTCAATTTTGACCCGCTGCAAAACAAATTGCTTTCAAAGCTGTCTCCCTCTCCCTGGCCGCTCCCATCCGCCCCACCAGTTTCCCTCGGGGTTATGAACTTGAGTGGATGAGTGGAGCTAGGAAGATCTGAAGCACGGGGTGTCTGTGAAGGCATTTTTCTTTCTTGTTCTCCCCCACGTCTCAGCTCCTCTTGACATGGCTCCTGGGGAGGAACAGCCTATCAAACAAGGCTGTCAACGACAGAGCTCTTTTTTCCTGTTGCCCCCTACTTCAGTGTCCCAGCTGAGCTGAGACACAGTTAGGTAAAGAGGGCCTCGCGTTTCGCAGATTTATTTCCCTCCACATGCCTTTTCATTTCTCTTCTTCATGTCAGGGAATCAGAGTGGTTGGATGAAGATGAGAAAAACCCTGCTCAGGGCCCTCTTCTGTTTCCCCCTCTCTCTCGGGCCAAGACTGGGCTTCCTGGCCTTGGCAGTCTGCCCAGAGGATGCTGGGTTATTTCCAAAGTTTTAATTTGTCTGATATCCCAGGGTTTGTGGAAAATCGGGGAGAGGTGACCCTGGTAGGGTGGGTCCCTTAACCACCTAGTTTCAGCCAGGTCTATAGCAAGAGTCTCACTCACAGGAAATAATTTGCACCCCCCCGCCACCCACCGCCCAGTGTTAATGCATTTGCGAGTGCCTGCCAGTCTCCATGGCTCCTGCTGTGGTGGCATAAGCCAGGCCCTCTCCTCTGTTCTTAGGTGGGGGAGCAGCCGCTGAAGCCAGTGGAATGGGTCTCAATGCTCTGCAGGTCACCCCATGGCGTTATCTCACCCGCCTCTCATTCTCCTCCCACATCCACTCGTCTTCTCTTTTATGAATTGAGTTCTAATGCCTTTAGCCTATTTCTCCAGATCTTTAATCAATTAGCACATATTGTTTGAAGACCCTGGATTCTACACTGAATGTACTACCAGGTGGGAAATTTTAACCAAAACTAAACCGTGCAAAAAATATCCCTCAGCCTTCTTTCTATGCCATACTTCCGTAAATAGCTATACTTAATGACCTTGTGTGAAAGTCGCTTAAGTGTCTTCCCTAGTGGCTCAGATGGTAAAGAATCTGCCTGCAGTGCAGGAGACATGGGTTCGATCGCTGGGTCAGGAAGATCCCCTGGAAAAGGGAATGGCAACCCACTCCAGTATTCCTGCCTGGAGAATTTGATAGAGGTGCCCGGCGGGCTACAGTCCATGGGATCGCGAAGAACTGGACACGACTGAGTGACTAACACTTTCACTTCCTCAGTGACCTTATGAAAGCCTGGGATACTCACTTTTGAACTTCTGTGTAGCTTGGAGATAACAAGATGAATAAGATACATTTTAATCTCAAGAGTTCCCAGGGTTTTCGAGGGAAATTGGATACATACACAGGAGTTATAATATGCAGTGACACCAGTGATTAGGAATTAACATGAATAAAATGCATTAGGAGCACCTGGAGAAAATGATGATATTTGCCAAGGCGAGCAGTAAAAGTACGCTATTGGTATTTTTACTCAATTCTACCCCATTTTCTGCCTATTCTGATACATCAAGGTCATTTGATTTCTAATCTTCATACCAAAGGTAGAATAAGTCTATGTCTATATCCTCAAAGGTGCAGAAAAGTAAACTTCTAGAGAAAGAGACATAATTGTGCAGCATCACCATTGTAATAATTATTGCATTATTATCAACAACAATGTTATGATAGCATTGAAATAGCAAACAGTCTGTCTTTGTTGAAAAAGGAGCAAGTGGCATGACCTTTGTCACTGATGTATGAAACCAAATCCTTAGACATTGAAATATAAGTAAATCAGAAGTAGAATAGCATAACAGGATGATTTCCATGTTTCTATATTTGGTATTATCTTGAGCATGAATTCAAATGAAGAAGTCAATTTGCCATTTTTTTTAAAGACCTCCCATTCATATATGAGAGATAAAATGGTAAGGGAATCAAAGTTTCTAGCAAAAGACATGGAAGAAGGTAGTCGTGCTGTCGATGTGAGGTGCTTTTCCCTTCTCCAGCAGAGGAAAATTCCCTCAAAAGGATGTTTTCTCTTGCAGTGGGCGGGTTGGTGGAATGACAAAGTCTCTATCTGGTGGATGGATACTGGTGTGATTCAGTGGTGAGGGGTTAGCAGATTCCATCTGGCCTATGCAGCAGAATCCTCTTAAAAAGAAGAGTTAGTTTGGTTTCACAAAGCAATTTTTCTCAAAGCCAAAGTCTGATGCTAATTGGAGCAAGCTCCTCATCGTAGTGAACTGATGCAGTTTGGGGCATCCAGATGTCTATAAATAGCAAATCTATTTAGAACTTCCTGCCTCACCGAAACTGCATCCTCACTCCCCAGGAGCAGGGCTAGTGGTTATTTTCAGGAGCTTTTGAAAACTCAGAAAAGCTACGTTCTTTGCCTTATCAGAGTGCTACAGGCTCCATTTTGGGTTTTGTCTGTTTGTATTGTAGTAGGCACTCAGGAAGGTCTCATGCCTTTCAACTGTAATAGAAGGACACGTACTCTGTCTTGTTTCAAAACATTGTTTTAAGTGACTTAGATTACACGTTTATCAACCCCTTTATATGCTTGGAAAGCAAATTTCTCAATGTTCGTGGGTTAGGCCTTCACTACCAGCTAATTTGTCACGTTTCTGCAAAACAATTTATATGTAAATACGTTTGCTCCCTGTAGCACCCTCTGACTGGCATGAAATTTTGAGGAATGGTGATCTATCTAACCCCTTCCTTTTTGAAGTAACTTTTTAGATATTATAAAAATTATGGTCATTCATATATTTTTGTGTTTCTTTTAAAAGTGATAGTTTCATTAAAATAATACATATTCACTTAGAAACTTGAAGGCTCAAGAGAAGTAGAAAAGAGACTTTAAAATCCATTCATAATGCTACAATTGAAAGACAACCAATGCTTTTCTTTCATATTTTTCTTTAGTGCAGTGTTTTTAAACATAAATACTGTGATTATTCTGTTTATGCAATTTTACATTATTCAGTTTTTACCTAAGCACGGTTTTTACACTTCTAATGTAATATAGATCACAAAATAAATAATGTCTTCATGTAAAGCAACATCATCATTTTTTAAAAAGTAGATACATCTTTAGAAAGTGGGAAGTGTTTTAAAGAATACTCTTTAGCCTACAGATATTAGATGCTACTATATGCATATGGAGAAGGCAATGGCAGCCCACTCCAGTACTCTTGCCTGGAAAATCCCATGGACAGAGGAGCCTGGTGGGCTGCAGTCCATGGGGTTGCTAAGAGTCGGATGCGACTGAGCGACTTGACTTTCACTTTTCACTTTCATGCATTGAAGAAGGAAATGGCAACCCACTCCAGTGTTCTTGCCTGGAGAATCCCAGGGACTGGGGAACCTGGTGGGCTGCCGTCTCTGGGGTCGCACGGAGTCGGACACGACTGAAGTGACTTAGCAGTAGCAGTAGCAGCATGTGCATATGAAAAGTTGTAAATAAAGCTTGTCTTTTTAATAGTAGACTTCCTGGGAGATAGGAAAATTATGTTTAATGAAATTATGTTTTCTAAGTTATAGAATTCAGAATTATTTTTATAGTAAGCATTTATTATTTCATAATAAAAAAATTGAAATGATTGATTTTGATAAGTTAAAAGTGATAAAATGATGGCTTTGCAAGTTCAATATCTGCCTTCCTAGTGTGGCATTTCTTTCCTTCCTCTTGTAATTTTTAAAATAGTGGTTATGTGAATTGGATAACAGTTTCAGAATATTGAATAGAAATTAGTTTTCTGCTGTTTAATTTATGCCTGAGACTTCATCTGTGCATATAGGGATGTGCCTGATTTTGTATTCAAGGGAAAATGTTGGTGTGACTTGAGCACTGTTAATGAAATCAAATCACAAGTTCAAGCCTTGAACATAAATTTAAGGTGCTTTTCTGAAACTCATAACTTTCCATGACTACAAGATTGCTTGTGGCCTTTCTTCTTCATGGGAGTTCCTGGTCATGGGTAGGAAATCATACCCAAAGATCATCAGAACTGGAAAGAAAAAAACCCTTGGAGGAAGGGGTGAGCTGTATTGACTAGGCTTTTCATAGGGATATAGCACAGGGGAGATGCAATAAGTCATGAGCCAAAGCAGAGGGGTGTGTTATGGCTTTTCATTCTACTTAGGGAATTCAACCACTTCGCAATTTAGTGCTGCTACCTGGAGATGTTAATTTGATGTGTATTTCTGCAACCTTTATTCTGCAGGGTGAAGAATTAATTCACTTAGAGGGAAAATGCTGTCCTGAATGCATTTCAAGGAATGGTTATTGTGTTTACAAAGAAAATGCAGAATTTGTGAGTATCGGGCTAATAACCGAAGACTAATAACAATGAATCTTTGGAAATTAGTTTAATAAGGGGGCATTACCTTCTCATTTCTTTTACCCATTCACTTGTTTAACAAGCGTGATTGCACTGCTATGCCAGGTACTGGAGATACAGAAGCCCACACCGCAGGCAGAGCCCCTGCTCTCCAGGAGCTTTGGTTTCATGGTGGCACACAGACAACAAACACGTATTGGGTGGTGATGGGCGCCACTTTGAAAATAAAACAGCTGGGTAGTAACTGAGAGGAGAGAGGCTTCTTTTACATCAGATGATGGGAAGAGAAAGAAAGAGAAAGAGAAGAGAAATTTGAGCAAAACCTGAAAGAAGATGCTGAGGGAGTAAGCCAGGGATATGTTGGAGGGGGATACATACCGGGAAGAGGAATCAGCAAAGGAAAAAATAGTGGAGCAGAAGTGTGCTTGGCAGGTCCAGGAAACAGCAAGAAAGTGAGTTTGGCTGGAACCAAGGGAATGAAGGGGAAAGGCTCTGAGATGAGGTTCAGGAGGTAGCCTGGACCCCAGTTTCACCCAGACACAGATGGGAGCTGCTGGACAGTCTTGAGCAGAGCAGGGCTGTGAGGGGCTTACTTGTGAGAGAGTCACATTGGCTACCATATGGGCAAGTGACAAAGGAGGTGAGACTGATACTAGCTGGTTTGATTAAAAGGTTTTGCAGTCATCTGGAGGAAAGTGGTGGTGCTTTTGTCTAGGGAGGCAGTGATATAAAGCGATCAAGCTCTAGGTTTATTCTGCAGGTAGAGCTGAAAGGATTTTGATGTGTTGGATGTAGAGCAAAACTATTAGTTAAGGTTTCATTTATTCCTAAGTCTGTACTTTGTTTTTTCTTCTATACACCCAAGGAAACATATTTATCTTAATCTCTTCAAATTTGCTCTATCTTTATAGCTCTTATTTTCATGTGGGTTTCTTGGAATGTCGATAAATTCAATGTGTTCTTAAAAGCACATCTGTTAATCATAGATACAGCTGCTTCACTGACCAATCAAAGTGGGATTATCAGTATTAGGATTAGATGCTTTGACTGGTGAACTGATTCCTACACCTTTTTCTCTTGTGATCTGGGTAACTTGTACCTGTCGACTTACCAATGTTTTGTATAAGCTGGGGATGCTGTGTGGTGTAGGGTTAAAGCATGCGAGCTCTAAATTCAAACCCCTATTTTGCCACATACTGACAATGACCTTGGGCAAGTTACTTAATCCTCAGCTATAGAGATAAAAATAGTACTTATCTCATGAGTCTATTGAGATGATACATATAAAGTTAGAACAATACCTGGCATATAAAGAAGCTTAAGATTATTATTATCATCATGCTGTTGGCATTGCCTGCTTCATATCGATACTTCCTAATTTAGTTACCTTTGTTTCCTAAGAATTTAGGAGATTAAAGGTTCCCTATAAATATTGAAGTTGTGTTTTCTCTCTTTATCACAGTATTAATTTTCCTATCCATTTTTGAAGGTAAATAAAGCCCAGTAGAATTCAATAAAAGCAAGTTGTTTTAAGTAAGCACAAATTCCCATGATGCTGCAGTACCATAGAAGTTTCAAGAATTTGCTCTTACAAGCTTAGGTCTCTTGCCTGCAAAGTCCTTCATATTGAGGGGAATTGAAGCCAAGTACTCCAGCACAAAGTGAGAATGAGAATTCAAAAATATTTCCTAGGCATATTGTCTTCACGTCATATTGGTATGCTTTTCTTGTTTTTGATATATATTTTATTTATATTCATAAACAATGACTGAAGTTGCTTGTTACTTAGGGAAAAATGAGTATTTCCTATTGAAAAAATGACTAGATCAGCCTAATGGTGTTTTTAGTAGTATAAAAATAAATATATTTCTATTTTGCTTTGTTCCTAGGTGTCCTCAAATGCAAGTAAAGTTAAACGTATTCCAGTAAGTATAAATTTTTAGCTCGTAGATAAATATGTACAAAATTATTTTAAGCAGTGATCTACATAAACTGTCCTGGGAAACCTTAATGCTCAGTATTTTTGATAGTCATATTTGATGGCACTGTGGTCTGGGATTAAGAACTGTAATGATAACAAAGACTGACTCATTGAACTTTTGCTAAATACTGTCACATTAATTGTTCAGAATGCTTAACATCAACTGAATTAGTAAACATTTTATCAAAACTTTATTTTAAAGTATGCCCTTTTATTCTCTTTAACAATACCTCCTTCATGTCCCCAAACATTCTGGTAGGAACTTTTGTCTCTTTTCTATCTCCAGGGTGAATAGCACAGTGAGCAGAAAGGAATTGCTCTTTATAATTCACTTTGGACGCTCTGTCAAAGCACTAATGTTTATTATCATCATTTGCTTGGCTGAAAAGAATATTTAGTGTGAGAAAGCCCATGGCACAGCCACAGCCCACTAAATGTGGGTATGCGAGAGCTGTCACTGTACGAATACATGACCCTACTGTTGCTCTTGCTATAGTAACAATAAGGAAATTCAGCATTTTCACCTGCTTCCTACTGTTGTTATAAAGATTGTGTTTAATGCACCTGCTAATCACCAGGTACACAGTAATCCCTTCTGGTGTTTTTGTTTTGTTTTGGTTTGGTTTTTCTGAGATAGGTTGAGAATCAAGTGTTATATGCTTGCGTATTCTGGAAGCCCCAGAATGCTTTCACATTTTATCTTTCGGCCTGGGTTCTACTTTAAAATAAATCAATTATGAACAAAGAAGGGGAGACGCTATCCTTTTAAATTTATAACTCTTGTTATTGTTGTTCAGTCACTAAGTCATGTCCTACTCTTTGCAACCCCATGGACTATAGCATGCCAGGCTTCTCTGGCTTCCATTGTCTCCCAGAGTTTGCTCAAATTTGTGCTAACTGAGTCAGTGATGCTATCTAACTATCTCATCCTCTGCTGTCCCCTTCTCCTTTTGCCTTCAATCTCTCTCATCATCAAAGTCTTTTACAATAAGTTGGCCCTTCCCATCAGATGGCCGAAGGATTGGAGCTTCATCTTCAGCATCATTCCTTGCAATGAATATTCAGGGCTGATTTCCTTTAGGGTTGACTGGGTTGAACTTTTCTGCAGATGTCCTGTTTCAGTTAGGTTTGACATTGTGCTAATCAGGAGCCTTCACTTTGACCCTTATGGAAATCATGTGTTCTTCACCAGCCACCTGGCTTCTGAATCTCTGCACTCTGATAACAACGTCCTTCTTTGCTGTCTCCTGCAGGAGGGAGAGAAGTGGGAGGATGGCCCTTGCAAGGTGTGTGAGTGCCGGGGGGCTCAGGTAACTTGCTACGAGCCCTCTTGTCCTCCCTGCCCGGTGGCCACACTCGCCCAGGCGGTGGAGGGACAGTGCTGTCCCGATTGCACAGCAGGTGGGTCCATGGCCACTTCATGTCTGCTGAGCTGTCCTTACTGCCACACAATTCAGAGAGGTCTCCTCTCTTCCTGCCCCTTGCTTATTTTTCTCTACTCACTCACTCGGTTTGTTTGTTCCTTCTTAATTTTTTCTAACAAATGACAGCTAATTAATCTTGGTCCATGCGTTTGCCAAACTCAGCTTATTATGAGTATGTGACCTCGCAGAAGTCATTGGTCCTCTCTGAATCTTCATGTCCTTGTTGATAAAATGGCCTTATCTTCCTTGAAAAATTATTGTGAAAATTAAATACAGTAATGTTCGAAAACTTGTAAAGGCAAACGTGTTTACTAGGACTGCTTCGTTGTTGAAGATCAAAGAAAAATTGTTGCAAGTTTGTTATGGATGTTCATTTCTTTAAGGTGAACTATTAAACAGATGGCTCCTTTTGGAGTTCTCAAATGGGTTTTTGAAGTTGAAGGACCCATTAATTTCTTCCAAAAGAAAATTTATCTACTTGTACTGCAACTCTGTCTTCAAATCACCTGGGGTTGAATTAGTTCCAGTTAATAATTGTTGGTAAGCCCTGGAGTGGCTCTGGCTGAGCAGTAATTTGCCTGAGAGCTCAGTCTGCCTTGGAGAGGTGGCATTTTCTTGCACTCATATTTCATAATTAATTGTTTTCATCTGTGAGTTGCAGCTTTTCATATTGGCATTTGCACTCAACATATTTTGGCTAATCAGTGTTTCCATGAAGAGTTTATCATGGGAAAACCATGGCAATATCAGGGTTTCGTTACTTTACCCTCACCAAAGTGACTCTTTGTGCTTTCCAAAACAAATATGTAGTGTATTATAATTTCCCAAACCTTGAAAAATCAGGTCCTTGACAACTGTGAAACCTAAAAGTAGTCCTGTGCTGACAATTTACAACAATGTTCAGTGGTGATCCCAGTGACTGGTAATGAGGTTTGAAATCTTAGAGAAAAAGGGAAAAAAATGGCTGTATTTTTTTTAAAGAATATAATAACTTTTTCAGTAGTGTAGGTTTTATGTTTTAACCTTTATGCACATCAAAGGTTAGGAAAAACTTCTAGGAAATTATAAATCATTGAATCTGCTTAAATCATCTATCATGGAACTAGTCATTCCTGTTTCTAGAGGTATTCTAGGAGGAGACAGAAGCATGAAAAGGCCTAGTTTGGTAATGTTTTTAATGTTTTCACTTTGGGGGCACAGTGATTGTATTTCAAACAAGGAGCAATTCCTGGAAATCTTGCATTGAAATCAATTTTGCTATTTGGAGTCCTTTTTTCATCCTGAGTTTTCTCCATATTTTTTTTTACAGATCCTCTATAGCCCTTTTCATGCATAAAACCTATACTGTTGAAAAACAGTTATTGTTTTCTTAAAAAAAATACAGCCACTTTTTTCTTCTTTTTCTCCAAGATTTCAAACCTCATTACCAGTCATTGGGATCATCACTAAACTTGGTGGTAAATTGTCAGCAAAGGGCAAGTTTGATATTATTTTTAATGTCTTCATTTTGGACACTGTTTTTCAGACAAGGAGCAATTCCTTGAAATCTTACACTGAAATCAGTTTTGCTATTTGGAGTCCTTTCTCATACACACCCAGAGTTTTCTTGATATGCTATACAGATCCATATACCCCATAAATCCCTTGTTAAGAAGGAGGTAAGATAAGTTATGTGGTCTTTACTGAGTTCTCTTTTTCTTTGTCCTTGATCATAGTTCGTTGTCACCCAGACTGCTTGACCTGCTCTCAGTCTCCAGACCACTGTGACCTCTGCCAGGATCCCACCAAGTTGCTGAGGAATGGACAGTGTGTGCACAGCTGTGGTCTGGGGTTTTACCAAGCTGGTGCTCTCTGTTTAGGTACGGCTCCAGACAGACTACCCAGGGAGGGACTGAGGCTCACTGGTATCCTGGATGGGGTCATGGTGCAGGAAACTCACAACTTCCAAAAGCCATGAGAAGGGGGTAATGTCATCTGTAGGCTCCTTGACCTCTCTACACCCATCTCACACTTGATGGGTGTTTCCACACTTACCGGGAGGTATTAAGAGATGAAGGGGCAGTCAGATGTTTACTAGATAGTGATGGTTGGATTTCTCACTTTCAAGGATAGTCATCAGTTAATCCAAGATAGAACTTCAGAGGAAACATGACCTTCGAGAGCACTTACTGCTAAGTCGCTTCAGTCGTGTCCGACTCTGTGTGACCCCAAAGATGGCAGCCCACCAGCTCCCCCATCCCTGGGATTCTCCAGGCAAGAACACTGGAGTGGGTTGCCATTTCCTTCTCCAGTACATAAAAGTGAAAAGTGAAAGTGAAGTTCCTCAGTTGTGTCCAACTCTTCACGACCACATGGGTTGCAGCCTACCAGGCTCCTCCATCCATGGGATTTTCCAGGCAAGAGTACTGGAGTGGGGTGCCATTGCTTTCTACTAGAACTTTATTGTTTTGCTAATGGGGAATCTGTGGGAAAGAATGAGTTGGCTTGCTTAATATCACACAGATAATTGGTATCAGAGCTTAGTTCTTCTGGATTACCAGAGGATCCAGAGGGGGTTCACGTGCATTTCAGAATTCTTATAGTACACGTGCGGCTTCCGAGGTGGCACTATTGGTAAAGAACCCGTCTGCAGGAGATGTGAGAGATGCGGGCTCGGTCCCTGGTGCAGAAGGATCTCCTGGAGAAGGAAATAGCTACCCACTTCAATATCCTTGCCTGGAGAATCCCATGGACAGAGGAGTCTGGCAGGCTACAGTCCATAGGGTCACACAGAATCAGGCACGACTGAATCGCATAATACGTATGAGAGGGAGCTCTCACTGGGAGAATTTGGCTTGGTTGAGGCCAAATCATTATTACTTTTTCTCCTATCTCTAACTCGGGGGGCTAATTATCCATTTTAGAATGTGTAGGTTTACACCCTGGCTGTGGGTATACCCTCTCTGCCCCTCAGCATTCTTACCTGTAAAGTGGGGTGATTCCGGTACCTTCCTCAGGAGGCATTGTGGGGATTACATGTGTGAGTACACGTCAAGTGCCTAGAATAGTGTCTAGGATGTTGTCAGATCTCAATAAAAGTCAACTGCTTGTATTATTTTTGTAATTATTCATTTCTGCCTACTCTCTCTCCTGATTCATAATCTTCAACTTTCTTGGAAGTTATTTATATCTCTGAATAAGGGGTATTCTTGTAAATGATTGAGTGAGAAAGCTATTATAGGGGGCAAATGGATAAGAAGAGAAAAGCAAGACCCTTGAGCCTAACTGCCTTGCCTCCAATGCCAGCTTCATGTGACCTTGATCTTGAGCAGATTATTTTGCCTCTGTGAGCTTGCTTGTCATTTGTATCATTGGGATTGATACTCTATCTCATAGCGTTGTTGTGAAAATTAAATGCGTTTATATACGTAAAGCACTTCACGTATTGCCTGGCATGAAGTATATGCTGTGTAAATGAAGGCAGGTAGAGTTGTTTTCCTGCCCTCCTGATTCTCTGTGTCTCCAGAATTGGGCTGTGTAGGGACTGGCACCAGGGCAGCGCACTTGAACTAATGAGAGGCTCCCTTTCTCTTTCTCCTACCCTTGCCGAGCCAGCCTGCCAGCCACAGTGCTCCACCTGTACCAGTGGGCTCGAGTGCTCGTCCTGCCAGCCTCCCCTGCTGATGCAGGAGGGCCAGTGTGTGTCCACCTGTGGGATCGGCTTCTACCAAGACCGCCACTCCTGTGCAGGTAAGCCCTGACCCGCCATGGTCAAGTAGGCCACCAAAAAAGCTTCCTCCTGCCCCCAAACTACCGGGGGCCACCCGGAGCTATAAGCAGCTTTTCAAATAGGAGAAGAAATTCTGAATGTGATTCCTTATGGCGTGAGAACAGTAGGCGAGAGACCTGACAAAGAGTGTTTTTATAATTTTATTAGTGCTTTAGTGATGTACATTGTGATGTGATTTCTAGAAGTCCTTTTGCACATATCTGGGGGCCCTGGGACAGTATCTGATGAGCATTATACTTTGACTCAGGCTTCCCAGGTGGCTCACATGGTAAAGAATCTGCCTGCAATGCAGGAGACCTGGGTCTGATCGCTGGGTCAGGAGGATCCCCTGGAAAAGGGAATGGCTACCCACTCCAGTATTCTTGGCCAGGAAATCCCAAGGACAGAGGAGCCTGGTGGACTACAGTCCTTGGGGTTGCAAAGAGTCGGACACAACTTAGCAATTCAACAATGACAAACAAAATACTTTGGCTCAGATTGTCATTTTAGAAAGTTAAGTCAGATTCCTTCATGGTATAAGAACATAGGACTTAAATAAAGAGGAACTATATTTATATATTTTTAAGCTTTACTTTCACTTAGAGAGGGAGAAACAGAGACAAGAAACTTGGACAAATAAAAGTAGGCTTTTAAGTTTGCTCCTACTTTAGTATCTGCCTACTTAGCAGATGTGTTAGTATTTATTACTTTGCTGGTAAGTCGCTTCAGTTGTGTCTGACACTGTGCGACCCCATAGACGGCAGCCCACTAGGCTCCCCCGTCCCTGGGATTCTCCAGGCAAGAACACTAGAGTGGGGTGCCATTCCCTTCTCCAATGCATGAAAGTGAAAATTGAAAGTGTAGTCGCTCAGTTGTGTCCGACTCTTAGCGACCCCATGGACTTCAGCCCATCAGGCCCCTCCGTCCATGGGATTTTCCAGGCAGGAGTACTGGAGTGGAGTGCCAGTAGCTTTATATGCCTAATTTTGGGTTTTTTTAATTTTTTTTATTTATTTTGTGGCTGTTTGGTCTTCATTGCTGCTCATGGACTTTCTCTAGTTGCTATGAGTGGAGCTGCTCTTTAGTTGAGATATGCAGGCTGGGCTTCTCATTGGAGTGACTTCTCTTGTTGTGGAGCCTGCACCCTAAAGCTCTTGGTCTTCAGTAGTTCTGGCGCTTGGGTTTAGTTGCCCTGTGGCATGTGATGTCTTCCTGGACCAGAGATTGAACCCATGTCTCTTGCGTTGGTAGGTGGATTCTTAACCACTGGATCACCAGAAAAGTCCTTATTTATATTTTTAACTCTATATTCTTTATTATAATCTAGTTGAAATTCTAGTATCTTAACCATCTCAGGAGGTAGGAATAGTTATAATATGATTTAATTTATTTTTTATGCATGACTATTTTTTCAATAGTGATTATAATCACAGGTATAAGTAAAAGAGTAAATGTATAAAGAATTTTTTTAAATGCAGAAATAGAGGGAGGTGTGATGGTGAGAACAAAGAAAAGGACAGAATCCTAAGTTTGTCTTTTGAAAGAGGGAATCAGGTGTGCCCAGAACCTAAGTCAGGATGTGCAGTGGCAGGAAAACCCAAGGAGGTAGACGGACCAGAGGTGGGTCTCGGGTGTCATCCCAGAGAACTGTGGTAGCTGCATTCTGCAGCTGAGCCAAAGGGCAGGGATGTGACAGGAATTGGGAGATGGGCCAGTCTGGGGGTCAGCTAGTAGGCTCCTTTCTTTCATGTCCTTGGTTAGATTTTCAGAAAAGTCGGAGGGAAAATGGTAAAAGAGAACCAGTGCTGTCTAGGCTATCTAAGTAACGAAAGCAATTTACATGTCCACTTATGGATAAGCAGATAAACAAAATATAGTCTGTGTATGCGGTAGAATATTATTCAGCCTTAAAAAAGAAAATCTTCCATATGAGATAATGTGGTTGAATTGGGGACATTGTACTAAATAAGTAAGCCAGTCACAGAAGGATGGATGCTCTGTAATACCGCTTATTTGAGGTACCTTGGTTTTCCTGATGACTCAGTGGTTAGTAAAGAACCTGCCTGCCAGTGCAGGAGATCCAGGTTCCATCCCTGGGTCAGGATGATCCCCTGGAGAAGGAAATGGCAACCCACTGCAGTATTCTTGCCTGGGAAATCCCCAGGGACAGAGGAGCCTGGTGGGCTACAGTCCATGGGGTCAAAAAAGAGTCGGACATAATTTAGTGACTGAACAACGATGACATATTGAAGTATCGAACATAACAAAACTGACAGAAGTCAAGGGTAGAAGGGCAGTTGCCATCGGCAAAAAAATGCATTCCTGCATCACAGCAAGTCTAAAATTTTGGTTGTGCAAGATGAATAAATTCTAGTTATCTGCTGGGGAAAAAAAAAGTCAGTGCATGGTATTCTTTAGGTGTGCAGGCTGAATGAGCTCCAAGGCCAGGTGAAAGTCCCTTGTGGAGGAGATTGCTGGCCGTCTCCACTCCTGGTCATGGTTATGGGCAGAATCCACAGGACTGTGGAAACCACCTTGAAAGGAAACACTGGTACTGTGTGTGCCTTGTGGATGTGAGGATAGTGGGTCTGGAGCCAGTCACATTACAGAAAGAGAAGCATCCTGGCTTCTGAGTCTGACATGGGGGCTTTTTGAGATCTGGAAGAATTCTTTATTTCTGTATCCCCAACATTAAGGGCTGAACGAAGGGTTCAGGTTTGTTGGGCATTTGTTGAATAAGTGTTTGAGTGATGAAGGAATGTCCCACCCCTTGGTGATCCTTGAAGGACCAGCTTTTCGACAGCAGTGTCAGCCACAAAAGAAAAAAGAACTCTTAATGTTTATTACAATCCCATTGTATTTACTGGTTATTTTAGAAAAGGTTCAAAGTGGGTGCATACGAATGCTTTTTAAAGTGTCTAATGGTTCGGCAATTTAGGTAAACTGCTGAAATTTCAATTTGATGAAATTATTGAATGTATTCTTTATTCCTTTCTTCTATCCCATCAAAGAGACCTCCTGCTAGCACTCTTGCAACAGATTTGCCTTTGAAAGGGAAGTAATTCCCCCTAGATTTTATTTTCCCCCCATACCTCCTCCACCCCGGCCAAATGTCCCACATACATGTTTACATTTTTCTTTTTTTGGCCACTTTCCTTCCTCCTAAGCCCAGTGTTTTAATTGGTGTTGTTAATGCGGTTTCAGGGCACTTTGAAATGGGTAATGTTTCATTTGATTACTGGTTTACGTAGCTGACTGCTTCCACATTCCATCCACATGCCCATACACAAATGCCTTAGTAGAATGTTGCTGGGAAAATTTGTTCATGCACCCTCCAGGGAATTAAACCAATTTGCTTTAGTTCAGCCTGGTTGCATTTTTATGCATAAAGTGGGAAGAAAAAGGAAAGCAAGAGGAGAGAGAGAAGAAAGGGAACGATCTTAAAAATTAAGGCTAAACTTGTGATCAATTTCCGTATACTCATTTGATGGTGAGATTGCCCAAATAATCTTTCCAAATAAACTTTCTCATTATCAGAAATGTTTTTTTTTTTTTGCAATATTTGTGTTTTGCACCATTTTGGGTGTTTTTTCACCATTGACCTTAGAAGTTGATCAACCAGTGCTCATTCAGAGTGCTAAACTTTTCAAAATGAAGCCTGCCATTTTATGGTTTTTCTGGATTGATTCCTTCTGCCAGAATCATTTATGTTCTGGCTGGCATTAATTGCCACTTTATTGACCCATCAAAAGCAAAAGAAAGCGAACATGTGCTGAGAGAACTCATTACCAGAAATTAGCTGATTAATATTCATGCTCACCATGTTGAATATGAGACAGAATGAGAAATTCTAGGCAGACCCAAGAGGCACACAGACCCATGACTCTTCAAGAAAAGAGTCGAGAAAGTAAACCAGAGGGAGGTAAAAGAAGGGTCTGAGTCCTACCCGAGAACCACATCCTTAGGGGCTTTTATCATTGTTTCTTTTCCCTTGAGTTTTGTGGTATATACACACATGTACGCATATGCCTACTAACATGTACATGTATTCACATTATTGTTATAATCTTGTGCTTGAGTAAACTGAATAACATAATTATAAATCACATTTTGTGTCCCCCACCAGTCAGTGCTTCAACTTGAGAGTTTAATGCTTTGACAACTTAAGCTGAAGGCTCAGCACTACCCAGGCTTTAAATCCATCTAAACTGCAGATAGACAATCTGGAAGTTGTCTCTGTCCCACAGCAGAGAGGGCCAGGGAGTAATCATCCTCCTGATGCCCAGAACTCACCCTTTAGGTGTGGCACTCAGGCATCTGCCTTAACCTCTAAACTTCTTTTGGTGCCAACTAGATCTGGTCCAACATTCCTTTTTGACCCCATGGACATCAGGTCCTAGAATTGAGTTTCTACTGTGGTTCCTGCCACTTGTCCTGTTGTGACCCATTTCCAGGAATTAACAGCCCATCTCTTAACCCCGACCACATGGTCAAGCTCGACCCATTTATGGATGTTGTTTGCCCTGACGCTATGCCACATGGCCTTGTACCCTTCCACCATGGCTGTTGGGTATCACTTGTCCTAGACTTACTGTATTCTTTCTACCAGAGTGGTGGTTTCATTACCTCTTCTTAAAAACCTTGCTATTAAATCTAAATCTGGATCCAGACTGAGCGTGCCTGTCCTGAGAACATTCTTCCATGTCTGTCTCACCCCTCATTTCAATCAACTTCTGTCTCACTCTGGTGGGACTATTAACCTGAACACATAGATCAGAGATATAAGAGCCCACAAGAAGTTAGAATGACTACATTAACACACACCATAGAAGATTGGTTTGAAATGAATAGCTCAAGACTGTTGACTCTGAATAGAAAACGAGTAGAATTTAGCCCATTTTTAAAAATATGCATCACAAAGGTTGGAGGATGGAGCTGTGTGTGCCCCTGGCAGGTGCTGCCTTCACGCTGCAGACCCAGAGATGGGAGGGAGGGTGACACCTTGCTCTGGTGGAGACAAACCACTGGGATTCCGATCTGGGCTCTGCTGCTTCAAACAGCCTGTTCTTTAACTCTGTGTTTCAACTGCTTGTGGCTAAAGCAAAGGCAGTAATGTCTACCACACAGCATTGTTGTGTGGATTAAATGAGTGAATTCACATGTATCGATTAGGATGACACCTGGCACCTGGAAATCCTCCATATATGTTTGGAGACTTGGATTTCTGCTTCCCCTTGTCCGTCTTTCCTGTTCCTTGTCCCCAACTCCGTTTATCCTCTGTTGACCACTGCTCCAGATATAGAGAATATGAAGATAACTAATGTTTGCCTATAGTGAGCTGGCCATCAGGGCGGGGTTAGCTGCTGCTTTGCAGAGGTGTGAAAAAATAAAAACACTAACGCAGAAATCTATGTAACTCATTCTATGTAGGATTGCTGTGTGGTCTTAGATTTTGAAGCTTAAAGAATCAAGCAGTTGAACAGTTTTTAGATTTGTGTGAGGGGCATCATTTTGAATCTCAACGCTGCCACTTTTTGCTGTATGTTTGGGCAAGTCATTTAACCACCTTGAGCCTCAGTTTTCTCAGCTATAAAATGGGACTAATATTAGTTACTTTAAGCCACTAATATGAAGGTTAGAAAAGATGTTTGAAAATGTAAATATATTATGACTGACACATGGTATGTTGCCAGTGCATGCTTGCTAAGTCACTTCAGTCATGTCCAACTCTTTGCAATCCCATGGATTGTAGCGTGCCAGGCTCCTGTATGCATGGGATACTCCAGTCAAGAATACTGGAGTGTATTGCTATGCCCTCCTCCAGGGGTCTTCCCCACCCAGGATTGAAACCCACATCGCTTATCTCTCCTGCATTGGCAGGCAGGTTCCTTACCACTAGCGCCACCTGAGAAACCCCATATGAACAATAAAAGGCAGCTATTGTCCTTATCAAATATATTCCGTTGTTTTTCAATTTATGCAGATTCAAATCAAATAGCTTGCATTAGGAAACAAAGGATTTTGTGCCATTTGTGTCTGATTTTAAAAAACTTTTGTATATTATGGAGAAGTAAATATAATACAGGGAATAGTTTATTGTATTCATCACAACAAATTGAAATCATTTGCTTTAAATGCTTCAATCAAATGATGAGAGTCTAGAATGACTTGTTTCTTCACCAGTATTATGCTACATTTAGAGGGAAAGCTTATGAAAAGAAACCCTGCGAAATTTACATATGTGATGCTGACTTAGCTGAGATTTAGAAGTTGTAGTTTGAATGGAAGAACGTCTAAAGTTAATTATTTGTTGGAATTTGTGGACATGTAGCACTGACCTCGGAGAAGGCAATGGCACCCCACTCCAGTACTCTTGCCTGGAAAATCCCATGGAAGGAGGAGCCTGGTAGGCTGCAGTCCCTGGGGTCGCTGAGGGTCAGACACGACTGCTCGACTTCACTTTCACTTTCATGCATTGGAGAAGGAAATGGCAACCCACTCCAGTGTTCTTGCCTGGAGAATCCCAGGGACGGTGGAGCCTGGTGGGCTGGCGTCTATGGGGTCGCACAGAGTCGACACGACTGAAGTGATGCAGCAGCTGCAGCTAGGTACATATAAGACACTTCGCAACAATTTTTGATTGAAAAAAGTTTTTAAACCACTGCACAGAGGAGGAAGTAGAAGTGTATAGGTGTGCCTAGACTCTGGCTTCCTGGTAACCTGACTTCCAGTTACCGTCTGTTATTTACTCCCTGTCAGCAGTTTCTCACTAGGCATGGCCTCAGGAAAATTACAGAATCTTATTTTTTCCCCACCCCTCTTTTTCTTGTCATTTAGCTCTTCTCTAAGATAATTGGGTGCCTTGTGAATGCTGAAATGGTGATTCTTTTTTTTTAGATTAATTTATTTATTTTAATTGGAGGCTAGTTACTTTATAATAGTGTGGTTGGTTTTGCCATACATCGACATAAGTCAGCCATGGGTGTCCATGTGTTTCCCATTCTGAACCCTCCTCTTACCTCCCTCCCCATCCCATCCCTCTGGGTTGTCCCAGAGCACCAGCTTTGAGTTCCCTGCTTCATTCACTGAACTGGCACTGGTCATCTATTTTACGTATGGTTTCTTTTTTTTTCCCATTGTCTCGTAATATTTCTTTATTTTTTAAAAATAATTTATTTATTTTGATTGGAGGCTAATTACTTTACAATATTGTGGTGGTTTTTGCCATACATTGACATGAATCAGCCGTGGGTGTACATGTGTCCCCCTGTCCCGAACCCCCCCTCCCTCATCCCTCCCCATCCCATCCCTCTGAGTTGTCCCATTGCCCCGGGTTTGAGTGCCTTGTTTCATGCTTGACTGGTCATCTATTTTACATACGGTAATATAGATGTTTCAATGCTATTCTCTCAAATCATACCACCTTTGCCTTCTCCCACAGAGTCCAAAAGTCTATTCTTCATATCTGTGTCTCTTTTGCTGTCTTGCATATAGGGTTGTCATTACCATCTTTCTAAATTCCATATATATGCATTAATATACTGTGTTGGTATTTCTCTTTCTGGCTTACTGCACTCTGTATAATAGGCTCCAGTTTCATCCACCTCACTAGAACTGACTCAAATGCGTTCTTTTTTAGAGCTGAGTAACATTTGATTGTGTATATGTACCACAACTTCCTTATCCATGTGTCTGCCAATGGACATCTAGGTTGCTTCCATGTCCTAGCTGTTGTAAACAGTGCTGCAATTAACATTGGGGTACATGTGTCTCTTTCAGTTCTTGTTTCCTCAGTGTGTATGCCCAGCAGTGGGATTGCTGGGTTGTATGACAGCTCTATTTTCAGTTTTGTAAGGAAAGGGTGTGTAAGAGGATTCTTTTTTCCACACCCTCTCCAGCATTTATTGTTTGTAGACTTTTTGATGGCAGCCATTCTGACTGGCGTGAGATGGTACCTCATTGTGGTTTTGATGTGCATTTCTCTGATAATTAGTGATGCTGAGCATCTTTTCATGTGTTTGATAGCCACCTGGATGTCTTCTTTGGAGAAATGTCTGTTTGGCTCAGCCCATTTTTTAATTGGATCATTTATTTTTCTGGTATTGAGCTGCATGAAATGCTTGTATATTTTGGAGATTAATTCTTTGTCAGTTCTTTGTTTGCTGTTATTTTCTCCCATTCTGAAGGCTGCCTTTTCATCTTGCTTATAGTTTCCTTCACTGTGCAAAAGCTTTTAAGTTCAACTAGGTCCTATTTGTTTATTTTTGTTTTTATTTCTATTACTCTGGGAGGTGGGTCATAGAGGATCTTGCTGTGATTCATGTCAGAGAGTGTTCTGCCTATGTTTTCCTCTAAGAGTTTTATAGCTTCTGGTCTTACATTTGGGTCTTTAATCCATGTTGAGTTTATTTTTGTGTATGGTGTTAAAAAGTGGTCTAGTTTTATACTTTTGCAGGTGGTTGACCAGTTTTCCCAGCACCACTTGTTAAAGACATTGTCTTTTCTCCATTGTATATTTTTGCCTCTTTTGGCAAAGATAAGGTGTCCATAGGTGCATGGATTTATCTCTGGGCTTTCTGTTTTGTTCCATTGACCTGTATTTCTGTCTTTGTGCCAGTACCATACTGTCTTGATGACTGTAGCTTTGTAGTATAGTCTGAAGTCAGGCAGATAGATTCCTCCAGTTCCATTCTTCTTTCTCAAGATTGCTTTTGCTATTTGAGGTTTTTTGTGTTTCCATACAAATTGTGAAGTTATTTGCTCTAATTCTGTGAATAATACCACTGGTAGCTTGATAGGGATTATGTTTAATCTCTAGATTACTTTGGGTAGTATACTCATTTTCACTATATTGATTCTTCCAATCCACGAATATGGTATATTTCTCTATCTATTTGTGTCATCTTTGATTTCTGTCTTCAGTGTTGTATAGTCTTCTACATATAAGTCTTTTGTTTCTTTAGGTAAATTTATTCCTCAATATTTTATTCTTTTCGTTGCAGTGGTGAATGGGATTGTTTCCTTAATTTCTCTTTCTGTTTTCTCAATGTTAGTGTATAGGAATGCAAAAGATTTATGTGTATTAATTTTGTATCCTGCAACTTTACTGTATGCATTGATTAGCTCTAGTAATTTTCTGGCACCCCACTCCAGTACTCTTGCCTGGAAAATCCCATGGATGAAGGAGCCTGGTAGGCTGCAGTCCATGGGGTCGCTAAGTCAGACATGACTGAGCAACTTCACTTTCACTTTTCATTTTCGTGCTTGGAGAAGGAAATGGCAACCCACTCCAGTGTTCTTGCCTGGAGAATCCCAGGGATGGGGGAGCCTGGTGGGCTGCCGTCTATGGGGTCACACATAGTCGGACACGACTGAAGCAACTTAGTAGCAGCAATAGCAGTAATTTTCTGGTGGTGCCTTTAGGGTTTTCTATGTAGAGGATCATGTCACCTGCAAACAGTGAGAGTTTTACTTCTTTCCAATCTGTATTCCTTTTATTTCTTTTTCTTCTCTGATTGCTGTGGCGAGGACCTCCAAAACTGTGTTGAATAGTAGTGGTGAGAGTGGGCGCCCTTGTCTTGTTCCTGATTTTGGAAGAAATGCTTTCAATTTTTTACCATTGAGGATAATGTTTGCTGTAGGTTTGTTGTATATGGCTTTTATTATGTTGAGGTATGTTCCTTCTGTGCCTGCTTTCTGGAGATTTTTTATCATAAATGAGTGTTGAATTTTGTCAAAGGCTTTCTCTGCATCTACTGAGATAATCATATGTTTTTTATCTTTTAATTTGTTAATATGGTGAATCACATTGTTTGCTTTGTGAACATTGAAGAATCCTTGCATCCCTGGGATAAATCCCACTTGGTCATGATGTATGATCTTTTTAATGTGTTGTTGGATTCTGTTTGCTAGAATTTTATTGAGGATTTTTGCATCTATGTTCATCAGTGATACTGGCCTCTAGTTGAAACAGTAATTCTTTTAAAAAAAAAAAAACAAAAAAAAAACTTGTCCCTGGAACTTGGTTGGTCTCCATGGGGTATTTTAAGCCACTCAGAAGGGAGGGCAATAGGATTGTCCTTCTAAAATGTTCTCTTCCCGAGTAAGCTAGCTGGGTCTAGTGAAGCAGGTGACAGTGGTATTCCAAATCCCTTCCCTCTCTGTACATTCTTATAAATGATAAATGGAGAGAGGAAGGAAAAAGCAGCTGGTGGTACTTTGCCTGGGACCTCTGCTCTATCAGGCTCCAACAGTCTGTGTTTGGCATTTGTCTGTGCTGCTTATAGGACTTTGCTGTGCATGCCAAAGACAGATGATGGAACAGACATATCACATACCAGCAGAGAAAGTCCGCCACAAGTACAAGGGAGTTTATCTTCCAGACAGATCCCATTCTTCCTGACACATCTGAACCCTCAAATATTTCAGCTATGGATTACAAAGTAGTGACAAGTCTTCTGGCTTTCTGCCCAGTTCCTAGCATTCTCAGTTATTTCAGCTAGACTGTATGGCATACGTTTGTACATTCCATCTCTCTCTTCCCCATCCCCCACCACCAGCACCCTCCATGTTCCACCCTCCCCTACCTTTTTATGTCACCCGCAGGTAACCCAGTGCCTCCACACTATTCGCCACCCAGTTCTGAGCAGGCTGCTCATGTGTGGCCAGGAAGTCTGGGCACCACTGAAAGCTTGATACAGGCTGGTTGGTCCCTCCTTTGGCTCTTTAGTTTCTATAGACAAGGTATTGCTAGAAAAATCGATATCCATTTAATTTACATGGGCTGAAGAAAACCCCAGGGAGTTGAGGGTTGCCAGCGGTCACCATGGATGAGTGCCACCTAGGAATTCCCTTTGGCTGTCAAGTTCAGTGTAGGTGGTCACTGCATTTGAAAATCTTCAGGGTGTGCTGGGTTGTAGATTTAGGAGGACAGGTAGAGGGGCAGCAGACAGAAAAGATAGCCTGAGGAGTGTTATTGGTGAAAGGAATGTCTGCTTTCATCCTCTGACTTATGTGCCTTTGAAGAGCCAGCCTGCTTGTAAATCTCTCTTTGTGTGGATTTTCCGAAGCCTCCTTCAGCTGGAAAGTTGCTCCTTCCATTCAAGCTCTGTCTATGGAATACTCTGCTAAAAATATAAATACGTTACCCAAGATGGGTGAATCATTCAGCTGTATCATGAAGATGGTTAATAGATTAACTACCTATTTACCCAGCTTGTGCCTTAGAGGAAATGACTACAGGCTTTTTTTTCTCCTTTAGTAATTTTTTTCCTGTACACCAAATGAATTCATCTAATAAAGTCAATAAAATTCAAGGTGCAGAAAATCTGTGAAAATCCCTGACTCAAGCTCTCCCAAATCATGGCTATTAGTATTTTGGTGAATGTCTTCCTAATTTATGTAGTTTGTGTGTGTTGTGCACACATACACATACAGATGAATTTATTTTTCAAAAGTAAAGTCACACTATCTATATGGTTTTATTGCCTGCTTTCCCCATGTTATTCATCATCCTTCTACAGTGTCTTTTGAAACCTGTTGTATAACTTTTGATCTGTGGCTCTGCAAGAATTCATTGAGCTAATCCTCTGTTGTTTGACATTTCTTCCTAATTTGTATATTATCATAAATCATCACAATGTAAATATTTTTAATAGAATTGTGGTTAAAGAATCTGCCTGCAATGCGGAGCAGCTGGGTTCAATCCCTGGATTAGGAAGATTCCCTGGAGGAGGGCATGGCAACCCACTCTTGCCTGGAGAATCCCATGGACAGAGGAGCCTGGAGGGCTGCATTCCATGGGGTCGCAAAGAGTTGGACATGTCTGGGTGACTAAGCACAGATTCAAATATATTTGATTAAAGTAAATTATCAGACAATGGGTCCAAGTATAGATATGCACATATTTAATCTTTTGACACATATTAACATATTACTCTCTTTTAAAGAAGTGTTCATTTGCACTTCTACTAGAAAGGCATGAAAGTGCTTATCTCCCACTACCTCTGTCAACACTAGGCATTACAGTCCTAATTACATTTGTCCGTTTGATTTATCAAAATGTAATCTTGGGACTTCCCTGGCAGTCCAGTGGGTAAGACTCCGAGCTTCCAGTGCAAGGTTCACAGATTTGATTGCTGGTCAGGGAGCTAAGATCCTACATGCCCTAAGGTATGGCCAAAATTTTTTAAAATATATTTTTAATGTAATCTTGTTTATTAACTTAGTTATACTTATTTTGGAGATTTATATGAAGGAAGTTGTATTAGTCATTCTTATCCACTCATGGCCCGTTTTCATCATTAGCCTGTACCAGGCTATTCTCCTCCTTATCTATCTTCTGTTGATTCCCTTTCTTCCCATTACCTGTCCCCACTTCCTTCCCCACTTAACTATTCTAATGTGATTTAATGTGGCTTTGTTGTATGTATGCATGTGCTCTTACTGTTTTGTATGCACATATTTTAAATATTCATACATATTGTTGTCGTTGTTCAATTGCTAAGTCCTGTCTGACTCTTTGAGACCCATGGACTATAGCACGCTAGTCTTCCCTGTCCTTGACTGTCTCCGGGAATTCACTATAACTCCTGTCCATTGAGTCTGTGATGCCATCCAACCATCTCATCCTCTGTTGCCCCCTTCTCCTCCTGCCCTCAATCTTTTCCAGCATCAGAATCTTTCCCAATGAGTTGTCTATTCACATCAGGTGGCCAAAGGATTAGAGTTTCAGCTTCAGCATCAGTCCCTCCAATGAATACCCAGGACTGATTTCCTTTAGGATGGACTAGTTGGATCTCCTTGCAGTCCAAGGGACTCTCGAGAGTCTTCTCTAACACCACAGTTCAAAAGCATCAATTCTTCAGCACTCAGCTTTCTTTATAGTCCAACTCTCACATCCATACACAACTACTGGAAAAACCATAGCTTTGACTAGACAGTCCTTTTTCAGCAAAGTAATACCTCTGCTTTTTAATACACTGTCTAGGTTTGTCATACATATTAACAGATGGATATTTCATTCTCTTCCTTTTTTTCTTAAATTTTAAAGATTTTAGAAATTCTTAGAGCCATTTTAGGTTCACCGCACAATTAAAAGGAAAGGAAAGAGATTCCCCACACACTCCCATTCCCAGCATAAGCGCAACCTCTTCAGTTATCACCATTCTTCCCCAGAGTGGTAGGGGCTTCCCCATGGCTCAGTGGGAGAGAATCCTCCTGCCAGTGCAGGAGATACAGTTTGACCCCTGGGTCAAGAAGATCCCCTAAATGAGGAAATGGCAGCCCACTCAAGTATTCTTGCCTGGAAAATCCCACGGACAGAGGAGCCTGGCGGACTGTAGTCCGTGTGGTTGCAACAAGTCAGAGGCAACTGAGCACACACCCTAGAATGGCACCTTTGTTACCATGGATGACTTTGTTTCCCTCACTGGACACTGTTTCTAAGATGCATTCATGTTGCTGTGTGTACATCCAACCTTTTGCATCTAGTGGCTGCTCTCCTGGTCATTTTCACATCTCCGCCTATTTGAGAGAGTGAAGATGTTTTCACTTGTTTTTTATTTTTCTGTTATGAACTGCCTCAAGTACATAAAGGTTTTCAGAACACGTGGAGACCAGGCATTGCAACATCAGGTGTTAAAGCTTCTGGTGGCACAGGGAGGAGGTCGAGGGCAGAGACCAGCTTGGTAGGAGTCAGAAGCAGGTGGAAGTAAAAGGATCACAAATGGTAGTGACTCAGAGGACACCCTCCTTTTAGATTTGTCTGGCGTCCATTGTCCAGCCTTCTTAGACTAGTGGCCTTGGCCTCAGGTGTGGGTGTGATAGAGGAAGAGAGTGCAGTTTGCTTAGCATCTAGGCTTCACTGTGAGCATCACAGAGCTGTTCTCAGTTTCCAGAGGGTTTTTGTTAATATTTTGTAGCAATTACAAGGAAAGAGCTCTACAGTAGGCAGCCTCTGGGCAAGACTGGAGCTCCTTTATGTAACTGCTGGAGGAATCCCTGTGGGCTCTGTTATTTCTTTCGCTCCCTTTCTAAGTGAACCTTCCTTTCCCGTAGTCTTTTTCATCCTTACCCTTTCTGCCTGTGTTACATTTTAATTTGCTCCCTTTATAATTACTTTGCTTTGGGCACCGGATGAAACGAGATTTGCTGGATCTCATAGGGTGTGCCACTCATAGGGTCATGTTCAGTGTCCTCTGCTTTCTCATGTACATCATCTCGCCATATCCCCTTGAGTTAAGTACAACAAATATTATTATTCCCACTTTACAAATTAGGAGAGCAAGGGAAGTTGAGTTTAAGATGGGAAAATTTTTTTCTTCCAACAAGAGTGTCTTACTAGAAATTTACTCACTGCCTCCTGATAAACTTTAAAACTTGACAGGTCCTTTCTAGTCATGTGTAAGTTGTGAAGGATAGTTAGTGGTAGCCACAATGTGGATAAGGACCAGAATGAAGAAATTTACCTTGTGTATGGTGTCTTGCTTATGCCTGGAGTTTAGGCTGCTTCATGTAGTTGAGAGTGAAAACTTCTTGGCAATTTGGAAATCCGAACTGCAGCCTCACTGATGACTTTAAAAGGGCCACTAACCAAGTGTACTTGTTTTCTGGTAGTGGACGGGAGACATTCCAGAAGTCCATGGAATGGTAAGAATCCAAGATTCCTTCTTTTCCCAGAGGGGGCAGCTTACATTTGAAGGCTGAGGGAACAGGGATCTATGTCCACTACCTGGGGTCTTTTGAAGGCTTCCTGGAAAACAAGAAGTGGTCCCTAGGAAGTATTTTAACATTTCCTTGAGGAAGGGCTGCATTTTATTCTTTGAGTGGCACAGGTTGAATTTTTTTTTACAACCTTCTATTTCAAAATTATCAAATATGAAAAGAAGTTTGTTATTTTCAGAGTAAGGTTTCAATAGAGAGCTGCCAAAAAGAAGAGTATTTCATTCTCTTTCATTTTGAAAGGAATTGCTCAGCAAGCTAACACATGTCTTGATATTCTCTGAAAGAGTCAGGGGCTTTCCAAAATAAATTATCTTCTGCACGTGAGAAAAGATGATGGCTTTCTCTTATTCATCCTCTGTTTTAATTTATCATCACAATATACACTTCAAACGCTGGGTGAGCTGAACATGTATCACTAAGANAAGCTAACACATGTCTTGATATTCTCTGAAAGAGTCAGGGGCTTTCCAAAATAAATTATCTTCTGCACGTGAGAAAAGATGATGGCTTTCTCTTATTCATCCTCTGTTTTAATTTATCATCACAATATACACTTCAAACGCTGGGTGAGCTGAACATGTATCACTAAGAGAAATTATGGTGAAAAGTCAGGGACTGACCTTTTATTTTTCATAATAACCCAAATGAAATAAAAGCTCCATGTAAAATAAGCCTGCAAGGAGAGATTATCTGCAGTAGCATATGTTCAGTGTTAGAAATTAGAAATCAATTGCAAAACACAGTGGGAGTATGTCATTATGAGAAATGACAACTCAAAAAAAAAAAAAAAAAGGAAAGAAATGACAGCTCAGCATAGTCCTGTGTTAAAATAAAAATCCCTTCTGCCGTTCTGCCTGGCTGTGGAACATGCCTTTATTATTATTATTATTATTTTTTGAGATGGGAAAGAAGAGAAGGTCCAGCATCACATTTGGCTCTCAATGTAAATAGATCCATCATGGGCTTTCCAGGCAATGCTACGATAAAGAACCTGCCTGCCAATGCAGGAGACATAAGAGAGGCAGGTTCAATCCCTGGGTCCAGAAGATTGCCCTGGAGGAGGGCATGGCCGCACACTCCGTGTTCCTGCCTGTAGAATTCCATAGACAGAGGAGCCTGGTGGGCTATAGTCCATAGGTTGCTAAGAGTCAGACTGAAGCGACTTAGCATACATGCACAGTCGGTAAGTAGCAGGAGAGGCACGTACAAAGGGCTGCAGGAACCTAGAGAAAGGAGTAACTGGCTTTGTCTGGACAAGTTCAGCAAAGCGTCATAGACATAGTGACATGTTAGGACACCTCTCAGATGTATGCAAGATTATATTCAGGGACCATAGAACGAGCCAGAGGCATTGCTGTCTGGGTCAGTCCTGTGTGGTGTGGGGCATCCAGACCCTTGATCATCACATGGTCTGCTTAGGGTCTCTGCTCCATAGAGCTGGTATGGTGGAGGGAGTTAACAGCAGGCAGGGTGAAAGGTTAGGTAGGTCTCAGTATGTGACAGAGCTCAGTCCCATCCCTAAGTCCAAGGCCTCCATCCTGCTCATCTTTTGACCCCTGTCCTCACTGGTAGAATTGGGGGTAATATTAAAAATATTTAATAAGCGGTATGGCAAAGATCAGACTGGTCAGAAGAAGTGGAGACCCAAGACCCTCTCCTGTGCCAGACCTTTCATCGTTGGGTATGGTGTCTGCAGTGTCCCCAGGGCTGCAGACGGAGTATCACGGAAGGTACCATTTACCAAACAGATTGGAAGTATTTGTAATGTTTCAACTGCCAGTGTAGCTGATATAATGCACGGCCATCAGACAGTCCCTCAAACAACTGGGAATTGCCCTTTCATTTCTTATCTCCTCCTCTCCCCCAGGACAAGGATGATTTCATTCCTTAAAGATGTCTTGAGTTAATCACCCTCTCCTCTCCCCACTGCAAAGTTGATACTCCAAAAAGCAAGACTGATCAATTCCTCTGCCCTGATTAAAACTTTTAGGGGGATGATGTCCAAGGTCCTTTACCCCTGCCTGCCTGACACTCATGATCTGACCCCTGTTGTCTTTTTCACCTCACTTCCCATCATCCCCGGGGGACTTACTCCCTGGTGTGCTGGCCTACTTGTGGTAGCTGGGAAGGCCCTCCAGACTAGTCCTTCACCTTGCATGTGGTAGGTGCTTCTGTTGAACATTGATAGATTAGCGTGGCATGCCTTCTTAGAAAAGCAATTGGATTTTTGTTTGTTTATTTGGGTAACAGCTTTGAATCAGTTCCATTTCCTCAGTAAGGCAGAAGCCCTTAACATTGATAGACACTTCAGATAGTGACTGCAATCAGCTGTTGAGAGTAGTTGAATAAATGAATGAAAATTTTCATGTGCATTCAGGGTAGAATTTGCTACTGGGATCTTTGCATCCACGTATTTAGTTTTAAGTAGCATCAGTGGCTTATCTCAACATAAGCAGTGTTTTCATGCACCATTTGTAAATAAGGTGGCACGTATAAGAGGAGTTTGTAGAGTACCAAGCAGTGTGCTCAACCGAGTTGACAAGAGTATGGACTCTGCCCCTATGGACCTTATGGTGAGAGAGCTCCCTAGTGAGGAAGCCAGATGACAAGGAAGTAAACTTCGTCCGGCTTTGCTTTCCATTTGCCACTCTCATCTCTTATCTGGACCACAACAGCCAGCTCCGTGCTCATCTCCCTGCAGCATACAAGTCCTTAAGCCCTCTCTTCATGACATCCAAAGAGAACTTTTAAACATCTCAAGCAGGGCTTGTGTCTATCCTATTTAAGCCCATTCTTGACTCATATCACAGTTAGGCTAAAAATCCTAATTTCTTTCCATGGTCTCTAAGATCAAGTTTGATAGGGCTTCTGCCTACCCCTCCAGCCATGAATCAGGTCACCGTGCCCCCTATTCCCCACTGTACCCCGAGACGTCCACCAGGTCCAGTCATAAGAGGAGCCTCCAGTTCCTTGAACCCCCAAGCTCCTTCCCTTTGCCTTTGTTGCTGCTGCTCCCTGGCTCTCTCCGTGGCTGGCTACGTCTCCTTCTTCAGCACTTCCTTAACGTCAGTCCCTTGCACTCCCACTACTGTTATCCTTTTTTTTTTTTAACTTTTAATTTTATATTAGAGTATAGTTGATCAACAATGTATTAGTTTTAGATGTACAACAAATGGATTCAGTTACACATATACATGTATCTATACTTCTTCAAATTCTTTCCCCATTTAGGTTGTTACATAATATTTAGCAGAGTTCCCTGTGCTATACAGTAGTTCCTTGTTGGTTATCCAATTTAAATGGATACATATTGGTGGATGTATCATATTAAATGTATGGATGGATACATATTAAATGGGCCCATTTAAATGGATACATAAAATGTACCTATTAAGCCCAAACTCCCTAACTCTCCCTCCTCCCACTCTCTTCCACTCTGGTAACTAAGTTCTTTCTCCAAATCTGTGAGTCTATTTCTGTTTTGTAAATAAGTTCATTTGTAACTTTTTTTTTTTTTTTTCAGATTTCATATAATCAGTGTCACAAGGTAGCCACTACTGTTATTCTTTATGGAAGAGCTCTTAACACTTAACACAATTTGCATTTATCTCTAAGTCTATTGGAGAGGAAAGTTGTCTGAAATTAAAGCCTTTCTTTGCAGTTTAGAACGACAGGAGAGGACTAGGTCTTGAGACTTGCCATGTAGGCCTCCTTTCTTCTGATTCCAAAGGGACACCTAATTAAGTTACTTAGGTATAGCTCTCAAATCACCTGTGACCAGCAAAAGCATTCTCTCTGCCAATTCTGGTTAGAATAAATATCTCTGAAAAATAGGTTGTGCTCCATTGTAAAGAAAACATTTTGAAAATCAGGACACACTAACAGGGGCTTCCCTGATAGCTCAGTGGGTAAAGAATCCACCCGCAGTGCAGGAGACCCCAGTTCAATCCCTGCGTCAGGAAGATCCCTTGGAGAAGGGATAGGCTAACCACTCCAGTATACTTGGGCTTCCCTGGTGGCTCAGATGGTAAAGAATCCACATGTAATGCAGGAGATCTGGGTTTGACCCCTGGGTTGGGAAGATCCCCTGGAGGAGGACATGGCAATCCACTCCAGTATTCTAGCCTGGTAAATCCCCATGGACAGAGGAACCTGGCGGGCTACAGTCCATGAGGTTGCAAAGAGTCAGATGAAACTAAACACACAACCCATACACTTACAGAAGGATGGATGATGTTAGCCCTACAGACAGTGTACCAAATCTGAATATATTCAGTCATTCAGAATAGACCTCTCTTTATAGACCTAAGATAAAGAGCAAGAATGAATAGTAATAAAACAAATGCTTGAAAAGGAGGAGTTGGTCAAACCTTAAGGGAATAACTCTGGTCTAGAAACAACATATAGTTAAAAATCTAAGGTATAAGGGAAAGGCAGCCTTCGTGAGTCCTCAAGATACAAGTTTAGAGCAGATACTATAGGGAAACCAGAGGCTGAGCTGTAAGAGTTGTGAGGGAAGTTGAGGGTGGGACAGCTGGGGTCAGGGAGAGATGGAAAGGGAGGGAAGGAGCAACAGAAGTCAAGCAGTACTGGATCTTTCAAAGTCTATTCAAGGGTAAGAGTGCATCCAAATCAGTTCAGTAGCTCAGTCATGTCTGAATCTTTGCGACCCCGTGAACCGCAGCACGCCAGGTCTCCCTGTCCATCACCAGCTCCCAGAGTTTACCCAAACTCATGTCCATCAAGTCGGTGATGCCATCCAACCATCTCATCCTCTGTCGTCCCTTTCTCCTCCCACCCTCAATCTTTCCCAGCATCAGGGTCTTTTCAAATGAGTCAGCTCTTCGCATCAGGTGGCCAAAGTGTTGGAGTTTCAGCCTCCACACCAGTCCTTCCAGTGAACACCCAGGACTGATCTCCTTTAGGATGGACTGGTTGGATCTTCTTGCAGTCCAAGGGACTCTCAAGAGTGCATGGCATCTCTCATAAGTGGATGCTCAACATGTTGGAGATTGAGTGCAGTTATCTAGTTTGACACTTTGTTGTGTGGTTTCGAAGGCAAGGTGATGGAGGGCCTTCTAACTTCACTAGACAGACCGTATTTGTCTAGAAAATTATGATTCCATTCCCTGTGATTCCCATTATTCAAAAGCCTCTGGTTTCTTGTTCCAGTTCTCTTAGCAGTAATTTATAGAATTTATGTCTCTGGCCAACAAGAAATGTTCTTCTTTTATTTTTTGGTGGGGGGTGGTTTTTTTCTCCTGTAGTGCACATATGTGCCTAGTGGTTTAGGACTGAAGGTTCCAACATCCTCCTTATAAATTCTAAAGCCTTTGAAAGAAAAATTGCAGTCAGTCTTTTCTACTCTGGGTTTATCCTGCAGCCTGCCACGAGTCCTGTGCCGCCTGCTGGGGTCCCACAGAGAAGCACTGCCTGGCCTGCAGAGACCCCCTCCACGTGCTGAGAGAGGGTGGCTGTGAGAGCAGCTGTGGCAACGGGTTTTACAACAAGCAGGGGACCTGCAGTGGTAAGTGCCCCGCTTTGCAGGCCAAAGCGGTTTTTGCTCTTCCCGCATCCCTTGTTTCATTTAAATCATAACACCAAAAACTATCGCTTCTACTCAACAAATATGCAAACGATGCTAAGTTTGGTTTCCCAATGGGGCTTCCCAGGTGGCTCTGTGGGAAAGAATCTGCCTGCCGATGCAGGAGATACAGGTTCAGTCCCTTTGTTGGGAAGATCCCCTGGAGAAAGAAATGTCAACCCACTCCAGTATTCTTGCCTGGGAATTCCCATGGACTGAGGAGCTTGGTGGGCTACAGTCCATGGAGTCGCAAAGAGTCAGACGTGATTGAGCACACATGTAGCACGCTAGAATTGTCAGTGTTTTAGTAGTTTGTGGAACATGTTTTTTCTCAGTGACAGAATCCCCTTGAATACCTTTGTCCCCCAACTGCTTGTTAGGTTGGATGCTCTCTGTAACCTTGTCCTGCACGTATATGAGGACCACGAGGCTCAGGCTGCTTGCTTTAGACCCATAGCTGGAGGGAGAGGAGCCCAGCTTCCATATATGCATGGGGACCAAGGCACTCCTTGGGACTCCCAGGCCAGCCAAGGGCCGCTCTGCTTTTGATGTTGGTGCCCTTGAATTGAAACTGAGGCAGTTACTGTCTATTCAACCTTCAAGACAACTGCAGACAATAAGAGTTAACCCAACTTTGTGCTCCTTGTGCAGAGCACTGTCCCACGTGCTAAACATTAACCCACTGAGAGGCAGGAACGTGTTGGGAGAAAAAGCATGACCTGGGCCAGGTTACTTAATCTCTTCCTGTGTCAACTTCCCGTTTGTTAAATGCCGTCAATAGTCCTACCTGTGGGAGACAGAATGGCTCCTCAAAGACGCCCCTGTCTTAATCAGTAGCGTGTGTGAATATTCTGCCTCAGGTGGCAAAAGAGACTTTGTAGGCATGATTAAAGGAGGAGGCNACTGTCCCACGTGCTAAACATTAACCCACTGAGAGGCAGGAACGTGTTGGGAGAAAAAGCATGACCTGGGGCAGGTTACTTAATCTCTTCCTGTGTCAACTTCCCATTTGTTAAATGCCGTCAATAGTCCTACCTATGGGAGACAGAATGGCTCCTCAAAGATGCCCCTGTCTTAATCAGTAGCATGTGTGAATATTCTGCCTCAGGTGGCAAAAGAGACTTTGTAGGCATGATTAAGGAGGAGGCAATGGCACCCCACTCCAGTACTCTTGCCTGGAAAATCCCATGGATGGAGGGGCCTGGTGGGCTGCAGTCCATGGGGTCGCTAAGAGTCGGACCCGACTGAGCGACTTCACTTTCACTTTTCACTTTCACGCACTGGAGAAGGAAATGGCAACCCACTCCAGTGTTCTTGCCTGGAGAATCCCAGGGACGGGATCCTGGTGGGCTGCTGTCTATGGGGTCGCACAGAGTCGGACATGACTGAAGCAACTTTGCAGCAGCAGGTAGGATTAAGGTGAGGATCTTGAGGTGGGAGTGGTTACCCTGGATTATCTGAATGAGCCCGTGTAATCACAAGGGTCCTAATAGGGAGCCAGGAGGATCAGCATCAGAAAAGAAGACCAGAAAGAGAAGCAGAGTNAGGAAATGGCAACCCACTCCAGTGTTCTTGCCTGGAGAATCCCAGGGATGGGGAGCCTGGTGGGCTGCTGACTATGAGGTCGCACAGAGTCGGACATGACTTAAGCAACTTTGCAGCAGCAGGTATGATTAAGGTGAGGATCTTGAGGTGGGAGTGGTTACCCTGGATTATCTGAATGAGCCCGTATAATCACAAGGGTCCTAATAGGGAGGCAGGAGGATCAGCATCAGAAAAGAAGACCAGAAACAGAAGCAGACTNTGGGGTCGCACAGAGTCGGACATGACTGAAGCAACTTTGCAGCAGCAGGTAGGATTAAGGTGAGGATCTTGAGGTGGGAGTGGTTACCCTGGATTATCTGAATGAGCCCGTGTAATCACAAGGGTCCTAATAGGGAGCCAGGAGGATCAGCATCAGAAAAGAAGACCAGAAAGAGAAGCAGAGTTTGGGAGCGATGCTGGGAAGGGGCCCTGAGCATGCAGGCAGCCTATAGAACCTGGAAAGAGACAAGGAATAAACAAAGAAATGAATTCTCCCACCCAGAGCTTCCCGGAGTAATGCAGTCCTGCTAATGCTTTGATTTTAGGACTTCTGATATCTTAAGCTGTGTGATAATAAATGTGTATTGCTTTAAGCCACATCTGTGGTCATTTGTTACAGCAGCACACATCTAACTCAGAAGGCCATGCCAAGACTGAATTCATGTAAGTGAGACATTTAACACAGTGCCTGGTACAGAATAAGTGCTTTGTGTTTAGTGTTTAATCCTCACAGCAATTTTCTGAGGTAGTTATCATCATCCTCTGTTCTCACATGAAGAAGCAGAGAGACTGAGAAGCTTGCCTAAGGTCACAGAGCTAATGAGGGGCAGAGCTGGGATTCATGCTGGGTCTTCTGGGTTTAGACCTTAGCTGCTATGACATGATCCCTCTTTATGCACCTCCGCCCGTTCCCTGTCCACTCTCCGCCTTTCCCTTGACCCTCTCCTCCTTCTTCCTTGTCTTCCTGTGCCTGTGTGCATGCATACTCAGTCACGTCTGCCTCTTTGTGACCCCATGGACTAGAGCCCACCGGACTTCTCTGTCCTTGGGGAGTCTCCAGGCAAAAATACCGGAGTGGGTTGCCATTCCCTTCTTCAGGGGATCTTCCCGACCCAGGGATCAAACCTGTGCCTCTCCCATCTCTGTCAGTCTTTAGATCAGCCAGCTATCCCTGTGGCTGGTCCACAGGGTGAGCACCTGATGGTGAATGAAAGGTTTGAATCAAATTTATTGTGATGGTCAATATTGAAAAGTCAGATGACATTAAAAAAAATTTATTTTAATTGGAGGCTAATTACTTTGCAATATTGTAGTGGTTTTTGCCATACATTGACATGAATCAGCCATGGATGTACATGTGTTTCCCCATCCTGAATCCCCCTTCCAACTCTCTCCCCATCCCATCACTCAGGGTCATCCTAGTGCACCAGCCCTAAGCACCCTGTCTCGTGCATTTTTTTAAAATAACTAAGTCCACAAAATTAAAAAAAAATGTGCAGCCCATAAAACTTTCTCAAATTATTATGCTCATTTTGTCTACTGAGTAACAGCATGCATGAGATGATCTCTGAGACTTGACAAATGTGCTTGTCTCAGAGAAGAGAGCGAGCTCTGGGCAGCTGCTTGCTTAAAGCTGTGCAGGGATCCATCAGTATCTCTGGTGTGAGAAACCTCACGCGATTTGGACAAGTCACAGGTGGCTTTTGTGTGGATTCAGGAGAGAATGAGGAAAGAACCAAGCTGCCATTACCCTGAGCGTTTTAATCTTTTTCTGCCAGCATCACCTCCCTGCTCAATTAAGCCAGATGTATTCTCCTAAGGTTGGCAGATGTCAAATTTGCACTAATTCAAAGGCCTGGAGGCATCTACCCTTTTAATTCCCCGAGGAAACTGGGATCGGTGACACAGCCTGCTACGGAGATGATGTTATCTGGATTGAGAAAGCAACTTTTGCTAGGGATGCGTGTATGTAAAAGGAGTGATACCCAGTTAGTATGAGCCTGAGGCAGTGAGGGGTGGGAGTCTACTTGGGCTAAGAGGCTGAGTGAAGAAAACCAGACCTCCTTACAGACTGGAAGAATTTAAAAGAAGACTGCTGAACAGGTGGCTTTGGGAGAAAGTATACATCTGAAATGCTATCTGTATACACTTTGAAACAAAGCAGAAAGAGAACTTTCAAACACAAGGATGGACCAGTGCTGACATTAGTCAGCCAACCAGTCAACTGACCATTGGTTAATTAGTAAATGCCTGCCATGTGCTTAGCAGATACAAGACTTTGTGATGCTATTGGCATTGACCAATGGCCCTTTTGAGGGACAAAGCTGGAGTTTACGCTCTTCATAAAATTGTTCAAGTTCTGTAAGTCTGTGTCAAATGCCTTCAGAAAGGTTTGTATAAATATTTTCTAAAGCAACAGTGAACGGAGTCACTGATTGCTATCGGAATGTTAATTAAGACATCTGATGGTGATAAGCTAGCTTACTTTCAATTCAGATTAGTGCTATTTGAGATAAAGCCTGGCTGGTGTTGGTTTAATAATTTATAACCCAAGCAACCCGTATCTGTAGAAATCTCAAGTTGAGTGCTGAGAAAAATCCAGCACAACCTGTTATAAATGGTGCTGTGCAATGGCTGAAAGAATGTACAACAACCAAGTTTGTCTGTGACACATGCTTTGAGTTTTACAAATATTAGATATAAAGGATGGAGAAATTCGAAGGACAGAACCTCCTCATTGTTTAGTCATGTGAGTACCTGTGCTGCTATGAAGGTCTTTTCTGGCTCTGGCTAACACATAAATCAAAGCAGAGTCAGAGCTTTCTGTTGGACATTCTCTCTTCTTTCCGCCTCTCTTTTTCTTCTCTTTCCTTCCTTTTATACTGATTTCCCTTCCTTATTTGAACAACTATTTTTAAATTTTTTGTGCTTTTGTTTTTATCGGCTCATGTACGATGAGTTTTATTTTCAGTGAGTACATGTATATTTTTCTTAAATGATACTGTGTTTTTAAAATTAGTTTTCTTTGGCAAATAATTGCAATATTTTGAGGGTTCTTGCCATACATCAACATGAATCGGCTACCGATATACGTGTGTCTCTTCATCCTGACCCCCCCCACCTCCCTCCCCACCCCATCCCTCTGGGCCATCCCAGAGCACCGGTTTTGGGTGCCCTGCTTCACGCATCCAGCTTGCACTGCTCATCTATGTCACATATGGTAATGTACATGCTGAAATGCTGTTCTCTATACGTATACGTATGTTTTTCTTAAATGGTACCATGTTATAGAGTTCATACCAGTTTATATTGTCCTTTTATCACTCAGCAGTATGTCTTTCAGATTCACCCATGTTGCTATAGCATCTAGGCGTTTGCTTCTCACTGCTGCGTGGTCCTTCCTGGTCTGCATTCCCACTCTCCCAGGGACAGACTCCCCACATCTGTCCATCTGCATACCATCACTAGGGAACACCAGTGAGCAACCTCCAACATGTCCTTTGATGAGCCTGCAGGGGTGTGGGGAAGGTTCCCTAGGATTGATGGATAACCCCAGAACAGAATTACTGGTTTCTTTTTTTAATTTCAATTTATTGTTTATGTGTTGACTCTGCGTTTTCTTTATGGGACTAAGTAGTGCCAGGTAACTCACCAGCATCTATACTCCCAACCATCAAGGCTGTCTCATCTCCACATTCTGGCCATGACTTGACATTATCAAACTTCAGGTTTGTTCCTGGTCAATGGGTATACAGGGGCATTNTTTATTGTTTATGTGTTGACTCTGCGTTTTCTTTATGGGACTAAGTAGTGCCAGGTAACTCACCAGCATCTATACTCCCAACCATCAAGGCTGTCTCATCTCCACATTCTGGCCATGACTTGACATTATCAAACTTCAGGTTTGTTCCTGGTCAATGGGTATACAGGGGCATTCTGTTTTAATTTGCTTATTTCTGATTATTAATAAGTTTGAAATAAGTTTAATTTGAAATAAGTTTATCTTCAACTCCTGTTGGACTTTTGTGTTTCCTCTTTGATAAATTGCTTTTTAATGTATCTTTCTCATTGTTTCACTGGCCTTGCTTCCTTTTCATTGTTGATTTTACAGAGTTCTTTGCACTTTGTGATACTAACTCTGTCACTTCTTAAATATACAAACATTTTCCCATTTTGTTGCTTTTTAACCTTTAATGTGGTGCCCTTTATTGAACAAAAATATGTAATTCATCATTTTTTACTTTAACTTTTTGCTTTTGAAATTTTAAGATAAAGACCTACCCTGTTCAAGTTCACAAAGAAATTATACTACAATTAATAGAAGAAATTGTATTAATTTCAGTTTTAACTTTATGTAGGCTCATCCATCTAGAGTCCAGTTCTGTGAGGTGCAGTTTGATTTTTCTCTGTTTCATGATCCAGTTTTCCCAGCATTCAGTCTAACTTTCTCCAGTGATCTTTATTGGATATTTTCATATGCACATAGGTCTGTCTCTGAGGTATTTCACAGTCTAAATTTCTGTTCCTATACCACTATCCCATTGTTTGTTTTACTCCTTAATTGCTATTGCTTTGCAATATGTCTGATTGGGCAAATTGTCCCTTTCTTTCCTTTTTACTTATCTCCCACCTTGATATTTATTACATTGATAACATTTCTAGAAAAACCAAGTACCAAGTTTAATAACTGAATTCACATCAACAGGTTGTATTTTGATCCATTAGCCAGTTTGGGAAAAAAAGCCATATTGATTAAAAGGATTAATAGTAAAAAGTACCTTTTTCTTTGCCACATATAATTATTTTTTAACACAATGGCTCTAAAACTCCAAACATCAGATGCAAAATCCAGTGGTAAGTCTCTCAAGACATGGATTTGTGTCTTAAATCTTTAAAAAGTAGGCATAATGGCTCAGCTGGTAAAGCATCCTCCTGCAAGTGGGAGACCTGGATTCAATCCCTGGGTTGGGAAGATCCCCTAGAGAAGGGAAAGGCTACCCATTCCAGTATTCTGGCCTGGAGAATTCCAAGGACTGTATAGTCCATGGGGTCGCAGATTCGGACATGACTGAGTGACTTTGATTTCATTTTTCACTTCTTGTAGTGCTAATAGTAAAATACATCCATCTTAATCTTATGAAAGCAGCATATTCTTAGGAGTAGCCAGTATATAAAAAGTGTCAGCATCAGTGGTTTGAACGTAACAATTTATTTTTTAAGTCAAAGTATGCAACAGATGGCTTCCTAGGTGGTACTAGTGGTAAAGAACCCACCTGCCAGTGCAAGAGGCATAGGAAATGCCTAGCTTGATCTCTGGGTTGGGGAGATCCTTTGGAGGAGGGCATGGTAACCCACTCCAGTAGTCTTGCCTGGGGAATCCCATGGAGAGGGAGTCTGGTGGGATATAGTCCATAGGGTCACAAGGAGTCAGACACTACTGAAGTGACTTAGCACACACGCACACAACCAACAAATAAAACCTACAGAAAACAAATTTTCCCATCACAATCTGTTGCTTTACCAAGTAGTATTTTGAAAACACCTTCCTTCCGTCATTGTAAAATTCTTAAAATGCAAAAGAAAGGAAATCTGTAAGAAAGGCTAGTAGAGCAGATGATGTTGGCAGGACTTTTATATCCACGGTTATGTTTTTAGTACATCCCATGCCGTCTTCTTCCACTCGTGCCGCCTTGCCCATAGTAACTGCTGTTATCTCCACCACCCAGGCCAGACCGACTCAAGCCATCAGGAGTACCGTATCCACCACGGTAATTGTTCCCCATTCCCGTCCTTACAGCTGATCCGTGGACTCCTTGATTATCCCTTCCATCCCTGCCGTAACCTCCCATTCCTGAGCCGCCTTCCAGCAGTTCAGTTCAAGAAGAGTGCAATGTACTGATGTTGCATGTTATTCTGCTCTTTGGACATGGCGGCTACAGCATCTTCATGCATCACAGAGTCTACATCTTTTTCTCCTGTTGCCCTGCCATCAGCTCCGATATCAGTATGCACTTGGATTGAATTTAGCAGTGAGAAGAAATTAGCAATGTCACCTCCAGTTGCTTGAAAAGGTGGTCCTCTCATATGTACAAAATGACTACCATGAAAACCTGAACTTGCATCACCAAGTCCCCCACAGCCATGTGCTCCCATACCTCTTCCATCACTCACGCTCTCATCAAAGCCGTCCTTTCCGGAGCCATAATCACTGTGGCTGCCATAGTCATCAAANGTCCTACCGCCTTGAATCATCAACCTCCTGTTTGTTTGTCAGCCTCTTTACTCATCCACTCTTTATCTCTTGGCCTCAGTATTCTGTCCCCAGTGATCTCCTGTCTCCATACTCCCTTCTCCCAGCTCCTGACCATGGTCCTCCAGAACCTTCTTCCAGGGTTCGCTCCTGTTCCTTAGAACAGCATAGTGCCATATGCCTCTTGGAGTCAGAGTGTCCCATTGTTACTAGCCAGGACCAAAGCAGGAGAGAGGCATGCCTGACACTGCCATATGTAGTGATCAAATCCTTTAACACAATTTTTACTTAGGCTCCTAGAATGTCCAACTGTAATTGTGTTGTTAAAAGACCATTTAACCCAACCTCTCACCATGCATATGTCAAGGACACTAGGCCTGGAGAGACCCAGTCTTGGCTAAGGGCATAAGCTAAGGAACAGGCCTTTCAAAAATGCCAGGGGTCCCAACACCCAGATCCATGACCTTTCTCCTCTTCCCTATTCACCTGGGGAGTCTTAGGTTCAGATAGACCTTGGGCTAAATTCCAGCTCTGCTACTAACTAGCTTTGTGATCTTGAGTAAATTTTTTAACTTTCCATGACCTTGGTTTTCTCATCTGTAAAATGAGGTTAATACTACCTGGTGCATTAACATTGCTATGAAGATTAAAAGTGGCAATATATATAAAACACAATACAAACACTAAATAAAGGATTTGTGTTGAGTTACTCAGTCGTGGCCAACTCTTTGTGACCCCATCTACTGTAGCCCACCAGGCTCCTCTGTCTGTGGAGTTTTTCAGGCGAGAATCCTGGAGTGGGTTGCCACTTCCTCCTCCAGGGGATCTTTCCAACCCAGGGATTGAACCCAGGTCTCTAGCATCTCCTGCGCTGCATCCCCTTAACCCCTGCACCACCTGGGAAGCCCACATAAAGGGCAGTTAATAAATAATAGAACATGGATGAAAGATGGGCAGAGCTGCAATGTGAGCGGTGCTGGTAACATAACCACCTCCAAACACATATACCCCTTGATTGGGTGCAACACGTGAGGGGGATTGAGGACAGAAAAGTGGGCATCTTCGCACTTGAGGAGCCCGGCCAAGAAGTAGACTCTCTAGTTACCTTGGTCCCATTGTATTCCTTTCTTCCTCAGTTTGTCACAACTCATGTGCCAGCTGCTCAGGACCCACGGCCTCTCGCTGCACCGCCTGCATCCACCCCCAGGCCCTGCGCCAAGGCCACTGTCTGCCCAGCTGTGGAGAGGGCTTCTACTCTGACCATGGTGTCTGCAGAGGTATTGCTGGTGCCATCATCATCATTTTTTTTTTTATTTGCTGTGCTGGGACTTCCTTACAGCGTTCAGGCTTGCAGGCTCAGTAGTTATGGCATTTGGACTTAGTTGCCCCAGGGTGTGTGCAATTCAAGTTCCAGGACCAGGGATTTAACTCCCATCCTCTGCATTGGAAAGTGGATTCTTAACCCCCTGGATTACCAGAGAAGGTCCCTTATCATCATTCCTGATAAACTTTCCCATCACAAGGACAGAGAGATAAGTTACTTTGTGGGGCAGCTCTTCCTCTAGTGTATCCCATGTGATTATGCCTGCATTATTAGGGTTTTTTTTTTTTCGTTATCAAAGGGAGAATCTGAAAAAATCACATTTGAATATTTGTTGTGACACTCAATGGGCCACCGTCTTTCTGGTCATCCTTGAGGGGAATGTTATTCCCTTTCCTGTGCATTAAAACGAACCCAGTTCTTCTTTCTTCTCTTTTCAATCCTCTGAGCATTATTAATATTTTTCTTAGTCTTCATTTTGTTTTTCCCTGAGGAACTTCTTTTTGTTAATGATACTGCTGAGCAACCCGAGAGTTACCAGCAGTGCCTCTGGGCTGAGTAAAATGGAAAATCTTCCATAGCTATTTGCTGAAAAGACTCTCGGCTCATAGGGAGGGTGATCTCCTTTGAGCCTTTTGAAACTGGAACATTGGGAGCAAACATTTTAATTAAGTGAAGTTAATTTATGTTTATTTATACGTAGGGCACCTTGGAAAAGTTGTGAAGGATAGTTACAAGGGAAAAAAAAAAACGTATTTAAAACAGGGCAGCTGCTATAAATATCCCGAAAAAGACAATTTAGAGAATCTTTGAAAAGACAGGAGCAACTATTATATCAGAGTGTAGGCAGGCGAGATTTTGAGTACTCTGGCTCTGATTCTCACCAGCAGCCAAGGACAACCGGAAACCATGATGGATTGTCAAGTGTTTGTTGCCGCTGTAAAGGGGCCTCTTCTTTGTCTAGAAAGACAGCCTTTCCTCACATAAATTCTAACAGAAATTTGTTGCCTGGACCCCTCTGTAGGGGGTGATGCATGCTGTAATAGTAACACAACTACCATTTTTGCACATGATAGAGTAACAGCCTTTATAGGAATGCTTCTTAAAATCCTCCACTAAAAACTGAGATTATACCGTCATCTTCTGTATGTGACTCTCTGGGGAACCAAGCCAATATTGTCCAGTTTGCTGTTTTCTTCCCTCCGTCATCTACCCTGGCAGTTCTTCTAGGACCGGAGAGACATGGCTAGTTAGCATCACCCTCATTTGGCCTCTCACAGATATTGTTATTATCCCCCTGGGCTTTGTGGAGAACGCTGGAAAAACAGTTATCTGCAAGGTTGTATCTGGTGAACTTTTCTGAGTGAATCGGACTTCCTTAGGAACGCCCCTTGGTTCCAATGCTTATCTGATCCTTAGATTGATTCCTGCCTTTTGTTCCCCTTGGCAGCCTGTCATTCCTCTTGCTTGACTTGTGTGGGTCCAGCACACTCCCACTGCACCCGGTGTAGGAAGCCAGAGGACGGACTGCAGTTTGAGCCGCTGTCTGGTGCAAACAGCACCTTGGGCGAGTGTCTGTCCCGGTGCAGAGCCCAGTTTTACTTGGAGAACACTGGACTGTGTGAAGGTGAGTAAGCCTGATTGGAGGAAATGTTTAGGTAGCTTCCAGGCTTACCTCTTGAGGGATACTGTGAGGCGGGACCCAAGCCAGAAGTTCTTTGTTTTCCTGCCACAATAGTTTCTGAGTGTTTCTGGATGGAAGACTGACATGTGAGAGAATGGTCCCACTGACATCCCCCTTCCGTTGGTGAATAACAGGTGATTTTAAAGAGTTAGTTCCTTTGACTCCACCGTCCTCAGAGTCACTCTCTCAGAAATTCCAGGTGGGGATTCATTCAGAGACAGTATGAGTCGCTGAGAAAGACGTGGAGCTCATTGTAGAATTCTATTTATTTGTTTTAATTTGCTACTCTGAATATAAATTGATCTCTTCCGGACAAAATCTGGACTTCTGTTAAAATTTAGAAGTGATTCCTGCCCTTGCTGTGGTGTATTGCCCACAGAGAACTGATGCCATTCTGAAAGGTGTGACTCAGAGCTGGGTCATCCATAAGTGGCTGGAGATGAGATGAAGGGGTGCGTGCATGTGTGTTCAGTTGTGTCTGATGCTTTGTTTTCCCGTGAATCATAGCCCACCGGACTCCCCTGTCCATGGGATTTCCCAGACAACAATACTAGACTGGATAGTCCTTCTCTTTTCCAGGGAATCTTCCCAACCAAGGGACTGAAGCCGGGTATCCTACATTGCAGGTAGATTTTTTACCATTTGAGCTACCAGGGAAGCTCCAATTTCTTAGGAGGTAGGGGAGGCCCCTCTCTGCTCCTGCCAGAACCTTCCTTGCTATTGGATGAATTTTTTGACTCTTGGGCTACTTGGGGAAAAATCCACTGCTTATATTTTCATTATGAATATATGTTCATTAAGGGGAATTTTGAATGCAGTAAAAAGTAGAAAAATAATCTCTCCACCATCTACCTGCCTAAACCCAACTGCCTTTTATTTTGCTATAATATGTCTGAGTCTTTTTTTTTTCCCTTGTGTATAACTTTGAATTTTTATTTTTGCACCATAATTGTAAGCATACTGCAGATTCAGTGGTGTATTTGGCAAGCCCACTTATTAAAATGGCTTCACTGTTACACTGGAATATATACTCACATGGAAACGCTGGATTTCAAGGTTAGGTTAAAAGGCTTTGGACACGGTGAGTGATATGGCATAGTAGAAAGTATGCGGAATTGGAATACAGATACCCCAGGCCAGATATTTAAGCTCTCAGAGCCTTTGCATCTGCAGTATTAGAATAAGGATAATTGACTTTCACACACGCTTTTTGCCAGGATCAAAGGAGGTGCAGAGCCTGAAAGTGCTTGGCAACTTGTAAAGCCCTCATGATCACTCAGTATAAATCTCAGTCCATGTGCTCAGGTATTCGGGGACATTATAAGGGTCACCCCCTGCTCCCTGGGATGCACCATGCTACAGGGTGTTTGCTGCTGCTGCTGCTGCTGCTAAGTCACTTCAGTCGTGTCCGACTCCGTGCGACCCCATAGATGGCAGCCCACCAGGCTCCCCCATCCCTGGGATTCTCCAGGCAAGAACACTGGAGTGGGTTGCCATTTCCTTCTCCAGTGCATGAAAGTGAAAAGTGAAAGTGAAGTCGCTCAGTCATGTCTGACTCTTAGTGACCCCATGTACTGTAGCCTACCAGGCTCCTCCGTCCATGGGATTTTCCAGGCAAGAGTACTGGAGTGGGCTGCCATTGCCTTCTCCGACAGGGTGTTTACGTGGTGTCTAAAATTGGAAGAGGGCCTCTATTCCCCCAAACACTGGTTTCCACCCATGTATGCATTGTGCAAACTTCNTCGCTCAGTCATGTCCGACTCTTAGTGACCCCATATACTGTAGCCTACCAGGCTCCTCCGTCCATGGGATTTTCCAGGCAAGAGTACTGGAGTGGGCTGCCATTGCCTTCTCCGACAGGGTGTTTACATGGTGTCTAAAATTGGAAGAGGGCCTCTATTCCCCCAAACACTGGTTTCCACCCATGTATGCATTGTGCAAACTTCCCATGGTCCCTTAAACTCTCGCGACTCTGTTTCCACAACCACTTACAAAATATGGGAATCTTTGCTGCTAAGAGCTCCAGATCCTCTCTTTCTGTTTCACAAATAAGATCATTTATACCATTTTTCTAGATTCAGCATACAGACACCAAGAGGTAAAGGAGGGAGTGGGATGAATGGGGACATTGCGATTGACATACGTATGCTGTTGATACTCTGTTTAAAATCGATAACCTCATGAGAGCCTACTGTGTAGCTCAGGGAGCTCTACTTATGCTCTATGGGGAGATTAATGGGAAGAAAATATTTTTAAAAAGGGATATATGTATATGTACAGCTGATTCACTTTGCTATACTACAGAAACTATCAGAACATTCTAAAGCAACTATTTTGTTGTTGTTTAGTCGCAAAGTTGTGTCTGACTTTTTGCGACCCTGTGGACTGTGGCATGCAAGATTCCTCTGTGAATGGGATTTCCCAGGCAAGAATACTAGAGTGGGTTGCCATTTCCTTCTCCAGGAGATCTTCCCAGACCAGAGATCAAGTCCACAGCTCTTGCATTGGCAGACGGATTCTTTACCACTGAGCCACCTGGGAAGCCAAAACAACTATACTCCAATAAAAATTAATTGTAGAAAAAGAGCCCCAATGCATTTCCAAGCCACATGCCACACAGCCTTCACTTCGGATCCTAAAGAAGAAGTGAAGTAAATAAAGAAGCAACTTGCCTAGGCTGTTCACATGGTTAGTTTCTTTCTACAATTTTGATCACTTCACTGAAAAAGAAAATTAGGGAATTTAGAGAGGGATCAGAAGAGAGAAGCAAAAATGATGACCATTTTTAGAGATAAATTGTCAATAAAAATGAGAGTAACCAGGGCATCTCAGGTGGCTCTGTGGTAAAGAATCTGCCTGCCAATGCAGGAAACACAGGAGATGCAGGTTCGATCCCTGGGTCAGGAAGATCCCCTGGAGGAGGAAATGGCAACCTATTCCGGTATTCTTTCCTGGAAAATCCCAGGGACAGAGGAGCCTGGCTGGCTACAGTCCATGGAATCATAAAGAGCAGGACACGACGGAGCACGAATGCAGGCAACCCGGGTTATTCAGCCCGAAAATAATATTCCTGTGAATTTGGTGCTCAGCCTTGATGCAGACACTGTAAGAAGCACCTTACTTGTTCTCTTTTTCTGCTTGGTCCTGATACCAGCTTTATGGGGTCAGTGGGACAACTACTTTAGAGGAGAAACAGGCAGGAGGAAGTTAAGGCTGTAACTTGCTCAGTATCAGGTAGCCAGCACCAAGGAAAGTCCACTGGGAACCTGAGTCAGCCAGACTCCAGTACCCATGCTATTCACCAAAAACCTGTTCTAATATGGTCCCTGAAGGGGCAAACACACAGAATTACAGTGTTGCAGGGTTGAGACAACTGAAGTTTAAGAAAGCATCCTTGACCGAGGGGAATGATCTTGAAATCCCTTTATACAGACACCTCCTACAAAGGATTAGAATCTAATCCCTCTGGAGTGGTTTAATTGTGGTCCCATGTGAAAGAGCTGGTTTGGCCTCTAAAGGCCTGGGTAGCCTTGGGACTTTATGCTAATTCACACAGTACCATGCGGTATCACACAGACAGCTCTCTACTCACACTTATTATGAAATCCTGAGCCCTCTTCGCTCAGGGTAGATTGCTGTGCTCAACATAGTAGTGAGGGGGATGTGGGAGAAAGAGGTTAATTGAGTTGCCCAAGATTCCACTGGGAGACTGAGCGCAGCCACCAATTGTTTCCAAGCTCACTTGAGTTTAAGTGTGTTGATTGATGTGTTTCCTGTCATTCATCCGGTATCTCTGGCAACCTTTCCGCCTTCCCACAATCTGTTCCTTTTTCGATTCTGCCGAAGCCTTGTCTCTGAACTCGGGCCTGGGGGCCCTGTGAGATTGCTTTGGGTGCTCCTTCTCACACAGCCACAAAACACCCTCTCCTCTATAAGGAACAGTTTAAAAGGTTGGAGTTCTTGAGTGTGTGCCATTGAGAGTTGATTTTACAGACCTTTTCATCTCAAGTGCTTTGCTGTAAAGAAGCAAAAAACAACTGCTTCCTGGAACTCTCCCTCTGCCTTTCTCTGAGACTGCAGCATAGAGTGATTAGAATATTACCACAGTTAATGAAAGCGAGAGGCAGAGGCATTAGAGGGAGAAGCAATTTACTTAGAGCCCGAATATTGTCAGGAGTTGTTATAAAAGTTTCTGCTCTGAGCTACCTGACAAACCCAGGAATTATCTATTGGAGGGTGAGGCAGATTTAACTTAGGATATTTGACTAAGATCCAAGTCTGTGATAGAAGGATGTAAAATGTAAAATTAACAAGGAATGACCAAAGAGAAAATGGTTTTTTATTAGCTGGAGGACAGTCTTTTTTTTATATTGGAAAAGACCCTGATGCTGGGAAAGATGGAAGGCAGGAGGAGGAGGGGACAACAGAGGATGAGTTGGCGATGGACAGGAAAGCCTGGTGTGCTGCAGTCTGTGGGGTTGCAAAGAGTCAGACACGACTAAGCAACTGAACTGAACTGAGTCTGTTCTTATTCATTCATTCTATAAATGTTTTTTGAGTGGCCCCTGGGTGCCAGGTATTGTCTAAGCACTTGAGGTGCTCTTGTCAATGAGTCAGATGAAATTCCTGCTCTCATGGAATTTATATTGAGAGAAACAGAAAATAAAAAATAAATACCGGGAGCAACAGTGAAGCCCACAGTATACCCTCGGTTGGTACCATGAAACCCACAGCAAGGTATGGGGAGGACAGAGCGGGTGCTCTGAGATAGACTTCAAAACGGACGCACTTTAGTGAGATGAGGATGGAGACCTGAATATATTTGTTCTGCATTTTTGGCTCGCAGAAACGACCTTGGGTACTTTACCAGATAGACCTTTGACTTTACACTTCTTTCACACACAGCCTCCATGTTTTCAGTGTGGCTGGAATTTCTCATTCAAAATAAAATCAGTTACCAATTTTTGAAGATAGTTTGGAGGCACTTTTTAGTAGTGCACTAAAATTTTACATGTCTGTTAAATATTAAGGACTTCCCTCGTGGCACTAGTGGTAAAGAATCTGCCTGCCAGTGCAGGAGACATGAGATGCAGATTCCATCCCTGAGTCCTTCCTGAAAATACCCTGGAGAGAGGGATATGGCAACCCACTCTAGTATTCTTGCCTGGAAAATCCCATGGGCAGAGGAGCCTGATGGGTTATAGTCTGTCGGGTTGCACAGAGTCAGACGTGACTGAGTGACTGAGAACAGTTAAATACTAATTGAGTATTAGGTACAGAAAGGGTTTAGTGATTTTATTCACAGTTCATCTCACCTGTTTAACTGATTGTTCCCTAGCATTGACAGATACTGACTTCACTGGTGGCTCAGACGGTAAAGCGTCTGCCTAAAATGTGGGATTTCTAAAACAAGCAAAAATCCCAAGAAATACCTGTCAGTGCCTTTGCACAAATAAAACAACTTCATAAAACCCCAACCTTCTAAAACAAAAGCAAAAGCCCATCTCTTACTTTTTTGTTCATCTTTCTTACTAACTTTCCATACCTCTGGGAGCTCGTATGAGTCAAGATGAGTTCTCCAGAGTAGAGCTGGGTAGGGACCATTCTGTTCCCCAACTCCAGGGGCTCCATTCTCATGGTAATTCATGTGATTGTTGCCTCCTGAAGTCATTTAATGTCTGTGAAGCCTGTGTGGCTGAACATGGCAGCTCAGGGTGGATGGATAGAAGGAAGGACCTGAGGCTTTTGTTACTAGGAAGCCTTGGCTCTCTCCTGTAGGTGTTCCTAAGTTCAGGTCAGATTGCTCAGCTCAGTTTCAGATTCTCCTTCACTCTTGTTGAAGACTTATTTATTTTTCTTTAAGGGATTCAACTATTTTGAAGATTCAGTTTTTAGCTGAGGTCTTTGTAGAATAGAACTTCTCGTAGGAATCTCTTGGCAATCTTATTAAAATGTGGACTCAGATTCAGTAGGTCTGGGGTGGGATCTGAGCTTGCATGTTTATAACATGTTTCAGGGGAGGCTGATGCTCCTGGTCCACAGACCATAGTTTGAATAAGCAAAGCCTCGTATTAAAGAGTTGTGTGAACTCAGTCACGTCCAACTCTGCAACACCATGGACTGTATAGCCTGCCAGGCTCCTGTGTCCATGGAATTCTCTAGGCAAGAATACTGGAATGGGCTGTCCTTCCCCTCTCCAGGGAACCTTTCCAACCCAGAGATTGATCCCAGGTCTCCTGCATTGCAGGCAGATTCTTTATCATCCAACTAATTAAAGAAGAATATCACTTTATCATTATCACTGGTGTACTTCTTTCTAATGATAGCAATTTTTTTAATCTAAATTCTTTATTTATTTATTTTTTTTAATTTTTATTTTTTTCCGTCTCAGGTGTACATGAGTTCCCAATCTTGAACCCCCCCCAGCAATTTTTTTAATCCCAATTTTTATTTCTTTTCATTGCATACATTTTGCATATTACTGAAACTTTAAAAAAAGTACAGACCAGAAATGTTAAAAATATCTAAGTTACCAAGATTTAGCAAATGAAGATTTGGGATGAAAAGAATCTGAAAATTTTGAAAACCACCATCAAATTATTTTAAAGGAAAAGATTTATTGTCAAAATCAGTCCAAGAAGACATGGAAAGTATGAATAAATCAAAAGTCATACATAAAATTAAAAAGGTTAACAAAGAACTTCCTCTAAAAGAGTGCTAGAGTTAGTTTAATGTGTGTTATTAAAACCATCAAAAAAACAATATAAAGAAATCTTATAATAATATAAAATCCTAGAGCAGAGAAAAAGATGGAATATTTTAGAGTACACTATTTTTTCATCTAGCATAGCACTAATGCTAATGTTACAACATAACAGAGAAAAACTACAAATTTTAGATAAAATATTAAAAGGTTATCAAATTGAATTCAGAACTATATATCACATTGAATTCAGGTTATTTTAAGAATTTATAGATTAGCTTACATTGAGATCTATTAGGTAATTTATCATATCAAAACATCAAAGGAGAAAAAATATGATCATTTTTATTTGCTGAAAATCTCTCTACTTAGGTGCATGATCTATTCTTTGCATAAGGAAAAACCTTAATTAGGAGGACTGTATTAAAAAATACAGAATTAAGAAATAAAAATATTTAGCATATAAAAATGAAATGTGTAGTATATCCACATATTACCTGAGATATTCTAAAATATTTTTCATTATTTATCTGAAGTTCAAATTTAACTAGATGTCCTTTATCTATGATTTCTACCTGTAACCCTTCTATTCTCAGATAACCTCTTTTAATCTTTTGGCATAGATTCCTACAGTTATTTACATACACATATACATGTATCACTTTATAGTTTATGAAATTCCTTACAGCCAAGAATTTGATTGGAAATCCTATGAATTTATATTTACTCTCATCTTATAGATGAAGAAACTGAGGCTTAGAAGGAACCAACTGAAGAATAATTTAGCACTGGGAAGATCCTGGGCTCTAATAGAGGACATGGTTACCCAGGGAATATTTCTTTCTTTCCAAGCCTAGATCCCTTGTTCTTCTTTTCATCCTAGAGCTTTACAATTTAATTTCAGGCCAGGCCACCTCTCTTAATGGTCCCATCCAATCACTAAGTCAATGACTTGGTTGTGGTGGAGCAGTGGGGTATGAACTTGGTTGGGATGATTAACTCAGCCACGTAATTGGCCCAATTCTGTGGCAAATTGGGCTTCCTTTGTGGCTCAGCTGGTAAAGAATCTGCCTGCAATGCAGGAGACCTGGATTGGGGAGATCCCCTGGAGAAGGGAAAGGCTACCCACTCCAGTATTCTGGCCTGGAGAATTCCATGGACTGTATAGTCCATAGGGTTGCAAAGAGTCAGACATGACTGAGTGACTTTCACTTTCTGTGGCAAATTAAGCATGGATTTTTAAAAAATTCCTATGCAGTTTAGCGAGAGGACTTAAGATAATCTAATTTGGAGGAAATTACTAGTTTTGTTTCAAAAATGAACTCCATAGTGCAATGATAAGTTTTACTGATATATCTTCTCATGTATAATGTCTGTAGAAACATTGTTCTTCAAAAAAGATTGCAGACATAACAAGCATCCCAGTGCCCCCTCCCATCCCATGATAAAGTAGAATTATCATAGAGCTTTGGTCAGGGAGACATCCGGGAGATTTTAGTAACTGAACTTTTCTAAGCCTTCTTTGTCAGTCTTGGAGATAGTATTGCCTCCTTAGGCAGAACTTACATCTGCGTGGGGCAAAACTGCACAAAATCCATACAGATTTGGCATCAGTTTTTTTCCAGTTTTATTGAAATGTAGTGACATATAACATGGTATTCAATCAAGGTGTACAACATAGTAATTTAATATATGTTTATGTTGCCATGTGATCACCACAATAAGTTTAGTTTGACATCCTTCACCTCACAGAGTTGTAATTTTTTTTTCCTGTGATGAAAACTATAATTTACCTGTCTTAGTAACTTTCAGATATACATATAGTATTGTTAACTATAGGGCTTCCCAGGCAGTTCAGTGGTAAAGAATCTGCCTGCCCATACAGGAGCCGAAGTTTCGATCCCTGGGTCGGGAAGATCCCCTGGAGGAGGAAATGGCAACCCACTCCAGTATTTTTGGTTCATCAAAGAGTTGGACACGACTGAGCGTGCACAATTGTTAACTCTAGTGCCACACTGTACATTAGATGCCCCAGAACTTGTTTGTCTTATAACTGAAGTTTGTACCTTTTGACCACCTTCACTTGTTTCCCCTCCTCACACCCCTCTGGTGCTAGGATGCACCAGTCTGTTGTCTGAACCATACCCTTGAGCCCAGGTCTAGTCCTCTGTTGTCTCTCAAACTTTGGTGACTATCCAAGCTACTCTCTGTGTTCTTAGTGGCATCCAGTAATGGAAGGTGTGTCCGCCCTGTCTCTGTCCTAATGCAAAGGACCTTAAAGAAAGAAAGAAAGTGAAGTCGCTCAGTCGTGCCCGACTCTGTGACCCCATGGATAGTAGCCTGCACCAAGCTCCTCCATCCATGGGATTTTTAAGGCAAGAGTACTGGAGTGGGTTGCCATTTCCTTCTCCAGGGAATCTTCCCAACCCAGAGATCAAATCCAGGTCTCTCACATTGTAGACAGGTGCTTTACCATCTGAGCCACCAGGACCTTAGTCAACATCTGAATGCTGGGAGATTGGAGCCAAACCCTCTTTCAGCAACTTCTAAAACGTCCGAGTGGATCTCTTTTAGAGACTGTCTGGGAAGTGGTTGTTTCTGGGGGCAGGGATTAGGGGGAGGGTTGAGTCACTGGTTAACAACTATCCTTCTGTTTGCTACAGTTCCACAGAGCCCACGAACTCCAACCCTGTTGATCATCAGAGTCAGGCCACCATTGGCCATGTTCTCTGGGCCACAGTCAAAAAACCAGGGCCCTAGACCTGCACACAGGTTCTTTCCAGGGAGATATGAGTGACCTGGAGCTGGGCTGAGGGCGAACATGAACACGCTGTCCTCCCGCCTCCCAGGTCTCCGGAGAGGATGGCAGGCACTCAGCCTCTATATGGGGGTTAAAGTAGAAGCCTGACCCTCAGGCTGCAGCTTGACATGTATAGACATGTGTCTCTTTCTGGAAAAGACTGGGAGATGGACGTTTCTGTTGGATGCCTTCACACGGAGCCCTGGGGGGACAAGTACCGTGAATCCTAGTGAGCCTGTGAAGAACTGTCTTTTTGGATGCTCTGATCTCACAGGTCTTCTGGATTCAAGCCCCGTTGGCTTTTGGAGCTAGAGGTTGGAGGACCATTTCTCAGGTGGAAGTCTTAAAGTTGGGTAGTAGATGTTAGGTTCAAGCCCTTCAATCCTCAGGGAGAAGCTGGGTGTCTATGAGTTCCCCCTTGTTTATTGTATCAATATGTTGCTGTCCCAGGGGTAGGATTTATGGCCGCAATGTGTGTCTCAGCATACCTACCATTTTTTTTTTTCTTCATTCATTTAATGTGTAGGAAGTGCTCAGCTAGTTTCCGGACTTCTTTCAGAGGGAACTGGCCCATGTGTAACCGTAGCATGACCACTAGAAGGAGTGAATTCAGACGCCTCCTACAGAATGCCAATTTCTTTTTTGAATGAGAAATGCACTGATGATTTTGGTTAATTAAATAACTTGCTTTAGATGAGTGAGAAGGAGTAAAGCATATTGTGGTATTTTATCTATTTAGTTGTTCCTAAGATTCACCAAAGGCCTTAAGGCACAGAGCTTTAATTAAAGAAAGAAATGCACAGGAGTCAGCCTGTTCTGCTTAAGAGTGTGTTGCTATTTATGAAGCTGGGATTCCCTTGAATTAATTGAATAAAATGCGTGGCATTTATGTTAAGCAACACTTTAATGTAGTCCCCAGAGTGCTGACATAAGCTGTACAAATGCGTGCCTTTTGGAGACGTTCGGTCTTCTTCTCTTTCTCTTTCTTGCTTTTATAGCAGGGGTGTGCTAGGTTTGGGGGATAGAAAGATGAAAAAAATATAGACCATGCCTAAAAGAAAGAGTGATCAACTAGGGGAGACTGACACAGAACAAGTAACTAAAAAAATGGGATACATGTTGTAATGGCAATTGGCAGAAGATATAGAAAGAACACAGCAAAGGAGACTGTTGAGAGGAGAAGATATGATGAAAAATTTGCAGAGGGAAAACTACATCATTAAGCTATTGAGGATTAATGGGAATTTACTGGGGAAGAAGGTAAGAAAGGACATTCTTTGCCCAGGAAACAGCAAGTGTAAAGGCATGGTGTGTTTGAAGAAGGACTGCATTTGGTTTTCCTGCAGGATAAAGTCCGAATGGTGGATTGTAGGGTGTGATACTGGAGATGTGGGGTTGGGTCATGTCGTGAAGGGCTGTGTGTGCTGTGTTTAGGAGTTGACACTGTTGGTCTTTGAGAACCGTGAAAAGATTTTAAGTAGGGAAATAGTTTGGTCAGCGTCATTTTATAGGGACCTCCCTGGTAGTGGTATGGCAGGTAAATGGGGAGACACTAAGTGGGGCTGGTTAGGAAGCGGCCATACCGACCCATATCAGGAGTGACACTGAAGGTCTACGTTAAGGGTCACGGCGATGATTAAACTGGGATAGATTTGATGCAGATTTAGGACATAGAAATCAATGTATCACACCTGCATTATGGTGAGGAAAAGTAGAAGTGCAGCTTTCTCATTGTGAGTATCTTTGTGAATGGTGGGGTAAAGGCAAGCTAAGAAATACAGGAAGTCTCCTACAAATCAACCATCCAAATTCAAGCTGCAGCCTGCCAAGGATGTGAATGTGTGTTTGCATGTCCAATCACATAAGTCGGTTCGTGTGTCTGGCGCACACTGTCGTGTGTGCATCTTCTGCGGGTGGTTGTGCTCTTGTGTGCCTTCCTGCACAGCCCTGTATAAGGTACAGCAGCTCAGTCTCTTTATTTCAAGCCCAGGATGTCCAGGAAGCAAGCGTTGAAGCAGCATTGAGGTAGCTGGTACTTTTCAAGGCAGGCTACTGCAAGATTAAAGATGTTTTCATTTTTTTGCATTTTTCAGTGCATTATTTATGTGAAAAGTATTATAAACCTGTTACAATACGGTACTCTATAATTGTGTTAGTTGCATGCCTAGGCTAATTTCTTGGACTTATGAACAAACTGGACTGATTAATGAATGCACTTTCAGAACTGAACTTGTTGGTATGGGGTGGGGGGCGGCTACTGTACAGAAAAGACCAGGTAGGGGGTAGGATGTGGGGTTGGGGGTGGGTCATGAGTACAGTTTGGATGGAATGAGTGTGATGTGATCATTTACATTAACTAGTTAAGGATTAAGCTTGGATACTTAATGGATAATGGGAAATGGGGAATGAGGAATATGTGGTAGCAATGAAACACTAAGTAGAGACATCCCCTAGACAGTTAGATTTATCTGATTAGAGTTCAGGGTTAAAGTCAGAGCTGTACACATAAATTTGGGACTCACCAGCCGGAGGCTGAAAAGAAAAGATCAAAGAGAAGGGAGACCTAGCCGTGTGCTGCCAGAATTTCCATCCACCCACCCCACCCATTCACCTTCCTAGTTGCCCTTCCATTCAGTCAGCAGAAACTTATTTCGTGAGAACTTGTGACATGCCAGGGACAAGGATGATGACAAGTACTGTATGAATCACAGAGATGGATAAGATGTAAATTTTACTCTTAAAGTGTTCCCAGGGGATCGAGGAGGTAGGGTAAGTCACATTTTACCATCTGATCCAGCAATTCCACTTCTGGCTATATGCCCAAAATAATTGAAAGTGGGATCTCAAAGAGGTATTTGTATACCCATCTTCATAACAGCATAGTTCACACTAGCTTAAAAGTAGAGGCAATTCCGTGTGCATCGATGAACGGATGGATTACCGAAATGTGGTAAATATGCGTCAGTTCAGTTCAGTCGCTCAGTCGTGTCCGACTCTTTGGGACCCCATGAATCGAAGCACGCCAGGCCTCCCTGTCCATCACCAACTACCAGAGTTCACTAAGACTCACGCCCATCGAGTCAGTGATGCCATCCAGCCATCTCATCCTCGGTCATCCCCTTCTCCTCCTGCCCCCAACCCCTCCCAGCATCAGAGTCTTTTCCAAAGAGTCAACTCTTCGCATGAGGTGGCCAAAGTACTGGAGTTTCAGCTTTAGCATCATTCCTTCCAAAGAAATCCCAGGACCTGTCTCCATTATGCTAAGTGAAGTAAACCATTCGTGAAAATGAAGTAAATAAATAGCAATAAGCCTTTTGCTCTTTAAAAAGAAAACAGAAAGAAAGAAGGAAAAGAGGAATGAGGGAGAGGGGAAGAGTAATTTTATTTGACTTCACTCAGTTCAACTTGCATCCCTCATCACGGGGTTCCTTCTTCATATCCTTGAGGGTTTTGATATTTACATCATAATTCAAGAGACATCCACCTCAAAAATTGTTTTGACATGAAAGGCCAGGAAACTTTATGTGATATGAAAACATTTATGCTGGCCCACTTCATATATTATTTTAAAGGAAAAAAAGAAATAGTAGTGTCCTTTGTCTGAAATTTAAACAGAATATAGAATGAGCAAAAAATTGGTATGTTTTCATTGTTTCGGGTAAAACTTTTATTGGCGTCAGGTTGACTGGAATTTACAACCATCTGAGGACACTTTTAATGCCAAAACTTTTAGTGCTTAAGCAGCTCCGTTATGCTTTTTCAGAAATATACTCAGCCATCAACAGGAAAACCACTCTCTAAAAAATGTAGTGGAGAAATTACTCACAGAACTTATTCTCAAATCTCTTCCATATATATGCCCTGTAATGGAGTTAGTCTTCCTTGAAGGATCTTAGACTTCAAACTGGAACTTCTGCTACGGAATCATCTTCCATTAAATGATAGATTCTCATAAAAGTCACTGAAAGAGTGTAGACATTTCCAAAAGCAGCACCGAACTGAAGTTTCATGAGCTGGTTTTAAAGACGCAGGTGCCTATAGTTACAGAAATAGAGTGTTACAGAGGACAAAATACTTGGAAAGGACGGTCATCCAGCCCATCATTTTCCCTCAGTGGCACAGGGTGACTCACGAGGTCATTATCTATTTGGTTCTTAAACATTTCCAATGAAGGCAGTTCTGAAGTCTGCCATGGGGATGTCCAGTGAGGCTTTTTTTACAAAACCAAGTGGGAGCCAAAGGATTTTCTCCTGAAATTCTTAGCCCATCAACTAATTTGTCTTTGTTGCTATTTTTTTTATTGTTGTTCAATCACTAAGTTGTGTCCGACTCTTCGTGACCCCATGGATTGAGGCACACCAGGCTTCCCTGTCCTTCACTATCTCCCAAAGTTTGCTCAAACTCATGTCGGTGGGTAGGTGATGTCATCAACCAACCATCTCATGCTTTGTTGCCCCCTCTCTTGCTGCCCTCAATCTTTTCCAGCATCCGGGTCTTTTCTAATGAGTCAGCTCTTCACATCAGATGGCCAAAGTATTGGAGCTTCAGCTTCAGCATCAGTCCTTCCAATAAATATTCAGGACTGATTTCCTTTAGGATGGACTGATTGGATCTCCTTGCAGTCAAGGGACTCTCAGGAGTCTTCTCCAGCACCACAGTTCAAAAGCATCAGTTCTTTGGTGCTCAGCCTTCTTTATGGTTGCTTTCTTGGTTTATATAATTCAGTAACAATCTTTATTTACATCGAGCCAGTTTATCTCATTGATTTTGTGACCAAATGAAATGAAATAAATTGCCTGCTCATAATGCTTTAATTCATCTCCTCCCAGTTTTCAATTCAACAATGATATGCTTTGATTTCCTATTTATTAAGGAAGTAGAACAGGAGAAGCTGGGGATATTTGCAATCTTGTAAGGTCTGATATGAACGTATTGGTATTATCATAAATAAATTTAGGTATGTAGAAGTATGTTGCTTCCCCAGTTATCCTAGAGGGCTTTGTGTTGACAATACAAGTTAGTTGTTTTTTGAAATACTGCTACCTGACTTTCTATCACATGTCATTTGTGTTAAACATGTCTTAAATAACGAGCTGATATGTACCTCTCTTTTATAGGCATATTTGCTTACTTGTTCTATTTTGTTTTTTAAAGAGGAAATATTTTGTCAGTGATTCTGAAAAGACTTGGGAAAAATTACTGTGACTTGTGCTATTAGAGTAGTTAACAAGGCAATCTAAAAATAATAAGGAAATAATTTTAAAACTTGGAGCTCTGGCTCTGTTTTTCATAGAGCAATAAATACTGTTGAATAGATATAAAGCTCTGCAGTATAGCTAGGGATAATAATTAAAATATTTATCAACCAATAAGTAGGGTGTGGGCTTCCCTGGTGGCTCAGACAGTAAAGAATCAGCTTGCAATGTAGGAGACCTGGGTTCAATCCCTGGGTTGGGAAGATCCCCTAGAAGAAGGCATGGCAACCCACTCCAGTATTCTTGCCTGGAGAGTCTGATAAACAGAGGAACCTGATGGGCTACTGTCCATTGGGTTGCAGAGTTTGACAGGACTGAAGAGACTTAGCATGCATGCATCCAAGGCTGGGTGTACTGCCCAATCCAAATGGGTATGGCCTTAGCTCACGTACAGGGGTTAAACCTTTAGGTGCTCAGTTATGGATGACATACTAGGGTGGAGCACCAGAAGGTTTAGGACAGCAGTCATCTACCAGCCATATATCATGAGTTTAATACTCCTACAAACCAGTCCTGCTGGACAAGAACATCCTACCTTATAGCAGCCCAGTCTGTACATCAAGATTGAAATTTACATTTTCATTGGGGATTGGTGGAAGTGGAGACCTCAGTGGTAGAAAATCCCATATGCTTCTTCCAAGCTGCTCATCTCTTGAGTCTTCAGGAGGTTNGGAGAAGACTCTTGAGAGTCCCTTGGACTGCAAGGAGATCCAATCAGTACATTAGGAAGGAGATCAACCCTTGGATTTCTTTGGAAGGACTGATGCTAAAGCTGAAGCTCCAGTACTTTGGCCACCTCATGTGAAGAATTGACTCATTGGAAACGACTCTGATGCTGGGAGGGATTGGGGGCAGGAGGAGAAGCGGACGACAGAGAATGAGATGGCTGGATGGGATCAGACTCGATGGATATGAGTCTGAGTGAACTCTGGGAGATGGTGATGTCAGCGAGGGCTGGCGTGCTGCGATTCATGGGGTCACAAAGAGTCGGACGCGACTGAGCGACTGAACTGAACTGAAAGGCCTCCATCACCTTCCTCTTTAATTTGAACAGCCTAATCAGCAGCCCATTGATGGCACAGGAGCTGTCCTGAGGGAAGGAGACCTTTTTTATGGCTTTCTGTTCTTTATCTGACATCCTCTGAGACTGGGAACATGAGAATAAAGAAATGAATGACTCTGCAAATGGTTATTTCTGGTTTTTTGTGTCACTTATCCCTTTCTTAATCTGGGTTCCCTGATGGCTCAGTTGGTAAAGAATCTGCTTACAATATAGGAGACCAAGGTTCAATCCTGGGTCAGGAAGATCCCTTGTAGAAGGCAATGGCAACCCACTCTAGTATTCTTGCCTGGAGAATTCCTTGGACAGAGGATCCTGGCAGGCTACAGTCCATGGGGTAGCACAGAGTCGGACATGATCGAATGACTAACACTTTAATCTGGGTTCCGCAGATGCTTGCTTTGTAGGATACAGCCTGAAAGAAGTATGTGAGATGTCTGCTCTGTCCTTGGGAAAGTTAAGTGAATGTATAGAACTTATGCCAGTGGAATATTCCAGGAAAGTGAATGGGGAAGGCAGAGGTACTGTCCTTGTCAGATGGCGGCTCTCCTTATTATCTCCTCTGCCTTTTCTCCCTTCCAGCGTGCCACCCATCCTGTTCTGCGTGCGCAGGGACAAGCCCACACAACTGCACAGCCTGTTGGCCTTCCCACGTGCTGTTGGATGGGCAGTGCCTCTCCCAGTGCCCAGACGGGTACTTCAACCAGGCAGGCAGTTGTACAGGTGAGTGTGTAACTGGCTTGGGTGTATGCCCATCACACCCTATGCCCATATGTTGTCTTCATACAACCTGGCTCTGCAATTAGCAACCGTGTCATACCAAGGGACTAGACTTGGGCTGTGAGTCCTTCTGAGTGAGGAAAACAAGTGAAATTCTGTTCATCCAGTAGGAAATATGGATGAAGTGAAAAGTGAGAGTCAGTTTGACCCTCTGCATATAGTGAGGGATAATGGGGGCCATCAAGGAGATGAGCTGCGGCAGGCTCTCATGCATTTGTGGGAGAGCAAGCATTGGCCTTGCCTCTGCAGTCCTCAGCTCCCCTTCCCCCGCTGTAGCCTAACAGAGCAAAGAGGGAAAAGGTATTTATTTTCTTCCTTGTCACATCAGCCCAATATGTTTTTAAGAGCACTTGTATATTTCAGTGACAGAGATTTTAAGAATTACTACTTCAGATTAGTGAAGGGTTTTATTGGGATCGACGAAATACTAAAATTTAAGCACCTTATTGTAGCTCTGTGTTTTCTTGTTGCTAAAGAAAAAAAGAAAAGACAAACACATTCTATCATGATTATGGTTTTATTTCTAAAAATAGACTGCGGAGGCCGACTGATAGGGAAAAAGCCCCTCGTTATAACATGGTTTGATTTTTGTTTCTGGCATTGGAAAACACATAGTAAATGTGCAAAATATTTTTGAAATGAATTAAAACTTGTCAGATTCATCAGGCCTCAAACTCCAAAGAGGAAATTTAATGTGAATACAAATTTAGATGATTGAAGATCAATATCATTTCTCTGGAATTTTCTTCTACAAGTAGCTTTTTAATCTCTGTAGGCCCCTGATGGGTTGTTTCACTTGAAACACTCTATTAAGCTCAGTGGGGAGCGTTCTTGGTTTCTTTGTCACTGGAGTTGTCCTTGAAAACTGTGGTCTTTCCTTCTGTGCCCTCACCCTGGCCCAGTTGGTTTCAGTCTGTGGAAAATTGTTTGGGGGAGGAAAGTTCGAGTATCTGTAACTCTTCTCTGCCCATGCCCCTGCCTGCCTGAGACCAGCAGTTGGAAGGTACTTTTATAGGGAAGAATAAAAAAAAAATCTGGCTACAGGTTGAATCTGTTTCTTTTACTCTCTGTTGCTTTCCTAAACTGAAAGGATACTGTCTGTACATAATGCCCGACCTCGGGGAACCAGCCCTTCTGCCTCAATGTGAAACCAAAGTGCTGTTGTCCAGAGAGACATTCTGACCCTGTTCACCTATCTATGGCTGCAAGAAAGAGGAAATTAACACAGCCCCTCCCTGAGGCTGACCATTCCAGGGGGTATTTGCAAGATTAATGGCCTTTGTCCTTTACTTCCTCACCTTCTCCTCCTCTGTAAAATAACCTGGCATCCAGACTCTGATAAGATGGTTATTTTGAGACACTAGTCTGCCATCTTCTTGATCTGCTGGCTTTCCAAATAAGGTTGTTATTCCTTGCCTCAACACCTCGTCTACTGATTTATTGGTCTGTCGTGGGGCGAGCAGAGGGGACTTGGACTCAGTAACAGTACCACAAGCAACAGGGCTCCAAGGTCACTAGAAATATCCTGGCAGGGAGGGGGCACTGGGCAATAGAGATCAACCTGAGAGTGCTAGTATCTTTCGGATGGATATTTTCAAAGTTAAGCGCCTCAAGGAATGTAGAACTGGTGATAGTTAATGCTAGCCTTCTAATCAGCAGTTTGCTTGCTTGCTTTTTTTTTTTTTTTTCTATAACTTATCTTCTCTTGGCCTTCCACCAGACAAAGTTGACTTTACTAGAAATCTGTGTTGTTTCCCTCCCACCAGCTCTGCACCAGAAGGGAATTCTTTGTCATTAGTTCCAGCAAGCACTACCCAGCTCTGGTCCTTTACCTCCCCTCCTCTTGGAATCAGACAGGCTTAGACTTCCTCATCCTTGGCAGAGAAACCCTTCAATCTCTTTCCACGCACACTTGCTCCTGCTGCCCATCTTGGCAGCACAAGAGCAGCTGCAGCTGCAACTTTCTTTTATTCTTTGCCATCCTTATCTTTATTGCCTGCACCTACTGGGACTCACTGCTCTTTTTCAGTGTAGTACCTGTCAGTAATTTGGTGGGTTTTCTGGGGAAAACATAGCTTTGACAGTTTTGTCTAAGGAATTGAACTTCAAACATGGTTCACGATAACCTCTAGAAAGAGGCCTTTTTCAGCTCTTTGTATTTTAATTAAGTGTTGCTGCTAAAACAGGCATTCAAGTTGTGGCCTGGAGGGAGAGCAGGGTTGGCATCTGACTCTGTGAGAAGTTTTCCCTTCCCCTGCTGTGGATAGTTCCACCTGTGCCTGCTGGGGATTTCTGAGAAGCAAAATGTCTCTCTCTTCTCCATCTAGCTCTTTGAATTTTAGAAAGGGAGAGTCTTAGCCACTTGTTTTTCTGTTTTTTTACTTTGATTGGAACTTCCTGATTTATATAGACGGGAATGGTCATACTGAGCAGTCAATTCCTCTCATTTTATTTTCTAAAACATTTAAAAATATTTATTTACTTGTTTAGCTGCACTGGGTCTTAGTTGAAGCATGCAGGATCTTCAGCCTTCCTCTCGGCATGTGGGATCTTTTTAGTTACAGCGTGTGAACTTTTAGCTGTTGCATTCGGGATCTAGTTCCCTAACTGGGGATTAAACCTGGGCCCCCTACATTGGGAGCTTAGCTATTGGACCACCAGGGAAGTCCCAATTTTTCTCATTTTAATGTTTCTAGATTCCATGTTCTGTTCATGGGCAATGTTTTTGCTGATCCTAGAAATGCTGTCTTTTGGTTAATGCCAAAGGGTGTGCCAGCCTTGCTCAGGAATTTTTTTCAAAAGATGATTAGCATTTGAAGTCTGTTCTTAGTGTAACTGGTGGAGTACGCTAAATACTTCGTGTATGTACTTGCTGAGCTGCTAACTCCAATCCCGATTCTTGTTTTTCCTTCCAGAGTGCCACCCCACCTGCAGGCAGTGCCACGGCCCGTGGGAGTCTGACTGCATCTCCTGCCACCCCCACGTTCCTCTGACTGCTGGGAGCTGCAGGGCCAGCTGTAAAGAGGAGCAGTTCCTCAACCTTGTGGGCTACTGTGCTGGTGAGTGAGTCCCCTTCACAGGCTCAGGAATCCCTAGCCAAAGGCTGGGGCTCTTCACGCCAGGCCCCAGAAGGCTCTTGTATCTGTCCCTTGTCATCAGATTAAGAGCTCTCTCTTGGGAGATGTTTGCCTCATGTCCAAAAATTCACTTCACTGCTTTCTATCTGACATTTAGTAAATATCTGTGGATTCAAGTGGAATCTAATGATACTCTTGCAGTTCCTGAAAAAATCTTAGAACTTCATATTGATGAAAACTGAAGTCATGATAATGATTGCTTACATGCATGCAGCGCACTTTAGCTTCAGACAGCAAGAAGCAGGTTCAAGGTAGTCAGGCACTCTGAAAGCTGTTGCCCCCTCCTCTGCTGCTGTTATCTCCTGCTGTGAAGAACCTTTGTCATCAGCCCTGAGCTCACACAACAACAACCAGGCACAAATGTGTAGGGAGATTAACCAGGAAGCAGATCAGTTGCTACAGGAAATGGGATTTTTTTTTCCTCCTCAGTTTAGTACTCAGATCTTAAAAGGAAGTTAATTAGGAAACCAAAAAAGAGGAGAAAAAAAAAAAAGCAACAATAACACCAACAGCTTTACTGGGACTTCCCTGGTAGTCCAGTGGTTAAGTGTCTGTGCACTCAATACAATGGGCACGGGTTTGATCCCTGATCAGGGAACTAAGATCCCACATGCTGCATGGGTGTGGCCACAAATTTTGTTTAAAAAGCACCTTACTGGAAAGAAACCTGGAATTTGGATAATGGTGCAGTGGCCAGGCAGTGTTTGTGTTCATCCATCCATTCTTACAATAAATATCTTTGAGTCTCTAACAGTGGTCATAGGCTCAGAATATTAAAAAAAAAAAAAAAAGATTAATAAGATGATGATTGTGTCCTCAAAGAGTTCAAGTCTGGAGAGGGGAATTTACAGATTAATGGGTTATTTTATATTTCTTGACCCACTTCTCCAAGTTGCATGAGAAAGTTGAAGAGATTTGCCTATAGCTGCTGTTGTCACGCTCTGAAGGGCTTGAGTGGGAAGCNAAAAAAAAAAAAAAAGATTAATAAGATGATGATTGTGTCCTCAAAGAGTTCAAGTCTGGAGAGGGGAATTTACAGATTAATGGGTTATTTTATATTTCTTGACCCACTTCTCCAAGTTGCATGAGAAAGTTGAAGAGATTTGCCTATAGCTGCTGTTGTCACGCTCTGAAGGGCTTGAGTGGGAAGCATCCTGCAATCCACTGGGCAAGAGGGGAAGCTGAAAAATCTGGTTAGACACACCCTGAAGGGGCTGACCTGGCTGTAGGGCTTGTTCCCAGGCAGGGAGGGAGTGTAGCCAGTTATCTCCATCACACTATTGAGGTGGCCCGTTCAACATAGAGAGTAAATGGTATTGGTGTTTCATGTGTGGCTGGGGTGCCACAGTCCTGGATGATTTATTTCTTTTTGCACATGACCTTGGCTCAGACAGTAAAGAATCTGCCTGCAGTGTAGGAGACCCAGGTTAAATCCCTCAGAAAGATCCCCTGGAGAAGGAAATGGCAACCCACTCCAGTATTCTTGCCTGGGAAGTTCCATGGACAGAAAAATCTGGCAGCTACAGTCCATGGGGGTCACAAAGAGTCATAAAGAACTGAGTGACTAACACTGAGCTTAAGACTAGACATCAGAAGGAATTCCCTTGTGGTCCAATGGTTAGGACTCCACACTTTCACTGCTGGGGGCCTGCATTTGATCCTTGATCGGGGAACTAAGAAACCACAAGCCATGTAGTACCACCAAAAAAAAAAAAAAAAGAGTGAAAAAATGACTTGACATGAGAGTCCAAGATCTATGCCCTAGGAAGACAGAACTCTTGAGAGCAGCCAAGACCTGCTAGGATTCAGAGCAAAACCTGATTATAGAGACTGCAAACATTTTAGGAACAATGGAAAGTAGAAACTCAGAGAGTCCAGGCTTCAGACAGATGTGATAGCCCACAACTACAGGGGCTTCCCTGATGGTTCAGACAGTAAAGAATCTGCCTGCAATGTCAGAGACTCAGGTTTAGTCCCTGGGTTGGAAAGATCCCCTGGAGACGGGCATGACAACCCACCCCAGTATTCCTGCCTGGAGAATTCCAAGGACAGAGAGCCTAGTGCTGATTCCTATGTTAGGATACAGAGGAGCAACTCCTAAGAGGTCCTGACATGGTCAGAGCACATTAGGGGATATTTATTGAGAATCACCAGAGCTCAGGGTGCTAAATTTGAGGGGTCTCAGAGATCTTCCAGGCTGCTTAAGGAGATGACACAAATACAGTTAACAGATAGTACAAAGCAATTTGTGGATCATAGATCGCCTCTTTAGGCAGTATGGGTTGTAGGAGTGCAGAGGAAGGAGAAATAAAAGATATGGACAGGAGCCTAAAATTCTTCCTGAAGAACAGCTAGGATTCTCTTAGACAGAGGGAAATGGGATGGGCATTCCAGGTGTATTTTTATCAGGAAACAGGCATAGTGGTAGGACATGTGGGCCATTCGTGGCCAGTGAGAGTGGTCCAACCTGGCTGAAGGACCTGGTTTGAATTAAGACATATTTGGTGAAACGGTTGGAAAATGTAAGTTGGAGCCAGGGTATACAGAATGTAGAGTTCTACGCTGAAAAATATGGACTGACTCTAGTGGGCAATAATAGGACTATGAGAGTTTTAGAGGGAACTGTGACAGCTAAGACTATGTTACAGGCAGGAAGGCTGCAAGCTGCATGGAAGATGGATTGGAAGTCGGAAAGATGATAGTCAGAGATGTTAGAAGGTTGAACCTTCATAATAGCTTTTCTATTTTCAAACTATTTTGAGTGTGGAACCTTAACACTTTATGCTGGGGCCATTTTATAAATAAATGTTTATATAAGGAGATCAGAAAATTTTAATTTTTAATCAGCTCGGTTCTCTCCAATGTCCAGAGGCCTCTTTGATGATAAATTAGGTGATTAGAAATTTCATTAACATTTTAAGGCTTATATGGAATCACTGGAATAAAGAATCATTCAGTTCAGTTTAGTTCAGTCACTCAGTCGTGTCTGACTCTTTGCAACCCCGTGAGTCGCAGCACGCCAGGCTTCCCTGTCCATCACCATCTCCCAGAGTTCACTCAGACTCACGTCCATTGAGTCCGTGATGCCATCCAGCCATCTCATCCTCTGTCGTCCCCTTCTCCTCCTGCCCCTAATCCCTCCCAGCATCAGAGTCTTTTCCAATGAGTCAACTCTTTGCATNAAGGCAGGGGACCTGAGTTCAATTCCTGGTCAGGGAACAAGATCCCATGTGCCTCAACTAAAACCCAGTGCAGCCAAATAAATACATAAAAACAAACATATTTTTAAAAAGCAGTTTCCATGAGAGTGTGAACTAGCTCTAGCTGCCTTTAGAATTATTTCATGCACATCACACAATTCATTCGAACAGCTTCTAGAGTTCCACACAATCAGGCAAATCCATAAATATTTGTTTATTGTAGCCACAAAACACTCAAGAGGTCTACTTACTTTCTTTTCAAAACATCCCCTTGGTGATTATTCTTTTTCCTTTCTCTAATGGTATGCTGGAGAAAGCCTCAGTTAGAGGCAACTAGCTTTTAGACCACTGCACACCTGCAGATCTCGTTGACGCATGCCTGAGCCCGGTACTCTCTTAAGCACTGGCTTAAATGAAGAGGAAGAGGCCAAGGCTTTTCAGACAATGGAGCCTTGAATCAGTCCTGTTTCCTGGGTTTCCAGTTCTGACCTGTACCCACTCATTAAGGTAATCATACGGTAGAGCCACTTCCATCTGCTCCAGCGACTTTTCAGTGCTCCTGGCACCGAGAGGAAAGTACACAAAAAAAGAAAACAAAAAGGGTGGAATTGTGTGGAAGCCATACACTGAATCAGGGGAAATAGCTTCCTTATCAGATTTCTCTTGATACACCCATCATTTCCTTTATAATTTACTGAAGGACTTTAATGGGGATTAATTTGCCTCTTAGGGTATCAAGAATAGTTTCTAATATTGGCAAAAGGCTGCCAGAAACTTGAAACTCCTGAAGTTCAGAGAAAGGTCAGAAGCTGTTCGTTTATGTACTGCTATAAAATATTGGCGTTTTTGAGGAGGACACTCCAGGTTCAACTTCTGGAGTGACTGCAGAGGCCCCAGAAAGACTTCTGGTATGGATAAATGGGTGCTGGGTATAGAGTTAACATCTCTTCTTTGGCATAGAATATGTCTCAGATGATCAGCAATTAGAAAGTATGTCACTGAGGCTTAGAGAAAAACAAAGAAGAAAAGAAAGCGCTGAGTTGTGTCCAACTTGCGATCCCATGAACTGTGGCCCACCAGGTTCCTCTGTCCATTCTTGCCTGGGATTCTCCAGGCAAGAATATCGGAGTGGGTTGCCATTTCCTTCTCCAGGGGAACTTCCCGACCGAGGAATTGAACCCAGGTCTCCCAAATTGCAGGCAGATACTTTCTCAACTGAGGTAAGCAATGTGTTTTATTGACAAGGATTCTTTAGTTTCAATATTTCTAGAAATCACAATCTCTGGCTACAAGACTTTAGGATGATAAGACACACCTGGCTACTGAATGGTGCTTTACTGACTGCAAACAGTGCTTTGAATCCTAGCGGGGAAGATAGACCATATAAACCAGACCTTTATTTTCCTAGGTCTTTATTCCTTTTTCATTTTGGGGGGTAATTTATACTTTGTGGCTTCCATCCTTGGGATGGAGCGTAGTAAATGGGACATGAAGCATTATTACCACTTAAAGTAGGACAGAGGACTTTTCACCTATAGGGAGAGCTACATCCATCCAGGTTCTCTAATCAGAGGAGGACTTTTATACCAGTGAGAACAAGAAAGAGTGCTGGCCGTCCCAGATAATCAATCCTATGACTTTTAAACTTAACTCTTCTCTGTAACTTGACCTCTTTATTGTGGCTTAGTTGCTAAGTCACGTTTCACTCTTTGGAACCCTATGATCTGTAGCCCACCAGGCACCTCTGTCCATTGAATTCTGGAGGCAAGAATACCGAAGTGGGTTGTCATTTCCATCTCCAGGGGATCTTCCCGACCCAGGGATCCAGCCCACATCTGCACTGGCAAGCAGATGCTTTACCATTCAGCTACCAAGGAAACCCTAATTTTACCTCTAGTTAAGGACTGAAAATTTCCCCCCAATTCAATTATCAACTAACCCTAATCCTCTCACACCAATGTCTGAGACTGGAGACCTGACTCTGGAAGACCCCCTTTGGGAGATGGAGCCTCACGGAGGTACAGAGCATACTAAGAAGCTCTGTGAACGAGGGGGGGCTCTCTGTATTCAAGCTCTCAGAGCTCTCTGTGTTGATCTGATGGGCTGTTTCTATTATCTGACAGTTCNGGAAGACCCCCTTTGGGAGATGGAGCCTCACGGAGGTACAGAGCATACTAAGAAGCTCTGTGAACGAGGCGGGGCTCTCTGTATTCGAGCTCTCAGAGCTCTCTGCGTTGATCTGATGGGCTGTTTCTGTTATCTGACAGTTCTTTCTATACTCCTGGCAAGTATCTATCACAGGCTGCCCTAGGGTTTGAATGCTGTTCAATTGGAAAGGGATGAAGACTCAATTGCTGTGCTGGGCCTGGCCATTTGCTAAAAGCCTCAAACACACCGTTTGTACAGGTCCCAGGCTTCTACTTTACTGATGTACACACTGCCTTCAGGCTACTCCCCAGCTCTCTGAGCTGCAACAGCGGTCATCGCAATCCCTTTTACCCTTCAATGTAGAAATGAGACGCTGCTTTCATAGCATCTGTGCCTTCTCTCTCTGCCCCTCTGTCCTCTCCAGACTGCCACCCTCTGTGCCATCACTGTGCAGCCGACCTCCGCGACACCGGGAGCGTCTGCCTGCAGTGCCAGAATGCCCGGAACCTACTGCTGGGGGACCACTGTGTCCCTGATTGCCCTTCTGGGTATTTCGTGGAGAGAGGAGCTTGTAAAAGTGAGTAAGTGCTGGATGCAGGAGCTGGCGGTGCCCCTTGATCTTCTTTCACTTGGGGATCATACCTGAAAAGGCTTGAACCTCCGAGAGAGAGACAGAAAGCGAGAAGCACACCAGTGCAGGGGGGAAGGCACACCAGTGCAGGGGGCAGTAAAGCAGACCAATTAACCCTCTCCGTGCTGGAGCTTTTGTTGGTGGCTCTGGGTATGCTGCTTTGGAAGGGAATTTGGCTTCATGGGTTCCCTCCATGTCTCCTCTCTCTGCAGAATGTCACTCCTCCTGCAGGACCTGCCAGGGCAGGGGCCCCTTCTCCTGCTCCTCCTGTGACACTGGCCGTGTTCTGTCCCACCTTGGCACCTGCAGTACCGCCTGCTTCCCCGGATACTATCTCGATGATAACCTTGTTTGCCAGCGTAAGTTTTTTTTTAAAAATGACCTGTCTATCCCTTCTTGCTCTTCTGAGGTCATGGAAGGACATAGAGATTTTTTTAGTTTTAGAAAAGAAAAAGGAATCTACAAAGCATATGGAGGCGATGAACAGATGATAACTCAGATATGGGCCTAATTGGAAGTGCTGGCCTAGGCCTCTCCTCTGCAAGTACCAGCTGTGTGACCTTGGGCCAATCATTTAACCTCTCTGTACTGTAGTTATCTCATTAAAATAACTACAGTGTTAGTCTGTTTTATTCCTATGGTTTCTTTTAGTGAGTCAGTTCCAAGATCCTGAGCAGAAAGCAGAGCTCATTTGAAGCACACAAGCCATGACCTCAGCACTTCACTGAGTTTGTTTTTGAGATATGTTTGTTGAATATTGACAGTATGCAAGGCTTGATATGCTACAGGGCATTCAGTTTCTGCCCAAACAGTAGTTATTTTTGTCTTGCATGAGAGCTACTTGTATAGATGTCTTAGTTCTCAAATAAGCCAAAGCATGATTAATTATCTGAGTCACACACAAACGAAGAGTTGGGATAAATTGGGGCAAGGGCAAATCGGAGGGGGGAAATCAGGAAGTACTTTGCAGATGAAACAACGGTTTTGGGACAGGCTGAGGAGGCTTATTTCATTTCAGTCAGTAAAGTGTCAGTTGCCAAAAAATTGTGTTATACTTTTCTCGTTTTGAAAATGACAGTTAGCAACTACAGTGCAGATATTTCAAGTTTGTGTCCTAGGAAGTCCTACGTTGAAGGAATTAAAGAATCATGGTTAGCAGAGTGGGCTCTCAAATCAGGTAATGAAATTGCAACTCCTAACTGCCCCTTAACTAGCTTTGTGACCTTGAGCAGGTGAATTAACCACTAGGCTTAGTTTCTTTTTTCTATAAAAAGGGGAATTGTAGTAGTGCCTACATCTAGGGCTTCCTGGGGGCTCAGTGGGAAAGAATCTACCTGCCAATGGAGGAGTTCAGTTCAGTCGCTCAGCTGTGTCCAGTTCTTGGCAACCCCATGGACTGCAGCACGCCAGGCTTCCCTGTCCATCACCAACTCCCAGAGCCTACTCAAACTCATGTCCATTGAGTTGGTGATGCCATCCAACCATCTCATCCTCTGTCCCATTCTCCTCCTGCCTTGAATCTTGCCCAGCATCAGAATCTTTTCTAATGAGTCAGCTCTTACAAATCAGGTGGCCAAAGTATTGGAGCTTCAGCTTCAGCATCAGTCCTTCCTATGAATATTCAGGACTGATTTCCTTTAGTCCTGGAGCCAATTTCCTTTAGCCAATGGAAGAAACACAAATTCAATCTCTGGTCAAAGAAGATCCCACCTGCCCCAGATCAACTAAACTCATGCGCCACAACGACTAAAGCCTGCACTCCCTAGAGCCCGTGCTCCCCGATAGGAGAAGCCACTGCAGGGAGAAGGACACTCACTGCAACCAGAGAGCAGCCCCCCTTGCTGCAACTAGAGAAAGCGCGTGTGAAAGCATCGGTGAAAACCTAGCACAGCCAAATAAATAGTTTCTACATCTAACACCACTGCACTTAGCGTAGACTTTAGCAGAGAATAAGCTCTCAGTATAGCTATCGTATTACCGTCATCATGTGAGATGAGAGACAAATCAAGCATTAAAAGATACTTATATGTTATAAATATAAAGATAGATATTACTGTTAGTTTCTGGAGATGCTTGCAAGGATTAGCATTTGAAATGAAGTTCTATGGAAGCCCCTGTTTGGCAACATCTGTTGAGAAACCAGAGATAAAAATCCCTTTTCAAGACAATGAAAAGATTTTTTTCTTTTTACTTTTGTAACAAAACCTTTGCTTGGTATATATCAACTGTCTGCCAGCATCTGTAGGTTCTGTAACATAAGAGACACGAATGAAATACTTAAATGTTCTGTTCAAGAGCAAGGGAGAACTGCTATAGATGGAGCGACTTAGATGGATGAGGCTCTTCACTGCAGTAGAATCACAGAAATAAAAGTTCAAAGGAAAACCACAGAACCCCTTATACAGTATATAGGTGACAGAAATACATTGCATGGAAGTATTTCTCTTCTGGGACGCTTCTGCCCTGAAGAAATGCATTTGCTATGCTACCATGTAAATAGGATTTTATAGACTAAGTCAGTGAAATTAAGAATATTCTAACTTCAGTTTTTGCTAAAGCTTAAGTTTCCTTCTTCCAAAGATTGAGTAAAGCGTGCCCCTAAGTTGTGGTATTTTAATTTCTAGTACTTCAAAAAGTTATCCACAGTGTCCTTTTCTAATGCTCGTCATTAGAGACAATTATAGGCCTGAAAATTGCAGAAATGGTTCTGTAAAGGGCTTTGTAGGAAATCCAATCAGTATAAAGGGGAGACATTAATAACCATATTATAAAAAAACTAAGAGCTGCAGAGCTGTCTAGAGCCTGGTTACAGAAACCTTTAGAAATTGCGTACTGAGCTCTAAAATTCAAGGAGAATCAGTTGAGAAGATAAAGAAGAGATGATAATTGAGGATCTCAGTACTTTAAACCAGAGGGCCCTAGGGTAGCAGGAGAACTCCAGGGGATCTGAGCCCACCTCGCACCCAGGGCAGAGGCTTTCTCTCACCCCTTCCCAGGCATCTGCAGATGAGGAAGGGAGGTCCATTGGTGGGGGCCGTAGTTGTTGGACAGTTCTTTCTCATCAGCCCTAGAACTTCCCTCTGGGGAAGTTTAGCATGGCTCCTTGCTCATTCATTCAGACTGTTATCTTCAGCCGTTGGAAATTAGCCATCATCTCCCAGTTGGACTTTTCTGCTCCTGGCAGAACTGGGGTCAGTGGAATGTAGGAGCAAAAGGAGAGGACCATCTCAGAGGTACAGTGGCAAACAGGCCTATTCAGGAGGGAGAAGGGACTTTATAGGCTGTGAGGTCGCTTCCTCTTCTGTGAATGATGGTTAAGGTACATCCCTGCTTCCCTCACTGCTTTCTGGTCCACTTGCCACCATCTTCACCATCTTCTTGGCATTTTCCATAGGTCACTGACCTCAGAGAACTGCGCCTCTTACTCGAGACGTGGTCCCCCAGTGTGACTGCAGTAGGACCAATACCCTCTGTGGTCTGAATGTCGTAAGATGGAGAAAAGAGCACCCATACAGCTCTGGGGGAGGACGCTGAGAACCCAGTGGGCTTGGAATGTGCGGAACCGATTTGAGTGAGACAAGGTCACGCGGGGATTGGAGGAGGCTGAGGTTCGATAAGAGAAGAAGGAAGATTCAAAGAGAAATGAGGGAAGCCCCTTGCTCTGTAGTCTGATACCACAGCCCCCCTTCAGATCTTCCATGTAGTCTTAATAATTCACAGCGCTTGGCAGGAACCCTTTTCTTGTGGCAGTCAGTGAAGGGGCTGAGTTATGCTTCTGGAATGAGAGACTTCACAGAAGGACTCGAGAACATGCAGGCCGATGGAAGTTTGAAGAAGAAAACTCCAGGAAACTCTAAGCTGTCAGAAAAGGGCACTGACCTGTCACCCCCACGCTGAGAAACTGGCCTTGAGGCTTCATTTTGCAGCTCTACATAGAGCAGGGGGTCCAACTGACATTGAGGTTTACATGGAGGCTCTTCAGCTTAAGACTGTGTTCATTTCTTTAGTACCATGTCAACTTTTAGTAAGGTCTTAATCAACTAAGATTCTTAGATTTTTTAAAAAAATAATACTGCTGTTTAAACAGGCCTTGTGTCTCCTCTGTTTGCACAGTTGGTTGTGGAACATAAATTCAGGACTCTCCTTACAGTGTAGCTTATTTCATCGGATTCAATCAGTTCAGTCGCTCAGTCATGTCCGACCCTTTGCGACCCCATGGACTGCAGCACACCGGGCTACCCTGTCTTTCACTATCTCCCAGAGTTTCCTCAAACTCATGTCCATTGAGTCCATTGAGTCATGTCCACTGAGTCCATTGAACTATGGATGGAGGTTCATGACAGGAGGCAGTGATCAAGACCATCTCCAAGAAAAAGAAATGCAAAAAGGCAAAACGGTTTACTAAGGAAGCCTTAAAAATAGCTGAGAAAAGAGAAGTGAAAGGCAAATGAGAAAAGGAAAGATATATCCATTTAAACTTCATCTGATTGCTTTTCAGTTCAGTTCAGTCACTCAGTCGTGTCCGACTCTTTGCGACCCCATGAATCGCAGCATGCCAGGCCTCCCTGTCCATCAGCAACTCCCGGAGTTCACTCAGACTCATGCCCATCGAGTCAGTGATGCCATCCAGCCATCTCATCCTCGGTTGTCCCCTTCTCCTGCTGCCCCCAATCCCTCCCAGCATCAGAGTCTTTACCAGTGAGTCAACTCTTCGCATGAGGTGGCCAAAGTACTGGAGCTTCAGCTTTAGCATCATTCCTTCCAAAGAAATCCCAGGGCCGATCTCCTTCAGAATGGACTGGTTGGATCTCCTTGCAGTCCAAGGGACTCTCAACAGTCTTCTCCAACACCACAGTACAAAAGCATCAATTCTTCTGCACTCAGCCTTCTTCACAGTCCAACTCTCACATCTATACATGACTAGTGGAAAAACCATAGCCTTAACTGGACGGACCTTAGTCGGCAAAGTAATGTCTCTGCTTTTGAATATGCTATCTAGGTTGGTCATAACTTTTCTTCCAAGGAGTAAGCGTCTTTTGATTTCATGGCTGCAATCACCATCTGCAGTGATTTTGGAGCCCAGAAAAGTAAAGTCTGACATTGTTTCCACTGTTTCCCTGTCTATGTCCCATGAAGTGATGGGACTGGATGCCATGATCTTCGTTTTCNGGAGCCCAAAATTATAAAGTTTGACACTGTTTCCACTGTTTCCCCATCTATTTCCCATGAAGGGATGGGACTGGATGCCATGATCTTCATTTTCTGAATGTTGAGCTTTAAGCCAACTTTTTCACTCTCCTCTTTCACTTTCATCAAGAGGCATTTTAGTTCCTCTTCACTTTCTGCCATTAGGGTGGTGTTATCTGCATATCTGAGGTTATTGATATTTCTCCCAGCAATCTTGATTCCAGCTTCTGTTTCTCCCAGTCCAGTGTTTCTCATGAGGTACTCTGCATATAAGTTAAATAAGCAGGGTGGCAATATACAGCCGTTAGATATTTTTAGAGATACTATAGCTAGAAGCCTTTATTGTTATTATTATTATTTTAAATTTTACTTTATTTTTCTTTAAAATACTGTATTGGTTTTGCCACACATCAACATGAATCCGCCACAGGTATACACGTGTTCCCCATCCTGAAGCCCCTACCCTCTTCCCTCCCCATACCAACTCTCTGAGTCATCCCAGTGCGCCAGCCCCAAGCATCTTGTATCCTGTGTCAAACCTAGACTGGCGATTCATTTCTTACATGATATTATACATATTTCAATGCTATTCTCCCAAATCATCCCACCCTCNTGTTCCCCATCCTGAAGCCCCTACCCTCTTCCCTCCCCATACCAACTCTCTGAGTCATCCCAGTGCGCCAGCCCCAAGCATCTTGTATCCTGTGTCAAACCTAGACTGGCGATTCATTTCTTACATGATATTATACATATTTCAATGCTATTCTCCCAAATCATCCCACCCTCTCCCTCTCCCACAGAGTCCAAAAGATTGTTCTATACAATTGTGTCTCTTTTGCTGTCTCACATATACAGTTATCATTACCATCTTTCTCAATGCCATATATATGTGTTAATAAACTTTATTGGTGGTTTTCTTTCTTGATTACTTCACTCTGTATAATCAGCTCCAGTTTCATCCACCTCATTAGAACTGATTGAAATGTATTCTTCTTAATGGCTGAGTAATACTCCATTGAGTATATATACCACAACTTTCTTATCCATTCATCTTCTGATGGACATCTAGGTTGCTTCCATGTCCTGGCTATTATAAACAGTGCTGTGATGAGCATTGNTTTAAGCATTCTTTGGCATTGCCTTTCTTTGGGATTGGAATGAAAACTGACCTTTTCCAGTCCCGTGGCTTTTAGTTTATTGCTATGTTTAGTTGCTCAGTGGTATCCAGCTCTTTGCGACCCCATGGACTGTAGGCTGCCAGACCCCTCTGTCCATGGGATCCTCTGGGCAAGAATATTGGAGTGGGTTTGCCATTTCCTCCTCCACAGGATCTTCCCGACCCAGGGATGGAACCCACATCTCCTGATTGGCAGGTAGGTTCTTTAGCACTGAGCCACCAGGGAATCCTAATTTACTGCTACAACTAGCTAAAGTAAATTTGAATTTTTCTTTCAGATAGCATGTGTTCAGTATAAGTGTATGTGGCATATTTAAATATCATTAGCATGATCTCTGTTTTCATTAAAGTCATTGATGAAAATAATCGAGTAAGAAATTGACTTCATCATAATACTCTGGTACAGACATTCATTTCCAGTTACAAAGATTTACTGACAACTTTTTGAGTATGTGTTTCAACTACCTTCAAATCCACCTACAACTACTAGACACCACTTCATTTTTGTATGCACAGGTGTATCTTTGAGATTTTTGTCAGACCCTTTGGCAAAATTAAGATACAATGGGTGTAGAAATCCTGCCTCCCAAAATGATAGTTTAGCCTGATATAAGTTTCCAGCAATTCTTCTTCTCTAATTATTGTTAAGCTAGCTCTTTGAAATTCCAGTCTAGAATTTTCCTAGGACTTTTAATTACCAGTTTACATATTGTAACTGATATTTTATACCAGTGGCTTTTCTTGTAGGCGAAACAAAGAGTTTCTTTTTTAGTGGGAGGTCATTTTACTGCATTTGATATCCTTTAGAACTAAAATTCACACGATCGCTCTCTAGAATTTTCATCTGAAACATACTGAGAAAATTTTAGAGTGAGGCAAAGATGCTAGTGGTTGAGTATATATAATTACAGTATCTGGCTTCTATAATTTATATTGCTAGTATTTATTGAACACCAATTTCCCAACGGCTCAGTGGGTAAAGAATCCACCTGCAATGTAGGAAATGCAGGAGACGTGAGTTCAGTCTCTGAATTGGGAAAATCCCCTGGAGGAGGAAATGGCAACCCTCTCCAGTATTCTTGCCTGAAGGCTCCCATGGACAGAGGAGCCTGGCAGGCTACAGTCGGTGGAATCATAAAGAGTTGGACATGACTTAACACAGACATAATTATAGATAACCAGCTGGGCACTGGGCACTGTGAAAGGAACAAAGCAAATCTAGTCTGTGCATTTCACAGCTTTAAATGATAAAGATGGTAAATAATCACTGAATAGAACGTTTCTATGTATGGCAAGAATGAAATGTGTAAGAACTGTACCTGGGAGACCTGAGACCTGTTCCAGACTGGAGAGTCAGGGAAGGCCTTTGTGTGGAACAGACTGAAGAATGAGTAAGAGTTAAAGACGAGAGACATGGAGATTATATTGAGAGGATTCAAATATGTTTGTTATGATTTCTAGGTAGGAAGAATGAAGGGAATGGTGGAGGAGCAATATTTGCAGAAATGATGGCTGAAATTTTTCCAAGACTGAAGAAAGATATGCGTTCATAGATGAAAATGCCCTCTGACACTTGATAAGTCTGAATTTTAGGGAAAAAANGACATGGAGATTATATTGAGAGGATTCAAATATGTTTGTTATGATTTCTAGGTAGGAAGAATGAAGGGAATGGTGGAGGAGCAATATTTGCAGAAATGATGGCTGAAATTTTTCCAAGACTGAAGAAAGATATGCGTTCATAGATGAAAATGCCCTCTGACACTTGATAAGTCTGAATTTTAGGGAAAAAAAATCACTTTGGGGGATTCACGGAATAGAATGTAAGGAGTCAAACCAATTAGGAGGCTATGATAGTGATCAAGTGAGAAATGATGATGGCTTGGATGTCCTGGCATGTGTGGACATGGAGAAAAGCAAAAAGTTGTGAGAGTTACATAGAAGAATTCATCTAAATAAGATCCAGTGAGTGATGAATTAGGATCGAGAGAAAGAGAGGTGCCAGAATAGATTCTAAGGTTTCCAGAGTAATCAACTGAGCAGGTGGAGACATGCTAGTTGTTAAATCAGAGAGAGATGGAGGCATGACAGGTGATAGGATTTGGGGGTCATCTATGGATACCTAAATAAGTGGCTGCGAAGAATTAGAACTGGGGAAATCAGCAAGCCAGGTCACCTTAGGGTCCTTTGTATCTTAAAATACAGGATTTCCTGAGCTCCAAATTAAGTCAGTACCCAATTTTAATCTTGGCATCACACAAAAATCTAAATCTACATTGAAAACTGTAGGAGCTTTGATTCCTTAAGAAACAAAGTTCCAGTGACACTCTGGATTATTATTCCAGAGATCTTGGAATAAGTATAAATTCTGTGGCTGAGGCATAGGACAGCTTGGATGTGGGATTTCTATACTTGGCTTTTTAATTTATCTCCTCTGGAAAATAAACTTTCCCTTTTTGATTGTGGGAGATAAGACTAACATTTTCTGTTACTGTTGATCACAGGGGAGGGTTCTGAGCCGTATTTAGAGAACAGGTTGGAGCGAGGCTGTTCCTTCACAGCATCTGTCTAGGTTTGATCAGTGCTTCCGTATTTGCAATTCTAATCATCTGGTCATTTTCTTTTCCTATCTGCTCAGCATGCAACATGCATTGTGGAAGCTGTGATTCACAGGCCAGCTGTACCTCCTGCCGAGATCCAAGCAAGGTCCTGCTCTTTGGGGACTGTCAGCATGAGAGCTGTGCCCCGCAATACTATCTGGACTTCTCCACCAAGACGTGTAAAGGTAACACTCTTCCTGAATTGCATGACAGCTCTTTCACTTGGCAATATCCCTTTACTGGAGAATTCCACTTCCCCAATTTGGAAAATACTGTCATCAGATATTTAGACTTTCTCTGATGATAGTGAGAAGTCATTATGTATGTGTGTATATATTCATTAATTTATTTATGAAGGAAGTATTTTTGAGGACCTACCATGGCCTAGATATTGTGCCAGGTGTTAGTAACTAGAGGGCTTCCCAGGTGGCTCAGTGGTAAAGAATTCACTTGCCAGTGCAGGAGACACAGGAGATGAGGATTTGATCCCTGGGTCAAATTCTTAACTCTTAGCATTCTAAAAATTCAGAAGACTTGACATATAAAAGTTGAGATTTACAGTTTCTTTTGAGAGTCAGGTCTGGCAGTACTGGGTATGCATCTCTCAGTGCAGCAATAGGTTGGAGATAAGTAGCAATTGTCTCCATTGGGGGAGCATGATCTCCTAAGATTGTCACAGTCCCAGTCATTTCCTGTTCTATCACACCAGGCCTCTTTTGAAGATTTCCATTGCCTTTCTTGGCCTGGAGGCATTTGAACTTACAACTATAGATTGCCAGACTCTAAGCTTAATGATGACAGTGAAAGAGGAGAGTGAAAAAATTGGCTTAAAGCTCAACATTTAGAAAACTAAGATCATGGCATCTGGTCCCATCACTTCATGGGAAATAGGTGGGGAAACAGTGGAAACAGTGTCAGACTTTATTTTTAGGGGCTCAAAATCACTGCAGATGGTGATTGCAGCCATGAAATTAAAATATGCTTACTCCTTGGAAGAAAACTTATGACCAACCTAGAGAGCATATTTTGAAAAGCAGAGACATTATTTTGCCAACAAAAGTCCATTTAGTCAAGGCTATGGTTTTTCTAGTGGTCATGTATGGATGTGAGAGTTGGACTGTGAAGAAAGCTGAGCACCGAAGAATTGATGCTTTTGAACTGTGGTGTTGGAGAAGACTCTTGAGAGTCCCTTGGACTGCAAGGAGATCCAACCAGTCCATTCTGAAGGAGATCAGCCCTGGGATTTCTTTGGAAGGAATGATGCTAAAGCTGAAACTCCAGTACTTTGGCCACCTCATGTGAAGAGCTGACTCATTGGAAAAGACTCTGATGCTGGGAGGGATTGGGGGCAGGAGGAGAAGGGGACGACAGAGGATGAGATGGCTGGATGGCATCACGGACTCGATGGACGTGAATCTGAGTGAACTCCGGGAGTTGTTGATGGACAGGGAGGCCTGGCGTGCTGCGATTCATGGGGTCGAAAAGCGTCAGACATGACTGAGAGACTGAACTGAACTGAACTGAACTAAAGCTTAATGAGGAAGAAAGTTGTGTCTAATTTGCTCATCTCATACTTCAAAGAGTGAAGATGCAGTCCTTGTTCTCCAGGTGTTCTTAAAGAAGCAATGTCAAAAACCATGTAGCTTTTACTTTGCTCTCCAGTTTTCAGAATGATTGGAGCTTATTCTCTTCCAATGGTAGCACTCAGCTGGGAGAAAAACAGAACTGAAGGGTGGATTTTCCTTGCTCCTGTTCAATTTCTTTTCTCCATTTCTCCATTCCGTGTTCTACACACTGTCCCCGTTACCCGTTCTGATTCTGCCAGAAACGCTAAGGGCTCAGAATTGGAGGTCAAACATCTGTCAGATAAACTTGGGATACTTTAAGGTTTTGCAAAACTGTGTATTTTCCATTCCAAGAAATTCTACCTGGCTGTTAACTTTGGTGGTCTGCTGTGCTCAAGACCACAAAACTTTTTCTAGTTTCTCTTTTCTAACCAATGGTTTTCAGTCTGTGGTGAAAAACGAGATGCCAACAAATCCTGCCTGTTGTGAAGTGATATCATAACCATGCTGGCGGTCTTCAAGGCTCTGATTTAGTCATTTTCCCTCAGGACTGAGTCGGTCAAATAAATGAGTGAGATTAACTTTATGAATCTTTTGAGAAGCATATGTACTATCTTGCACATTTACTTGCTTCTCTGGGACTTAGAAATTTTGCCTCAGAGAAGAGAGAAGGGTGACTAACGAGAGGTTTCCTTAGCTTCTTAGTGAAGGGGAACACAGGACGAGCCCACACTGACTGGTGATACTTTCTCCAGGGAAACTAGTTTAGCCGCAAACCTTTATTAAATCGCCATGTACCAGGCACTGTGCTGAGACCCTTCAATTCATTATTTCATTTAATCTTCACAATTTGTTGTTATTGTTGTTCAGTCACTAAGTCATGTCCAACTCTTGAGACCCCATAGGCCATAGCCTGCCAGGTTCCTCTGTTCATGGGATTTGCCAGGCAAGAATATTGAAGTGAGTTGCCATTTCCTTCTCCAGTCTTCATAATAACCTTATGACGCTGCTCTTCTTATCCATGTTTAACAGATAAAGAAACTAAGGCTCAAAAAGCTTAAGGAAGGTGTGTAAGACGTGCAGATTAAAAGTGACAAAGCCTTGACTTGAATATCAGTTCAGCTCAGTCGCTCAGGACTGCAGCACGCCAGGCTTCCCTGTCTGTCATCAACTCCTGGAGTTTACCCAAACTCATGTCCATCGAGTCAGTGATGCCATCCAACCATCTCATCCTCTGTTGTTCCCTTCTCCTCCTGCCTTCAATCTTTCCCAACATCAGGATCTTTTCTAGTGAGTCAGTTTTTTGCATCAGGTGGCCAAAGAATTGGAATTTCAGCNAGGGAGGCCTGGCGTGCTGCAATTCATGGGGTTGCAAAGAGTGGGACACAACTGAGCGACTGAACTGAATTGAAACACTATAGTAACTAGAAATCTCATATATTGCTAGTGGAATGGAAAATGGTAAGCTACTTGGGAAGACAGTCTGGTGACTCCTCAAGCAATTAAACAGAGCTACCACATGATCCAGCAATTCTGCTCCTAGGCATATACCCAAGAATACTGAAAGTATAGAAAGTGAAAGTTAAAGTCTGTCAGTCATGTCTGACTCTTTTCAACCCCATGGACTATACACACATTCCATGGAATCTGCAGGCCAGAATACTGGTGGCCTTTCCCTTCTCCAGCAGATCTTCCCAACCCAGGGATTGAATCTAGGTCTCCTGCATTGTAGGTAGATTCTTTACCAGCTGAGCCACAAAGGAAGCCCAAGAGTGGTGGAGTGGGTAGCCTATCCCTACTCCAACAGATCTCCCCGACCCAGGAATCGAACAAGGGTCTCCTGCATTGCAGGCAGAGTCTTTACCAACTGAGCTATCAGTGAAGCCCATTGAAAGCATACGTCCATACAAAAACTAACACCAATGTTCATAGCAGTGTTATTCACAAAAAACAAGAGTGGAAACAACTGAAACAATCAAACATCAATTGACTGAATAAACAAAATGTGGTATATGCATACAGTGGAGTATTATTCAAGCATAAAAAGAAATGAGGTACTGATACGTGTTCTAACACAGCAGAACCTTGAAACTACTGTGCCACGTGAAAGAAGCCAGACGTAAAAGGCCACATATTGTATGCTTCCATTTATGTGAACTATTTAGGTTAGGCAGTTCCACAGAGACAGAAAGCACTGTGCTTTCTGTGTTCAGCAGGAGCTAAGGCAATGGGTCAGTAGAGAGAGATTACTAATGGTTACTGGATTTCTTTTTAGGATGATTAAAATGACCTAGAATTAGATTGTGATGATGGTTGTGTAGCATTGTGGATATACTAAAACCTCATTATATACTTTCAAGGGTAATTTCTATGGTATGTGAATTATATCTCAATAATAACAATAAAGAATCATAGAGATTTGTTAAAACAATATTGATATTTCCACTCCACCACCAGAGATTCTAACTAAGATGTTCTGGGGTGGGGCCTTGGTCATTTTATAAGCTCCACAGGTAATCCTAATTGGTTGCCACATTGGAGAACACAGTCCTCTCTTAACACATCTACCATATCTAACCATCAGACCCACCAAGGACAAGAGGAGAGGCAAGTGCCGGATGCCATTTGCAGGAACAGCACCAGATAACCTACAGTGAAGCAGGATTATTAGTGGCTTACACTCAGAATTCAAGTGAAATATACACACGTTGCTTTAAAAATTTATGATCTCGGTCCACAGGAAACATATGATGGATGAGTTAGGATTTCTGACCTTGATGTGGAATTCATCCCATCTCCTGAAAGCTGTTTTGCCTGAGCTTTAATTGGCAGTGCTTCCTTTTACAAGTAGGACAGCGAAGTTTAGGAATGCCAAGTTTCAGGGGAACTACTTCTAATGTAAGATTACTCTAATGAAAGTCGAATTCATTTGCACAAGTTGGCTTGTATTACATCCCCAGTGGGGTAAGCTGACTCTCAAGTACTTAGGGCTTCAGAAGGAGCCCAATAAAATAAGCCAAAGATATTTTTCCCCATGGGACGTCTTAATATCATAGGAGGTCAGAAATATAGTGATGAACAATATCATTGACTGGAGGTGATAAAACATGACTCCTGTTATTGATGAAGGACACTCAAAGCCAAGAAATGCTCAGAACTCCCAATCTTCATTCACCTGTAAACATTTTGGGGTCCAAAATTAAGCCTGAATTTAAATTTTATCCTCTTTGTTGTTTAAGGTAAAATGTCCACTGATGTGTTAGACAAGACTAGTTCCATTTCTTTAACATGTTACCTAATTCTTAGTGGCACACAGAGTGGCTTGAAATTCATCTACTTCCAATATGTGAACCTAACGGGGCAGGCTCCTAATTAGGCACCATTGACTAATTATTTATCATTTATCTCCAGTGTGCACAAAGAATACATCATTGCACCTGGCCATAATTAGTTCTACATGTTGATAAGAATATAATAAATTATATCTATTAATATAAACATATATATAAAATGTTCTGTAACATGGCTATAGTTCAGGGACATAAATAAGTTTTATGTTAAATTTCTGATCTGATAGTTGTGACTTTTAAAATGCAAATTACTTCTTTTTCCCTTCCAAAGATCTTAGAAGTTGAATTCTCCCAATTTTTCATTGTCTCTAAATAAGTCCCTTACAGCAGCACCTAGGTTTTTCCCAGAATGGGAAGCCTGCATTTTACATCACATGGGCCAACTGCATCTGCCAACTCAGCCTCTGCATGGAGAAATTACAGGTGATTTCACCAGGCCATTGGGGGAGAAGCACTTACCAGCACATGTCTCATTAGAGGAGTGGGCGGAGAAGCCAGGAACACAGTTGGAAAGACAAAGACCGCTCTTCAGAAAGAAGCCTTGGCCACAGAGCTGACACCAGTCTCTGCGGCTGCACTGCAGGCACCCCTTAGGGCAGGCTATCAAAGACAGGACACATCAAATCAGGCAGGACGCAGGCACAGGCGCTCAGTGAGGGCCACCAGTGACAAAGGAAGACTGAAAGCACAGCAACATCTGACCCCTAGCTATAGCAGAAGAAAGCTCTGACCATCTCCTACAGAATTTCACAGACAGCTGGTCTACCCCAGAAAGGCAGTGAACGGGGAGGAGCATCTTTGCTTTACACACTATGACCTGAATATGTTGCACATATGAACAGACTGTTTAAAAAGTTAACCACACTGACTTGTAAGGGAGGCAGTTTCTAGGAATTGAGCGCATAAATCCTGTTGGGGTATCATTCCTCTTTTCCACTACTTAACTTCTGTTGAATTGAGGCAAGTTGTTTCAACAGCCTGCACTGTAATAATTTTCTCATATTAAAAATGGAGATCGTATTGATAATAGCACCTAATACACTGATTGTTGGTTGGATTACAGGTGCTCTACATAATGAGAAGCGACCAGAATAGTACTGGGCACACGAAAGAACTCAAGTGTACCACTATCATGGCTTTTCTTCTTATTATTATTATTTTAAATATATGGGGAAAGCAAGCTTTCAAAAAAGACCAGAGAGTATTTCTTTGAATCAAGTCAGTTATCTTCTATAAATCAAGTGTTTACTGCTTATTGTTCTGCTTCCTCAGTTGAGCTGTTAAAAAAGTCTTGAATCAGAAAGTCTGAGTTTAATATCTGATTTCATGTCACGCTAGTTAATTCTTAAGCCTCTTTTTTTTCTTTCCACTTGAAAAACAGGATTCATAGTGTCTGCCATATTTTACCAAGTGATTGTGAATGTTAAATGAGATAACGCAGATGAAGGAAATTTGAGAAAACGTAAAATGCCATGCCTGGGTAAAGGCATTATCATTAAATATCAATTATCCTTTAAAGTATGGGCTTCCAGGAGGCTCAGTGGTAAGGAATCCATCTGTGAATGCTGGAGACGCAGGTTTGATACTTGCGTTGGGAAGATTCCCTGGAGAAGGAAACGGCAAGCCACTCCACCATTCTTGTCTGGAGAACCCGATGGACAGAGGAGCCCGCTGAGCTACAGTCCACTGAGTTGCAGTCAGACACGACTTAGGGACTGAACAATAACAACACCGTACCAAATTTTGATAGAAATGATGAGAACAAACTGAGGAAGCTCTTGTGAATAACTTAATGGACAAGGAGATTAAGACTTTGGGTTTAACTTCAGTTCAATATAAAAGTTCAACATATCTCACGAAAATGTTCCCAAAGTTTCTATTCTTCAAGCATATAGTGGCAATAACAAGGTCAACGGGTAATTTAGTGTACACATTGAAAACCCTGGCCCCATGTTAATAGGGCTGACCTACTCTTAATGGACACCTCACCTGAGTTCAATATAAGCTTTCTATTCCATGAAATATTGGCTTCGTTTCCACGCAGACCTTTAGGGACAACATTGATTTGTGCAAAAGAATTATTGGTCTGCACTTCCACATTCTATTTAGCCAGCCATTGGCAGGGGTGCACAAGAAGCCATCAATTACTTTAGGCCAGACTCCCGGGGTTTTCATTCTGCTTCTACTTCAGATTCTCCTTGGCTACCTGAGAATCAACACACTCGACTCCCTGACTTCCTTGATGCCCTCACTTCTTTTAAAGAACGCAGCACAGCCTCCAACTCACCTGTGCATTTGTGGTTAGCGTGGTCTGCAAAGAAACCCTCCTTGCATTCCTGGACACACTGGGCTTCCAAGAGGAGAAACGGCTCTTCACAGCGGGTGCACTCATGGGGACCTTGGCACTGGAGACAGTGGCTCTCACAGCCTGAAAGACACAAGTCAAGTTGACAGGAGTGTGTGTGGCTTTCCAAGCGGCTCCTGGCCCTCGTGGTGAGGCCAGGGAACCTAGTGGGCCAGGCAGCAGACTGGGAGTCAGGAAGCCAAGCTTCTGATTGTGACTGCTGTGCTGACTGACTGAGTGACTTAGCACTAGTTACTGCACCTCTCTGAGCCTCAGTATTCTCTCCTGTAAAATGGAAAGAACACATTGCTCCACCCAGCTCTTTGGATAAAGACCAAAGTACACAATGAAAAATACTCTGCAAACTATAAATTGACAGATATTTTCCAGCAGTCATGTATGGATGTGAGAGGCTGAGTGCCAAAGAATTGATGCTTTCCAATTGTGTGCTGGAAAAGACTCTTGAGAGTCCCTTGTATAGCGAGGAGATCAAACCAGTCAATCCTAAAGGAAATGAACCCTGAATATTCATTGGAAGGAGTGATACTGAAGCTGAAGCTCCAATACTCTGGCCATCTGATGTGAAGAGCTGACTCAGTAGAAAAGACCCTGATGCTGGGAAAGCCTGAGGGCAAGAGGAGAAGGGAGCAACAGAGGAAGAGATGGCTGGATGATGGCATCACTGACTCAATGGACATGAGTTTGAGCAAACTCCAGGAGATAGTGAAGGGCAAGGGAGCCTGGCGTGCTGTAGTTCACGGGGTTGCAAAGAGTCGGACATGACTTAGAAACGGAAGAACAATGAGCTAGAATCATCGTTACTGTCTAGTCCTTGGCTCTCCGCACTGCTTCTCTGAGTGTCAGTCCTTCTTGGCTGGCCTGGTCAGTTATCGGAGTATCACCCAAGGATGCTCCCAGGAAGGCTGCCTGTGCACTTTGCATGGCATTTCAGGATGTGAAGATTATGTGGTTTTAAATTAAGGTTGGAGCAGGTACTGGACCAGAGTAAAGTGATAGTTAGATACATATGGTATGCAGAGGCTTGTGGGAGGCAGATGGTGGAATAATCTTATCTTTTAATGTGCTCCAATGATCAGAGCACACAGACTCCTCCATCTGGACCACAGCACTTTTTAATTTTTAAGGAAATCCAAAACCAACGGTCAAAACATACCTGTTTGTGTGGCCATATACCCCTGAGATTCCCATGTGGACTTCGAAATTATCAAATGCTGTGTTAGAGCGTGGGTTTCCTAGATGGTGCTAGTGGTAAAGACCCCCCCCTGCCAATGCAGGAGACATACGAGACACTGGTTAGATCCCTGTGTTGGGAAGACCCCCTAGAGGAGGAAATGGCAACCCTCTCCAGTATTCTCTCCTGGAGAATCCCGTGGACAGAGGAGCCTGGCAAGCTACATTCCACGGGATCATAACGAGTTGGACACGACTTAAGCAACTTAGCACACAAGTTGGGGCAAAGGAGAAGAAAAGAGGGGACATTTTCATTATAAGAAAGAACAGCTCTTAAATAAACAAAATTTTCCATGGACTCCTTCTCAGAACAGGGGCAATCAGAAGAGATAAAAGCTTGGGTGAGCACAGAGAAGGGCTGCAGACACTTACTCTTGCAGAGGCCCAGGTCCTGGTAAAATGATGCTGAGCACTGCTCCACGCAGGCGCCGTCCTGGAGAACATAGCCATCCATGCATTGGAGGCAGTCTGTCCTCAGAGGCCCGCTGCATGCATTGCAACTCCAGTCACACTCTAGAAAGAAAGTTCCTTCATCAGCTTCCTTTCTGTCCACCCTCAGTCCCAGAGACTAATTTACAAGGACGCTGTTGGCAGCTACGCGGGGTAAGGTGAGGACACCATGAGAGATGTCAGGTACATGCGCTCTAATGAGGCGCTGCTTGTACTAGCCTGCACGCTTCTCTGAGGCTGAGTGTTTCCTAATTATGTTAGACACGGCACATACACAGCACGTACAAGGATTGTTCCACACTTGTGTGAAGCCTGCTTGTCAGCGGGGCCGCTGAGGAGCCAGACCAACTGGATCTTATTCAATACGGATTCTAGAGTTTTGTATCCCCTAGACACAGCATCTTCATGCAAAGTCTGCTCCAGAGATTAGCCAATTTGCTTCCACAAACCTAACAGGACCTCTTCCAAATGCCAATAGGTAAAGGAAGTCAGGGGCTTTCCTCGTGGTTCAGACAGTACAGAATCTGCCTTCAAAGCAGGAGAGCTGGGTTTGATCCCTGGGTCGGGAAGATCCCCTGGAGAAGGGAATGGTAACTGACCCCAGTATTCTTGCCTGAAGAATCCCATGGATAGTATAGCCTAGCAGGCTACAGTCCATGGGGTGGCAAAGAATTGGACATGATTGAGGAAATAACACTTTCACTTTGAAAGGATGTCAGAGACCCGAGGAAGGATGTATCTGCTCACTCTACTAACACCAGCTGCGTGATGTCCTCTCAGAAATCAGGCAGTGACCAACACAACACAAAGAAGCACTGATGCTGGAGTTAAAAGGGTGTAAAAGAACGGTACAGAAAGAAAGGGATTCCTGAAATAAAACAGATCTCATGTAGAGCAGACTTGATTCCTTTACATGTTCACTGACTCAGACAAACATCTGTGGGGGATATAGCCTTGAGCCAGCTTGTCAAGTGGTGGGTGTAAACTGTCCTCAAGAAGCTTATGTTCGAGTGGGTCCCAGCCCAAGTCACCCACACAACTGATCCGGGGGATCGTTAGAAATATGGATCATCAGGTTCACTGCCAGAACTACCGAGTCAGGCCCAGGGTGTGGGATGCAGGAAAACGTGGTGCTGTGGCTATTGCTTCGGTGATTATGATTATTCTGGTTGTTACTGCCATTGTTTTAGCCCAGGCAATTTGGATGCTGTCAGAAAATGCAAAGTTCTAGCTCGAAAGCTCAGTCCTTCATACATGGATGACAGAACAAGAAAGCAGAGTTAAGCACCTGGTTTTGAAATCAAGTAGATCTATATTCAAGTCACAGTGGAAGTGATAAATAGATTCAAGGGATTATACCTGATAGACAGAGTGCCTGAAGAACTAGGGACCGAGGTTTGTGACACTGTACATGAGGCAGTGATCAAGACCATTCCCAAGAAAAAGAAATGCAAAAAAAGGAAAAACAGTTGTGCGAGGAGGCCTTATAAATAGCTGAAGAAAGAAAAGACATGAAAGGCAAAGGAGAAAGGAAAGATATACCCATTTGAATGCAGATTTCCAAAGAATAGAAAGGAGAGATAGGAAAACCTTTCTCAGTGGTCAATGCAAAGAAATAGATGAAAACAATAGAATGGGAAAGATTAGAGCTCTCTTCAAAAAATTAGCGCTACCAAGGGAACATTTCATGCAAAGATGGACACAATAAAGGACACAAGTGGTATGGACCTAACAGAAGCAGAAGATATAAAGAAGAAGTGGTAACACACAAGAACTATAAAAAATGATCTGCATGACCGAGTTAACCATGATGGTGTGACCAATCCCTTAGAGCCAGACATCTTGGAATGTGAAGTCAATCCAGCCTTAGGAAACCACTACAAACAAAGCTAGTGGAAGTGATGGAATTTCAGCTGAGCTATTTCAAATCCTAAAAGATGACACTGTGNATAAAAAATGATCTGCATGACCGAGTTAACCATGATGGTGTGACCAATCCCTTAGAGCCAGACATCTTGGAATGTGAAGTCAATCCAGCCTTAGGAAACCACTACAAACAAAGCTAGTGGAAGTGATGGAATTTCAGCTGAGCTATTTCAAATCCTAAAAGATGACACTGTGAAAGTGCTGCACTCAACATGCCAGAAAATTTGGAAAACTCAGCAGTGGCCACAGGACTAGAAAAGGTCAGCTTACATTCCAATCCCAAAGAAAGGAATGCCAAAGAATGTTCAAACTACCACACAATTGCACTCATCTCACATGCTAGTAAGGTAATGCGCAAAATTCTCCAAGCCAGGCTTCAGCAATATGTGAACCATGAACTTCCAGATGTGCAAGCTGGTTTTAGAAAAGGCAGAGGAATCAGAGATCAAATTGCCAACATCCACTGGATCATGGAAAAAGCAAGAGAGTTCCAGAAAAACATCTACTTATGCTTCATCGACTATGCCAAAGCCTTTGACTGTGGATCACAATAAACTGTGGAAAAATCTGAGACAGATGGGAATACCAGACCACCTGATCAGCCTCCTGAGAAATCTGTATGCAGGCCAGGAACCAACAGTTAGAACTGGACATGGAGAAACAGATTGGTTCCAAATTAGGAAACAAGTATGTCAAGGCTGTATATTGTCACCCTGCTTATTTAACTTCTATGCAGAGTACATCATGAGAAATGCTGGGCTGGAGGAAGCACAAGCTGGAATCAAGATTGCCAGGAGAAATATCAATAACTTCAGGTATGCAGATGACACCACCCTTATGGCAGAAAGTGAAGAAGAAGTAAAGAGCCTCTTGAGGAGAGTGAAAAAGTTGGCTTAANAGCCTGGCTTGGAGAATTTTGAGTATTACTTTACTAGCATGTGAGATGAGTGCAATTGTGCGGTAGTCTCTAGTGTTTAGGAACACTTTATTGTGCTTCCTAAAATGGGTGTGAGATGATGATATCTTGTGATTTTAATGCAAATTTCCCTGATGACTGATAATGTTGAGCACCTTTTAATGTGCTTATTGACCTTCCATATATCTTCTTAGGAGAAATGTCCATTCACTGCCTAGTTTAAAATGGTTTATTTGTCATTTATTGAGTTGTAAGAATTCTTTATGTATATCCTGGATACAAAGAAGATAGAAATCCCTTTTCAGATATGTGACTTGCAAATGTTCTCTCCTATTCTGTGGACTCTCTTTTCAGTTTCCTGCGAATGTCCTTTGAAGCACCGGTGTTTTTAGTATTAATGATGTCTGCTGTATCTATTTTTTCTTCTGTCACTTGTGCTTTCTGTGTCATATGTAAGAAAGCATTGCCTAATTGAAGATCACAAAGATTTTCTCCTGTATATGCTTCTAGCAGTTTTACAGTTCAACACAGATACCCTGTGTTATTTTCATGCACATCTAAGATGAGAACCACTGGATTAGAAGGAAGCTTACGGAATACAATAGTCTAGAGTTTCATCTTTGTATGAATCAGTTCTGAATCAACATTACCCTGCTGTCATGTATGACTGCAACCCCATGGCCTGTAGCCTGTCAGGCTCCACTGTCTGTCGTATTCTCCAGGCAAGAATACTGGTGTGGGGAGCCATTCCTTTCTCCTGGGGATCTTCCCGACCTAGGGACTGAACCCACAAACCCATATCTCCTATGTCTCCTGCATTACAGGTGGATTCTTTACCACTGAGCCACCAGGGAAGCCCCATCTTTGTAGTTCTGAATGGATATTACACGTGTATTTCTTTAAAAAATAATAACAATAATCTAATCAGTGACCGTACCAAGCCTGACCTTTGGATTTATATGTTTTCCAGGCAAAATACACACCCCTAGTCTTCACGTGAATGGGTCCCTCACCCTTGCAATCGGTTCAATGAAGCCACTGGATTTCTTCCTCCTGAATGTTCAGGACCAGGGTGGCAGGGTTGAAGACCTACTGTTCCATGTGGTGAGCACCCCCACCAATGGTCAGCTCGTGATCTCAAGGAATGGAAAAGAGGCTCAGCTCGACAAGGCTGGCCACTTCAGCTGGAAAGATGTGAAGGAGAAAAGAGTGCGTTTTGTGCACAGCAGAGAAAAGCCCAGGTGAGCCGGGGTTCTGCTGTTTTCCTCCCGTCTCCTTCCCCCTCAGCTCTCTGTGCTCTCTACCCTCTGCCCCGCAGCGCTCTCCCTCTTCTTCTCGGGGAGATCGATACTCTGCAAGTGCCACTTTCAGCTNAAGATGTGAAGGAGAAAAGAGTGCGTTTTGTGCACAGCAGAGAAAAGCCCAGGTGAGCCGGGGTTCTGCTGTTTTCCTCCCGTCTCCTTCCCCCTCAGCTCTCTGTGCTCTCTACCCTCTGCCCCGCAGCGCTCTCCCTCTTCTTCTCGGGGAGATCGATACTCTGCAAGTGCCACTTTCAGCTGCCTGTCACCATTTCGCAGTAATTGCCCAGAGCGCTTCTGTTAGAGGCATTTTCATTTTATCACATAATTGTGGGTAATACTCTGATGTGACGGGAAAGTTCCTAGTACAATTACCCAGTTTGTTTGGCCCCGGAGGAACCAAATCGCTTCTATACCCAGATGCAGCTGCTCCTTCAGCATTAGGGTTCTCTGCCAGGGGGCAGGGCATGGCTAGAGGATGGGGTGCATACTTTTTAAGGCGTTGTATGGTTCCTAGAATTTCAGAGTTGGAAGGAAATGAAGAGTCACGGTTAGCTGGTTATTATCCACTTTCTGGGACTAATTGTGGTTAATTTTGAAGCCTGATCCAGTTTTCTTCTGATGCCTAACACAATTCTGGCTGTCTTCCTCCACCCAGCTGACATATGCTTCAGGAATGCAGCTGAGTGTTAACACTTACCCGAGCAAATTGAGCCATATAATTAGCAGAGCAGATCTACTAACTAGAAATCAGGGAATACACCCCAAAGATTAGCCACTTGGATTATCCTTTACCCTGCTCGGCTTCATCAGTGCAGCCTATTTCAAAGTGGACTCTATATGTAGATAGGGAGTTGAACCCCATGAAACAGTGATAAAGGAAACTGAATATTTTCTACTGTCACCACTAAATTTGAGAATTTTAAAAAATGTTTAAGATCTGACAAGTGGGGAGAAAAGTAGGTCACATGTTCGCTTTTGCAGTTCAGAGTCAGTGATGTTGGTAACCTCAGAAGACCCATCTTACAGATGTAAGGACAACTAGTATTTGCTCCACTATTGTGTTGCTCACTTAATGTGAATTATGTATATTTATGTTCCCAGGCTACAGATAGGAAAACTGAGGCCTTGAGCATATATGTAATGTAATAGGCCTCACAGCCTGTGAGTGCAGAGCTGAGGCTCCAGCCTAAGGCTCTCTGATTCCACACCTCATGCCTTCAAACTCAATGATTTTTTCCTCCTTAGTAGTGCTTGGGAAAACAGGAGTGCTTCCACCCTCCGGGGGCAAAAGTTCATTGTTATAGGAAAGTATCGCTCCAGAGACGGAGCTTAAAGCTCTAGTGTCTGATGCCGTTGAATCCCTTTGAGTTCTGTCTTCTCCATTCATTTTCCTTCAAGTATAGTTCTTACTGTTTGCATCACACATGCACAGACACACATGCACGGCTCCATACCTGCAGTCATACGTCTCAGAATCACTTGTGAAAAGTGTGTGAAGTATATAAAGATCCAAAGTTAAGCCTCTCATCTGTTTAATCTCTTTAATCCCTTATTATTGATTTCTTTCCAGGGTCAGCTTTGCACCCTTAAACAGGACAAAGAGTGGCAACTATTTTACAGAGATTTCTTTCAGTACTCTTTTTACTTTTTAGTACTCATTTTAACATGGGATTTCTTATCTAAAAAATTTTTTTAAAGAAAGAATGAGAGGAAAAGTAAAACAAGATTAGTAGGAACTCACAGAAAAAGGAAATTATCTAAGCTTCAGGATGATACAGAAGCTAAAGGGGCTGCCTGCCGCATGGGCTTATGGTTGTTTTCCTCATGGACATGCCCACTAGGATTCTTTCAGGCTGGAATTCCTCTGTGGAGTGTGACATGACTTGGGAATATAGTCCTAGTGACCCTGATTAGCTGGCATTGCAGAGGCTGAAGACAGTTATTAAAATCGAAGGGCCACCAAATTCATTTTTCCCCAGGAGGTTGCGGGTAGCCACCCTTTCTTTCTGCATTCTGCTGCTTCGTCGCCTATATCCTCTTGAAGTCTAGAAGTAGGAGGGGAGAGGGATAGGATTTGAATGGAACCAAAAATGAAATGAAGACAAGAATTCCTTTTTTTTAAAAATCCAATTTATTGAGGTATAATTTGCACCTAATAAAATCCCTCATTTTAAACTGTACTATTCTATGCATGTTAACAAATATATATATAGTCTTGCAGTCTTGAGACCTCAAGCAAGATATGAAACAATCTTGTCACCCTGTCCCCATCTTCTTTTTACAAGCACTCCCTTCCCCACAGTCCCTGGCAAATACTGGTCTGTTTTTCATTCTTATTGTCTTGCCCTTTCTGAAATGTCATGTGAATGGACTCATACAGTATATAATCTTTTGGTCCTGGCTTTTGCCATAATACTTTTGAGATCCATCCACATTCTTTCATGTTTCACTAGTCAGTTCCATGAATGCCTTTTAAAGAACCTTTAAAACAATAGTTCCTATAGTAGGCCAGAATTCAAAACTCCCATAATATGTTAATCATAGATCTTACTGGCACGAAGTGAGTTCTGAGCCTGCTTTGGCTTTGAAGGTAGGTAACTTCTACTTTTCTTCCTAGTAGTCTTTGAAGCTGCTGAGACAACACTCTTTTACAGGAAATAAAAACCACAGCAAAGAGTGGGTATTATTTTATTCTGTTAATTAGGACTCTTTGATTACAAGTAATGAGAGTCAACTTGAACTAGAGTAAGCAAAATTTTAAGACTTGTTATAACATTGCAGGTATGGCTCAGATCTCAGACACATCAGGGACCACAGGGCTTCTAGGGCAAGCTGAGGAGTTAGAATGGGAAATGGGAAGCAGGACTCAGTTCCTCCTCTCATCTCAGTTGCTTTGCTGGAAGGCTACATTCCCCTCTCTCCTAGAGACCACCTTGCTCCTCTTTCTCATCAAGATGGTAGACTATGGTTCTGCCTTAGCCAAATGAGGCTCTCAGGCCAGTTCCAAATTTCCAGGGAAGCTGGAATCCGTCATTCTTCCCTAGTCCAGGCCACGGTGAATATGCATGTGGCTAGAGGGAGGGGCGGGCATAGAGTCATGTAATATAAACACTGCAAGATGGTTAACGGGGTCCACTCACGTGAATTGGGCAGCGGTTGGAAAGAGAATTCACAGGGAAGAGGGAGTCACTGAGGACTAGTGAAAGACAGTGAAAGATTCCTTTCCATTCTCCAGCTTGATCTTTAACCTTCAATAATCACTAACCGGTCTTGGCCTAACAACTCATTTTTCAACCTTTTATATATTCTACTTATAAAAATCCAGAAAAAGAAAAACTATTATAATAAGCTAGAAGAATATACAGTGCTTTTACCTGCATCTCACTATGTTCATCTTTATGGGCTCCTTTCTAGTTATGGCATGAGTAGTATATTATTGCAGTGGTTTGATCCAAATTCATATATGCACATAACCTGAACATACTTTTAACGCTTGTCTTTCTAAAGACCAATTTAATGATTATATTGTCTCGTTCTTTTCTTGGGGGCTTCTTTCAGGAAAGGTTACTTTTCTCTGAAAATTAGTGACCAGCAGTTCTTCTCTGAACCACAGCTGATCAACATACAAGCCTTTTCAACACAGGTGAGAAAACGCCATACAGTTAATCATTTCACATGCCTACTGATGGGCTTCCCGAGTTGCTTAGTGGTAAAGAATCTGCCTGCCAGTGCAGGAGATGCAGGTTCGATCCCTGGGTGGGGAATATCCTCTGGAGAAGGAAATGGCAACCCACTCCAGTATCCTTGCCCGGGAAATTACATGGACAGAGGAGCCTGGGGTTGCAAAAGAGTCACAGACAACTTAGTGACTAAACTACAACGACAACTCATTCTCAAGTACGAGTTCAGATTTTCTGTAGTTTTAGCAAAAATGATTGAGCTGAATTGATTGTTCCTTAGTTTTCTCTTGAAATGCCACTAGAGTAATTTTTTTAGTACTTGTGGGTCGTAACAACAACAATAATTACTACTACACATATAATGCTCTTCTTCTGTTGTTCCTGTAATTCTCATGCTAGCCCTGTAAGCCCCAATTCACAGGCCAGAAAACAGTCCCAGGGAGGTCCAGTAACTTATCTATGGTGATGTAGCTAACAGAGAACTAAGATTTGTGCCCAGTGAATCTGGTTACATAATTTGTGTTTTTGACAATTAAACTGTACCTTACTTTTCTATACTGAATCAGATACTAGCCCTTCACAATGATTTGAAGCTGTACCAGTTGTTAACACTTTCCTATCCCTAGGTGGATAAGTTTGTTTTGTCTAAATATTTGTCTCTCCAGGATATGGAATTATGTTGGCCTCTTTTGCCTATCATGTAGCCGAACTGCATTTAACTCAGTTTGCAGGAGTTAGAGGACCTCGTGCTTAGTCGCTCAGTGGTGTCCAACTCTTTGCAACCACGTGGACTGTAACCCTCCAGGCTCCTCCGTCCATGGGATTCTTCAGGCAAGAATACTGGAGTGGGTTGCCATGCCCTCTTCTAGGGGATTTTCTCAACAACAGGGATTGAACTTAGGTCTCCTGCATTGCAGGTGGATGGATTCTCTACTATCTGAGCCATCAGGGAAGCCCAAGAACACCGGAGTGGGTAGCCTATCCTTTCTCCAGGGGATCTTCCTCACCCAGGAATCAAACCAGGATCTCCTGCATTGCAGACCAATTCTTTACCAGCTGAGCTACCAAGGAAGCCCTGGGAGCTTTCTTAAGCCTTATTAAGGATCTACTTAAATGAGGGTCCAGTGTGGTCGTCAGGCTAACATAAGCCAGAGGAAATCCTGGTAGATACTATAAAGTTCAGTGCGATGGCACTTCTGGTCTCATTGCTCATCTCTGTTAAGTTGTACTTATGTGCTCTGAGACCCAGGGATTGGAGAATTGAAAAGCTGAAATGTGCAAAGAGAGGAGGAAAATCAATGTATTCTGACATTGTGAACAGCGAGAGACTGGGGTGTCAGCATGGGGGAACTCGAACTACCTAAATAGTAGATCTCGGTAGGATCAAGGAAGGATATGAGATCACTGTTTTTAAAACTGTTATTTTTATATTTTTGGTTCAAAAGTGAAAAGACCATAGACTTGAACCAGAAGTGGCTGCCAAATGGAATTCACAGCCAAACTCAGCGATTCTTAATGGCATTCTCACTTCAGTGATGACTGAAGTTGAGGAATGATTAGAAATTGATATTATATTAATTTGACCTCTGGGTTGGGCTAAGAGTGTGAATTTTGTTTTAATTAAATGAAAATGTGATCTCTGTAAATATGGGTCAGAGTGCTACCAAGTCTCAGGATTTACTGACTTAGATGTTTCTCAGTATTTAAGCTCAGATGTTCTGTTTTGTTCTTTTTGTTTGTGCTAATATAGTTACTCTAACTAGGTGAATAAAAGATGGGTCGGTTTTGGTAACTGACTTCGTAATCTGAGATGCTGAGTTGCCATGGTTCTCTGTTCTTTGTTTGTTTTCCCCAAACCAATTAAATAGACAGTAAAGGCATCTTTTTATTTATTACGTGAGAAACTTTTATCATTTTAACTCTTTAAAAATGGAATTCTGGAAATTAATTTTAACTTATTTTTGTTTCTTTACATTTCTGTGATATTTCAAGGGTGATTTTGAACCTCCTTGAAATTTTCTTATGTGAGTTAATTTGTTCTTTTTCATTTATAGATTTTTGACATCACTTTTGATCTCTCCTCTTTTGGACTCTGAGGGGCCACTCATTCCCATGTATAAGATTGCAGCTTTTGAAATCTCATTCAGGAATCCTGAGGAGTAGCTATCTTCTCATTTCATATTATGTGATTATTATAGAGGTGCATTAGTTAGAAATTACTTTAATAAATATTGAAATTTGCAGGAGGCCAGGGAGGGTATTTTTAAAAGAAAGCCATTTGGAGTCAAGAAGGCAATATGCTGAAAAAGTCCTAGATGGTTCCATTTCAAATGATAGAAGAAACTAAGATAATGTTTTCTTTGGCTACTTGCCTTTTTTTTTTTCCTGTTGTGGTTCATTAAGTTTTATCTCTTGAAAGAACATTTTATCTGCTTACTGAGGTCAGGGGAAACCTGATAATCTTAAGGAAAACACATTAAAATTTGCCACATGGATTAGCCAGGTGGTTGCCTTACACAGACCGTGATCTTATCAGGCTTTATAACCTGAGTTGGGGTGGGTCCCTTCAAAATATGGATGTGATGGCTTGAAGAAAATTACTGAGAAAGACCAGAATAGCAGGAATTCACAGTGAAATATCTTACTTCAAGTCAGCATGCTGCAACATAGCCTGGAGTGAAATACATAATTTCCAACACAAATGCTAAAATTCCATAGTTCTTGCTAGTCTCCCTTTCTTTTTTTTTCTACCGAAGCATAATTGATTTGCAATGTGATGCAAATCTCTGCTCAGAAAAGTGACTCAATTTTACACATATATACGTTCTTTTTGAGCTTCCCAGGTGGCTAAGCAGGTAAAGACCCTGCCTATCAATGCAGGAGACACAAGAGATATGGGTTCGATCCCTGGGTTGGGAAGATCTCCTGGAGAAGGAAATGGCAACCCACTCCAGTATTCTTGCCTGGAAAATCCCATGGACAAGAGGAGGCTAGTGGGCTACAGTCCATGGGGTTGCAAATAATCGGACAAGATTAAGCACGCATGCATGGTCACATTCTTTTTAAAATTTTCTCTTCCATTATGGTTTTTCCTGGGAGATTGGATATAGTTCCCTGAGGTATACAGTAAGACCTTGTTATTCATCCATTCTAAATGTAATAATTTGCATGTGCTAACTCCAAATTCCTAGTCCATCCCTCCCCTTCCCCCTTCTCTTGGCAACCACAAGTCAGATCTCTATGTCTGTGAGTCTTTTGTAGATAGGTTCATTTGGGCAATATTTTAGATTCCACATGGAAGTAGTATTGTATGATATTTGTCTTTCTCTAACTTTTTTTTTTTTTTTTTTACTTACAACATTGTACTGGTTTTGCCACACATCAACATACACATCTTCTTTACCCATTCATTCATTTGTTGATGGTCATTTAGGTTGTTTCCATAGTTGGGCTATTGTGAAAAATGCTGTTATAAACATAGGGGTTGCTGCTGCTGCTGCTGCTAAGTTGTGTCAATCATGTCCGACTCTGTGCGACCTCATAGATGGAAGCCTACCAGGCTCCTCTGTCCCTGGGATTCTCCAGGCAAGAACACTGGAGTGCGTTGCCATTTCCTTCTCCAATGCATGAAAGTGAAAAGTGAAAGCGAAGTCGCTCAGTCGTGTCTGATTCCTAGCGACCCCATGGACTGTAGCCTACAAGGCTCCTCTGTCCATGGGATTTCCCAGGCAAGAGTACTGGAGTGAGGTACATGTATCTTTTTGAATTAAAGTCTCTTGAATGAAGCAACTGAGTTCCCTAACACTGATCTCAGTTACAATGCAGGGGATATTGTGTTAATCAAGACAGTGGCTTGAGAAACCTCCAGGACCAGAGATGTGACGTAACCTCCTTTGCAGTGCTTACTATGATTGATGGCACCTCTAACAAATGCTTTGACTATGCAAGAGTTCGGCATTTGGCAGGAGCATCTGCTGCTGCTGCTGCTGCTGCTAAGTCATGTCAGTTGTGTTTGACTCTGTGCTACCCCATAGACGGCAGCCTACCAGGCTCTACCATTCCTGGGATTCTCCAGGCAAGAGTACTGGAGTGAATTGCCATTTCCTTCTCCAATGCATGAAAGTGAAAACTGAAAGTGAAGTCATGTCCAACTCTTCGCAACCCCATGGACTGCAGCCTACCAGGCTCTTCCATCCATGAGATTTTCCAGGCAAGAGTACTGGAGTGGGGTGCCATCGCCTTCTCTGGCAGGAGCATCTAGATTTCCTTAAAAAGCACAGAAACAGCAATCAGGCTATACACAACTGACTGCTGGTCCACTGGATTGTCCTCTCTTTTCCTGCTAATAGTGCCTTCTCTCTCCTCCCCTTCAACTCCACAGGCCCCCTATGTTCTGAGGAATGAGGTCCTCCATATCAAGAGAGGAGAGAGGGGAACCGTCACCACCCAGCTGCTTGACATCAGAGATGACGACAACCCACAGGATGTGGTGGTCGAGGTGCTCGATCCTCCTCTTCACGGCCAGCTGCTCCAAACGCTCCAGTCCCCCGCGGCCCCTATCTATCAGTTTCGTCTGGACGAGCTCTCTAGGGGCCTTCTCCAGTATGTTCACGATGGCTCAGATAGCACTTCTGACATCACAGTCTTGCAGGCCAATGATGGACATTCCTTCCAAAATATACTGTTTCACGTGAAGACCGTGCCCAAGGTAGGCCTCATTCCTAAAGCTACAGTTTCCTTGCAGCTAGATGTAAAGTTATATCAATGGTGTTATTTTGAGATGTTGATAAATTTAAGATGCAGATAGTTATTTATGTATTCAAACATTTATTAAGAACCTATTATGGAGGTTCTTTTAGGACATTCAAAGATTACAAGAACACATTACTCAGTCTCAGGGGGATGGTATATATTTTGTTTGAAGCACCCTTGGTCCCAAAGAACTGTCCCCATGTTCTCTGCAAAAGGGACACTTCTGAACCTTTGTGTTGACTTGCTGCCATGAAAATACCTCATTGTCCACTGATTTTTTTGGCTTCCTTCCTGAGCATGATCATAAGAATCAACAGACCCCTGTTCTTGTCTGCTCTTTTAAAATAGCTCATGTGATATGAAGCCTATAATCAGCCTATTATAATGAATCAAAAAAAGATGAGTTCAGCCGTCTGTTAGCCCAGCTGAAACAGAATGAGGAAACTCTCTCTTTTAGTAATCATAGGAATCCTTGACCTAGCTGGTAGGTACCCAGTAAAGAGCAATGGTTCTCAGTGTAAGTCATCCCCATGCCACTTCCCTGTGTTTTTTGCTATGAGTGCCTGTTCTGTTACTTACGGAATACTTTCATTTGAATCAACTTACTTTTTTAAATGGAGAAGGAAATGGCAACTCACTCCAGTATTCTTGCCTGGAGAGTCCCATGGACAAAAGAGCTCGGCAAGCAAGCTCTTGGGATTGCAAGAGTTGGACATGACTTAGTGACTAAAACACCCACGACCACCACTTTTTTTAAAAAATAATTTTTATGGAGTATAGGTTTATAATGTGCTAGTTTCAGGTGTACTGCAAAATGAATCAGTTATACATATACATATATTCAATTCTTTGTTAAATTCTTTCACCATGTAGATCATTACAGAGTACTGAGTAGAGTTCCTGGTGCTATGCAATAGGTCCGTGTTAGTTATCCATTTTATATACAGTAGTGTGTATATCTCAATTCTAATCTCCTAATTTATACCCACCTCAACTTTCCCCTTTGGTAACCATAAGCTTGTTTTCTACATCTGTGACTCTGTTTCTGTTTTGTAAATAAGTTCATTTGTGCCATTTTTTAAGATTCCACATATAAGCGATCTCATATATTTGTCTTTCTGTGTCTGACTTACTTTACTCAGTATGACAGTCTCTAGGTCAGATCCATTCATGTCCACCCATCAGGTCCATAAATAGCATTGTTTCGTTCTGTTTTGTGGTTGCGTACTATTCCACTGTGTATATATCCCACATATACACAATGGTGCACACACCATATCTTCTTTTTCCGTTCCTCTGTTGATGGCCATGTGGGGTGCTTCCGTGTCTCAGCTATTGTAAATAGTGCTGCAGCGAACATTGGGGTGCGTGTATCTTCTCTAATTGTAGTTTTCTCAGGGTACATGCCCAGTAGTGAGATTGCTGGATCATGTCGTAGTTCTGTATTTAGTTTTTTAAGGAAGCTCCATACTGCTTTCCATAGTGGTTGTACCAATTTACATCCCCACCAACAATGTAGGAGGTTCCCTTTTCTCCACACCCTCTCCAGCGTTTATTGTTTGCAGATTCTTTATTGACGGCCATTCTGACCTGTGTGAGGTGATACTTCATTGTAGTTTTTCTTTATATTTCTCTAATGATTAGTGATTCAACTTGCTTTTTTAAAATAATGACTTCTTCCTCATAAATAGCACTTGTGAAATCCTGGACTTAATGTAGAATTAAGTTTTTTTCCAACTTATTAAAATTAACACATAGCCATTTTAGACAATTTCATCCATGTACAACATAAAAGGTTTTGGATACTGCTGATAGGATGGCCACCACATTTAGGGAAATACAAATGGGCTAGCCCGTGCTAATCAAAAAATATTTTCAAAGTCGTGTATTATTTGATGATATTTCACTCGAAGCTCTTTTCTCTGTAAAAGCAGGAATAACTCTTTCCCATGATGGCAGGTTGGGAGACTTACAATTTTTTTTATATAACTTCTCATTCCAAATATCAGCACCTATTGAAGTGTCACTGATGATTAGCTAGAGAGATTGATGTGCTGAGGACAGTTTAGAAATCACTTGTCACTTTCTCACCAGCGATCATTTACAATTTGCGATTGATCCCCGTGAAGGTGAAGAGCTGAATCTAATATGGTTTGCCAGATGGTTTCTCAGTCTCTGGTCTCATTTTCAGCTGTTGAAAACAGTGATGGTGGGATGAGATGGGTGGGAGGAGGCAAAGGCTGATGATGAGATGGAGTTGGCAGATAGCCACCTTGAAGCTAATCCTAATTATCACCCTCTTGCAATTGCCCTGGGAAATGAGGCTTACTTCTGAAGAGGTGAAGTCTAGACAGACACAGAAGTTTATCTGTTCTTCCTTCTCGGTTTCTTTAAGATTGTTACAGGATTTCAGCGCAATACTAGCAGCCACCCTTCCTATCGAGGTTTCAGTCTCCATGTTTGGAGCTTAGTACAGTGTGTTGCACCATCATGGCCCATGACTGAAGGGTATTTTTGGATTTTCGATGTTTTGAATACCAAAACATGAAAAAGAAAAACAGAATTTTAATTTATAAATTAGGCTTATGCATAGAAGTTGAGAATCTTTATACTGCCTACAAGCTGGGGGGTCATGTGACTGTCCTTCCCCGCTCCCCCTTCCATGCCTCCATCTCCTGTAGTGCTGTGCTTACCTGTCCATCAGGTGAGCTAATGGCCTCTAAGCCAATGAATCAGAAACGTGAAACCAGTTAGCAGAGCCCTGGCAGCCATTAGAATGTGTGAATAATAGGCATGTCAGTCTCATCCTGAAGATAGTTTACAAATGTAGACTTTATCTTCTTTTAGGAATTCAGAGTGCTTTTTCTGACATCTATTCTGCTCATCTTTACAATATCCTAGTGAAGAAGGTTAAAATAGAGGCTATGTAACCTTATTACCTCTAAAGGATATTCTACTATTGGTGGAAGGAATTTTTGTTTATCTTTCATTGGGCAGTAATGCTTGATGTGAATTACTTTTTTTGATCTTCAAGATCATTAAAGGGAATTTATCGAATTATTATCTTTAATTTTCCAAAAGGGGAAACTGAAATAAAGGAGGTTTAAAAGCATTTAAAGAGGTTTAAAAATGTTTATTTCTCAAAAAGTTATTTAGTGATGGATCTGAGATTTCAAATCAAGCATGTTCTGTCCCCTCACACTTAACCATATGGCTTTTTTACATTCTGGCTCATTTTTTCCCCAGTGTTTTTGGTCATATATATTCTTATCGCCTTAATGGACAGAATGGAGACAATAATTTAGTCAGTTTCTCAATGTCCTATCCAAGCAGTCTGGGCCCCAAGCCTCTCCAAATCTTCCCTGTAGACTTAGCACATCTTGAAATGAGTGAAGCTATTTGTAATCATAAGTCTACTCAAGCCCGAGAAGAAAAAATTGCCTTAACTGCTAATGGGGTCCAATAGGTACATAGTCAGCCATGATTGATTTTGTTCTGCTAGCCATTTCTGAAGAGAGCATCAAAGTCCTTACCCCGAGGCTACCTGTGTATTAAATTTGGGGTGAGGACAGTTACTGGCTGATGTCTAGCTGGTGGCTTAAATAGAATGACCGAGGATTTTGGGTCTAATTCCTAGTGAATGAATGTACAAATTAATCCCAGTGTTGTTCAACATAGAACTTAATCTAGTAAGATGGATGGAAGGGAAGGAGGGATGGGGAAGGAAGCTTTGTGAGAGCGGGAACTGTTTCAGCATTGGAGCCCTGAGCCAGACACATTGAGGAAGCTTAGTACGTTTCTGTGGGATGGAGAGAGAGGTGGGTGGAGGCAGCAGCTGGAGCTAGGCTGGTGCCCATGTTCCTGCCTTTGAGTAGATTCCTTGCATCGGACCCATCAGCCTCCTGGGCTCTTCCGCTGATGCTGGCATGGCCCATCTGAAACTGGGGCTAAGAGCTGTCAGTTCCACACTTATTTACCAGGTTCTGTGTCATTTTCCTCAAATTTATGGTTATATCCTTGGCCTCGCAGTGAGTAAACTTGACTGCCACCCTCCAGGCTTATACTGAGTTGCTGAGGAGAAAACAGGCCCAAGACTGATGTTGAAACATGTTCTGTTGGGGGAAGGAGGCAAAAGAATTCAAAAAGATTAAAACGTAATAAAGAATGCTCTACTGAATAGGCATTCATTAATTGGGTGGATTACCAAACTCAAGCCTGTAGAGATACGATTCTAAAACAATCGGGGTCTAATAAGGGCTAAAATGTGGGCAGATTTCTCTCCACTGCTGGGCTTTCAAGGAATTACCTTTTTATTTAATTAAAATCCTGCCTCTTTTTCTACTTTGGCAATAAATCTGATGATCTTTCTGACCTCATTTGTTGTTGTCTTGAGCAGTTTTCTGCAACTGGGTAATGCTTGGATGTTAAAAACCCCCAAGTGTCATGCTATGACCTGGATGGAAAATTCTATTGCGGAAAGCCTTCTCTGGCTGTTTGGCCTTGGTAAGGCTCATGTGCAACTAAAAAGCCCTGTTGTGCTTTCCCTGAATTTTCTTAAAACCTGTCCTCCCATGGGTTATCTTACAGGGACACAGTTTGATTACAAGGGTGTTGGTGAGAGTTGTAAATATCAATGGCATGAAGATGTTTATTTCCCTGAAAAAGAGTCTTCCTCCCTCATAAATATATAAAACCTCACCACATATCAGGTTTTCACCTGTTTTGGACTTGTTGAGCTGGTTCAATTTAGTATCTTGTAAGGTACATCACTCAGAGTATACTCTCAAAAAGTGTTTGTCAATTGCAAAATATTTATGTATGTGTTCATTTATAAAGCGGTTGAAATCTACATGGAACCATGGTTCTGTACTCTTGATCCAAAGCTGCAGTTTCTGAGGCATAGACACACATTGGCAAACACAAAACAGTGCAATTATCTTTTCATTGTTTATCATCCTGGTAGTTAGCATCTGTTTCACCTTATAGGTGTCACCTCACATAATCCTTCCCTGAAATCCACTATGACTTCCAAGATTACACTTTAAAAGCCATGGTATACATGAGCCATTACAAATTATATCTTATCGAATAAATAATATGTGAGGGTTGCTGTTATATCCAATTATAGCCATTTTGTTATTAAGTTGGGTTGGGGTACACCATCATAGTTGAGCTCATCATTTATGTTCCAGTCTTTAACTGGGGAGGGAGGGAGTTTCCATTTTGTTTGTGGGGTTTTTCCTCCAAATGATAAAGTCATGTGCCTTTACTTCTGGTTTACAAAATTAAAATCTTTGTTTGTGATGCAGCATATAATAGCTAAACTTTATTACCAGCATTTCTGTATGCCTGTTGTTTTATGAAATGAATTAGAACTATTTAATTTAAATCACTATTTTAATTATGCCCCCATATCCCTTGTTGAGATTTCATTTCCTTCTAATGTGGTACCCTGAAGAATATATAAAACATCACTAGGCAGAAGATTTTTCAACTGAAAATATGGCTAGTTTCTTGAACTTAGAAGGATATGTGTACCATTAAAAAAAAAACAAAAACCAAAAAAAACCCTTTAGGCATATTTGATTTTATTGTGCTTTGCAAATACTGTGTTTTTTGTGAATTGGCACCCCACTCCAGTACTCTTGCCTGGAAAATCCCATCGACGGAGGAGCCTGGTAGGCTGCAGTCCATGGGATCATGAAGAGTCGGACACGACTGAGCGACTTCACTTCCACTTTTCACTTTCATGCATTGGAGAAGGAAATGGCAACCCACTCCAGTGTTCTTGCCTGGAGAATCCCAGGGGCAGGGGAGCCTGGTGGGCTTCCATCTATGGGGTCGCACAGAGTCGGACACGACTGAAGTGACTTAGCAGCAGCATTATCATGTAAAGTGAAAGTGTTAGTTGCTCAGTCATGTCCAACACTTTGCAACCCCATGGACCATAGCCTGCAAAGCTCATGTGTCCATGAAATTCTCCAGTCAAGAATACTGAAGTGGGTTACCATTTCCTTCTCCAGGGGGAATCTCCCTGACTCAGGCATCGAACCTAAGTCTCCTGCATTGCAGGCATATTCTTTACCATCTGAGACACCAGGGAAGCCCCATAAGGTACATCATAATTTTTATATGTACCGGGAAGCCAAAAAAATTGTGTGACTCATTTTATTGCAATATTTGCTTTATTGCAATGGTCTGGAACCAAATCCACAGTATCTCCAAGGTGTGCCTGTATAAGGAGATAAAGAAATTGCAAAATGTCAGAACCACTGGGGAAAGTAGGTTCAAATTTGTTTAGGATACGTTAGCTATAGAAAAAGATGGTGCACAGAGTTCTATTCTTCTCTTTTTGAATCTTCCCTGGACCCTCCCCCAAAAGAAACCAACTGAAAAAATCATCTTCATCATAATAAATGGGAAGAATTATACTTCTTTTCCTTGGATGGTTGTCCATTTCTTAAGTACTGTCAACAAACAGTTTCAAAACAGAGGCATATGTATTACTCTGTTATAAATGTAAATATTCTTAAAGGCTTGTCTGTGGAGTTTGGGAGAAGCATTCTAAACCCATTGTGATCTTTGTCCTTGCGCCAGACTTCTCACACTTTAGCATGATTCCATATCTCCTGGGGATTTTATTAAAACATAAATGGGACTAAAATGCTGTTCCCAAAGGAAACCATCAACAAAATGAAAAGGCAAAATAAAGAATGGGAGAAAATTTTGAAAACATCTATCCAATAAGGGGTTAATATTTAAAATATACAAGGAACTCAACTCAATAGCTAAAAAAAAAAGATTTAAAAAGGAGCTAAGAAGGTGCATAGACATTTTTCAGAGAAGACATACAAATGGTCGGAAGATGCATGAAAAGGGGCTCAAAATCACTAATTAGGAAAAGACAGAACCACAATGAGATATCATCTTACATCTGTTAGAAGGCTGTTCTCAAAAAGACACAAATAACACGTATTGGTGAAGGTATGGAGAAAAGGGAACCTTTATACACTTTGGTGGAATTCTAAGTTGGTACAGCTGCTGTGGAAAACAGTATGGATGTTCCTTAAAAAGTTAAAAATAGAATTACTGTATAATCCAGCGATCCCATTTCTGGATATATGTCCAAAGGAAATGAAGTCAGTGTCTCAAAGAGATATCTGCACTCCCATGTTTATCGCAGGACTATTTACAGTAGCCAAGATATAAGAACAACCTAAGTGTGGATGAATGGGTAAAAGAAATGTGGTTGTATATACAATGGAATGTTACTCAGCCTTTAAAAAGAAAAAAATGCTGTCATTTGTGACTGCAGACACGAGCTTATAAAATAAGCTGAAAGTGAAAGTTGGTCATTCGTGTCCAGCTTTTTGCAACCCCATGGAATATACAGTCTGTGGAATTCTCTAGGCCAAAATACTGGGGTGGGTAGCCTTTCCCTTCTCCAGGCAGTCATCTCAACCCAGGGATCAAAGCCAGGTCTCTTCCGTTGCAGGCAGATTCTTTACTCGCCGAGCCACAAGGGAAGCCCACGTAGACTGCACTTTCTCACATTTGTAATCTAAAGAATTCGAATTCATAAAAACAGTGTAAAATGATGGCTGCTAGGAGTGGGGGAAACCAGGAGGTGTTGGTCAAAGAGCAGAAAGAGTCTGTCATAAGTGATGAATAATTCTGTAGATCTAACGTATACCATGGTGATTATATGTAAGAATTATGTATTGTATACTTGCTAAGAGAGTTGATCTTCAGTGCTTTCATCATACACAAAAATCTATAACTATGTGAAGTGGTGGAAGACTTAATTAGCTTGATTGTGTTCATCATTTCACAATTTATACATACAACAAAACATCATGTTGTATACCTTAAGTAACTGTTAGTTGCTCAGTTGTGTCCGACTCTTTGTGGCCCCATGAACTATAGCCTGCCAGGCTCTTCTGTCCATGGGATTTTCCAGGCAAGAATACTGGTGTGGGTTGCCATGCCCTCCTCCATGAGATCTTCCCAACCCAGAGACTGAACCCAGATCTGCATTGCAGGTAGATTCTTTACTTTTGAGCCACCAGGGAAGTTATATATTTTAAATATATACAATTTTTCTTTGTCAAATATACTTCAATAAAACTAGTCAAAATTTCAAATGAAGATTCTACTTCAGAAGGTCTGGGATGGGGCCTGAGAGACTGAAATTGTAAGAGGCTTCCAGATGGTGCTGGTTTCTGAACACTGAGTTGCAAAAAGAATTGTTTCTTAAAAATTGACACTCAGACAGGAGTTATGGAGAATTGAATTGATAAAGTGTAGTCGATATAGAAATGCAGTAGAAGAAAGATCTGGGGACATGTATTCAGGGCACAGTGCTTATTTACTTGTTTGGAATGTGAAAAACCACACTACTCGTCAGTCCAAGAAAATGGTGGTTGGTGTGTGAGTGATCTCTGTCACACAATCAGGTGTGATGAGGCTGCTGCTGTTAGAAAGATTTCTAGCAATTAATATTCCTGGGTTCAAGTAATTATTATGTTATATAAAACTCTGCTAGAGTTAACAGTGGAGAAAGAAATGTAAACCCACTCCAGTATTCTTGCCTGGAGAATCCCATGGACAGAGGAGCTTGGCGGGCTACAGTCCACGGGGTTGCAAAGAGTCAGACATGACTGAGCAACAAACACACACACAGTCAATAGGTCCCTTTCCCCCAGAATTCTGGTAGGTGACATGCCAAGTTTCTGGAGTGTCTTGATTTGTTTTCATAAATAATATGCCGTCTGAACTGTGAACATTCAGGTGTGATTTTGCCTTTGATTACCAATCACGTAGAAGGTGTATTGGCAATACCAACCACATTCTCCTGGGCACTGACTCAGTTTCTCAATGACTGTGGTAAAAATGTCTGTGGCCACGTCCTGAGAGGGGCAAATGCCCTCATTCAAGTGACAGCAAAGGAATACTTGCCTTCTGTTCCGAATATTCTCCTCCTGGGCGTGCTGTTTGCTCTGTCCTGTTTATTGGCGTACGTGAAACAGCAGTCATTTAAAATAACATCCCTTCTGAAATGCCCTATTTTGAAATATCAGATTTACCGATTGTGAAAGTAGGAAAAATGAAACCAGAGCACAGGCTGTCTCACTCATCCCATCCTGTGGAAAATGTCAATTGGGAAGCTTTGGAAGAGGTGTGCGCCTGCAAATCAGGAGTGGCAGCACTTCTTAATGACATTAGCTTTAGCAATTAGAATGGTTGCCTTTCTCGGGAGCACTAACGAGGTGATTTCTACCAGTCAGCTGTTCCCTACTGCTGCTTCTAAGGGCTTCACTTTCAATCAGTCATCCAGGCCCATCAGTTTGGCCTCTGTAGTATTTCTGGAATCTGTTCCTCATTTTTTTTATAAGTATAGGAGATGGAAATTAAAAACACTATTCATTCCCACTGCCATCACCTTTTGTCTTCTCTCACCTAAGCCGTTACAAGAACTTGTTAAATGGTTTCTGCAGCCCCAGATTCATCCCAACCCTAGTCCCTACCATCTCTTGCTGTTAGAGCTTCTCTAAAACCCAGACTTGATCATCCTCTTCCTTCCCTGAAGATTCATGTTGACTTAACAGCGCCTACAAGCTAAAGCGAGACTGTCAGTGCGGCTTCTACCTTCTCCTAGCCAACATCAAGTTCAGTTTTTATTCATCTCCTCCCTCGGGCTTCCCTGGTAGCTCAGATGGTAAAGAATCTTCCTGCAGTGCAGCAAACCCAGGTCTGACCCCTGGGTCAGGAAGATCCCCTGGAGGAAGAAATAGCAACCCACCCCAGTATTCTTGCCTGGAGAATTCCATGGATAGAGCCTGACAGGCTACAGTCAGTGGGGTCACAAAAAGTCAAACACAACTTAGCGACTGTCACTTCCCCTGGCTCCCTAGATTTTTCTTGTCTGGACACTTGGATAGTTTATTAAGCACACATTGCATTGGCTAATATCTTTGCTTTGGCTAGGCCTCTTCCTGGAGTCTGTTTCTCTTATTCACTTAGAAAAAGCCTCTTTCGGTCATTCAAGAATTTAGTGGCATTTCCATAGGAAAGCCTTCCTGAACATTCCTTCCCCTAAGAGGATACCTCCTGTCTCCTTTGTTCTCTCATAGTGACCTGCTGAAGCCTCACTTGTGATGCATCCTAACCATATGTTTATCTGCCCCACTAGACTGTAGGTTCTGAAACTGAGGTCTTATTTCAGCCAGGCTTATATACCTCAGTCCTCCAGCAAGAGATCTGGCATATAATAGAGGCTTAACGAATAGTTGTTGAATATAGGTGGCTGGGGAGGATGGAAGGACAGTTAGATGGACAAATGAAATAAAGAAATGGAGAGACTTAGTCTTTCTAAATGATACAAGTTATTTGCTCATGAGAAATTAGAAGAAAAAAGCAAGATATATACCTACCTACCTATATACTTACACGTGTATATATCTATACATATACATATTGTTCACAGTATGACTCTAAAGTTATGAATCTCTCTTTTTAGACAACATTTAGCAGGAAGAAGGCAATGGCACCCCACTCTAGTACTCTTGCCTGGAAAATCCTATGGACAGAGGAGCCTGGAAGGCTGCAGTCCATGGGGTCGCTAAGAGTCAGGCATGACTGAGTGACTTTACTTTCACTTTTCACTTTCATGCATTGGAGAAGGAAGTGGCAACCCACTCCAGTATTCTTGCCTGGAGAATCCCAAGGACAGAGGAGCCTAGTGGCCTGCCGTCTCTGGGGTCGCACAGAGTCGGACACGATGGAAGTGACTTAGCATAGCATAGGACCTAATAACTTATATCTTTAAAGACCGATACCTTATTGTTTGTTGTTGTTCACTTGCGGCCAACTCTTTTGTGACTGCATGGACTGTAGCCTGCCAGGCTTCTCTGTCCATTGGATTTTCCAGGCAGGAATATTGAATTGGGTTGCCATTTCCTTCTCCATTCCTTCTCCTGACCCAGGGATCGAACCCTCATGTCCTGCACTGGCAGGCGAATTCTTTACCACTGAGCCACCAGGCAAGCCAAAATCACCAAGGGGACACCCGGATATGAACCAGGGGACCTAATGCTGTACTCTCTCTTTATTCTAGAATGACCGAGGTCTTCGGCTTGTGGCTAATTCAATGGTATGGGTTCCAGAAGGTGGAATGCTGCAGATTACTAACAGAATCTTACAGGCAGAAGCTCCAGGTGCCAGTGCCGCAGAAATCATCTACAAAATCACACAGGACCACCCCCAATTTGGTAACTTTTTTTTTTCCTTTGTCATGATTTGATCATTGCTTTCAGCAGTCTTGAACTCGCTTCTATGTGATGCCACGCAGCCAGGTTGTGTTTCCAGTGAACTTGTCTTTCAAACACATCCCCTTTAAAGAAAGANCCAAAGGAAATGAAGTCAGTGTCTCAAAGAGATATCTGCACTCCCATGTTTATCGCAGGACTATTTACAGTAGCCAAGATATAAGAACAACCTAAGTGTGGATGAATGGGTAAAAGAAATGTGGTTGTATATACAATGGAATGTTACTCAGCCTTTAAAAAGAAAAAAATGCTGTCATTTGTGACTGCAGACACGAGCTTATAAAATAAGCTGAAAGTGAAAGTTGGTCATTCGTGTCCAGCTTTTTGCAACCCCATGGAATATACAGTCTGTGGAATTCTCTAGGCCAAAATACTGGGGTGGGTAGCCTTTCCCTTCTCCAGGCAGTCATCTCAACCCAGGGATCAAAGCCAGGTCTCTTCCGTTGCAGGCAGATTCTTTACTCGCCGAGCCACAAGGGAAGCCCACGTAGACTGCACTTTCTCACATTTGTAATCTAAAGAATTCGAATTCATAAAAACAGTGTAAAATGATGGCTGCTAGGAGTGGGGGAAACCAGGAGGTGTTGGTCAAAGAGCAGAAAGAGTCTGTCATAAGTGATGAATAATTCTGTAGATCTAACGTATACCATGGTGATTATATGTAAGAATTATGTATTGTATACTTGCTAAGAGAGTTGATCTTCAGTGCTTTCATCATACACAAAAATCTATAACTATGTGAAGTGGTGGAAGACTTAATTAGCTTGATTGTGTTCATCATTTCACAATTTATACATACAACAAAACATCATGTTGTATACCTTAAGTAACTGTTAGTTGCTCAGTTGTGTCCGACTCTTTGTGGCCCCATGAACTATAGCCTGCCAGGCTCTTCTGTCCATGGGATTTTCCAGGCAAGAATACTGGTGTGGGTTGCCATGCCCTCCTCCATGAGATCTTCCCAACCCAGAGACTGAACCCAGATCTGCATTGCAGGTAGATTCTTTACTTTTGAGCCACCAGGGAAGTTATATATTTTAAATATATACAATTTTTCTTTGTCAAATATACTTCAATAAAACTAGTCAAAATTTCAAATGAAGATTCTACTTCAGAAGGTCTGGGATGGGGCCTGAGAGACTGAAATTGTAAGAGGCTTCCAGATGGTGCTGGTTTCTGAACACTGAGTTGCAAAAAGAATTGTTTCTTAAAAATTGACACTCAGACAGGAGTTATGGAGAATTGAATTGATAAAGTGTAGTCGATATAGAAATGCAGTAGAAGAAAGATCTGGGGACATGTATTCAGGGCACAGTACTTATTTACTTGTTTGGAATGTGAAAAACCACACTACTCGTCAGTCCAAGAAAATGGTGGTTGGTGTGTGAGTGATCTCTGTCACACAATCAGGTGTGATGAGGCTGCTGCTGTTAGAAAGATTTCTAGCAATTAATATTCCTGGGTTCAAGTAATTATTATGTTATATAAAACTCTGCTAGAGTTAACAGTGGAGAAAGAAATGTAAACCCACTCCAGTATTCTTGCCTGGAGAATCCCATGGACAGAGGAGCTTGGCGGGCTACAGTCCACGGGGTTGCAAAGAGTCAGACATGACTGAGCAACAAACACACACACAGTCAATAGGTCCCTTTCCCCCAGAATTCTGGTAGGTGACATGCCAAGTTTCTGGAGTGTCTTGATTTGTTTTCATAAATAATATGCCGTCTGAACTGTGAACATTCAGGTGTGATTTTGCCTTTGATTACCAATCACGTAGAAGGTGTATTGGCAATACCAACCACATTCTCCTGGGCACTGACTCAGTTTCTCAATGACTGTGGTAAAAATGTCTGTGGCCACGTCCTGAGAGGGGCAAATGCCCTCATTCAAGTGACAGCAAAGGAATACTTGCCTTCTGTTCCGAATATTCTCCTCCTGGGCGTGCTGTTTGCTCTGTCCTGTTTATTGGCGTACGTGAAACAGCAGTCATTTAAAATAACATCCCTTCTGAAATGCCCTATTTTGAAATATCAGATTTACCGATTGTGAAAGTAGGAAAAATGAAACCAGAGCACAGGCTGTCTCACTCATCCCATCCTGTGGAAAATGTCAATTGGGAAGCTTTGGAAGAGGTGTGCGCCTGCAAATCAGGAGTGGCAGCACTTCTTAATGACATTAGCTTTAGCAATTAGAATGGTTGCCTTTCTCGGGAGCACTAACGAGGTGATTTCTACCAGTCAGCTGTTCCCTACTGCTGCTTCTAAGGGCTTCACTTTCAATCAGTCATCCAGGCCCATCAGTTTGGCCTCTGTAGTATTTCTGGAATCTGTTCCTCATTTTTTTTATAAGTATAGGAGATGGAAATTAAAAACACTATTCATTCCCACTGCCATCACCTTTTGTCTTCTCTCACCTAAGCCGTTACAAGAACTTGTTAAATGGTTTCTGCAGCCCCAGATTCATCCCAACCCTAGTCCCTACCATCTCTTGCTGTTAGAGCTTCTCTAAAACCCAGACTTGATCATCCTCTTCCTTCCCTGAAGATTCATGTTGACTTAACAGCGCCTACAAGCTAAAGCGAGACTGTCAGTGCGGCTTCTACCTTCTCCTAGCCAACATCAAGTTCAGTTTTTATTCATCTCCTCCCTCGGGCTTCCCTGGTAGCTCAGATGGTAAAGAATCTTCCTGCAGTGCAGCAAACCCAGGTCTGACCCCTGGGTCAGGAAGATCCCCTGGAGGAAGAAATAGCAACCCACCCCAGTATTCTTGCCTGGAGAATTCCATGGATAGAGCCTGACAGGCTACAGTCAGTGGGGTCACAAAAAGTCAAACACAACTTAGCGACTGTCACTTCCCCTGGCTCCCTAGATTTTTCTTGTCTGGACACTTGGATAGTTTATTAAGCACACATTGCATTGGCTAATATCTTTGCTTTGGCTAGGCCTCTTCCTGGAGTCTGTTTCTCTTATTCACTTAGAAAAAGCCTCTTTCGGTCATTCAAGAATTTAGTGGCATTTCCATAGGAAAGCCTTCCTGAACATTCCTTCCCCTAAGAGGATACCTCCTGTCTCCTTTGTTCTCTCATAGTGACCTGCTGAAGCCTCACTTGTGATGCATCCTAACCATATGTTTATCTGCCCCACTAGACTGTAGGTTCTGAAACTGAGGTCTTATTTCAGCCAGGCTTATATACCTCAGTCCTCCAGCAAGAGATCTGGCATATAATAGAGGCTTAACGAATAGTTGTTGAATATAGGTGGCTGGGGAGGATGGAAGGACAGTTAGATGGACAAATGAAATAAAGAAATGGAGAGACTTAGTCTTTCTAAATGATACAAGTTATTTGCTCATGAGAAATTAGAAGAAAAAAGCAAGATATATACCTACCTACCTATATACTTACACGTGTATATATCTATACATATACATATTGTTCACAGTATGACTCTAAAGTTATGAATCTCTCTTTTTAGACAACATTTAGCAGGAAGAAGGCAATGGCACCCCACTCTAGTACTCTTGCCTGGAAAATCCTATGGACAGAGGAGCCTGGAAGGCTGCAGTCCATGGGGTCGCTAAGAGTCAGGCATGACTGAGTGACTTTACTTTCACTTTTCACTTTCATGCATTGGAGAAGGAAGTGGCAACCCACTCCAGTATTCTTGCCTGGAGAATCCCAAGGACAGAGGAGCCTAGTGGCCTGCCGTCTCTGGGGTCGCACAGAGTCGGACACGATGGAAGTGACTTAGCATAGCATAGGACCTAATAACTTATATCTTTAAAGACCGATACCTTATTGTTTGTTGTTGTTCACTTGCGGCCAACTCTTTTGTGACTGCATGGACTGTAGCCTGCCAGGCTTCTCTGTCCATTGGATTTTCCAGGCAGGAATATTGAATTGGGTTGCCATTTCCTTCTCCATTCCTTCTCCTGACCCAGGGATCGAACCCTCATGTCCTGCACTGGCAGGCGAATTCTTTACCACTGAGCCACCAGGCAAGCCAAAATCACCAAGGGGACACCCGGATATGAACCAGGGGACCTAATGCTGTACTCTCTCTTTATTCTAGAATGACCGAGGTCTTCGGCTTGTGGCTAATTCAATGGTATGGGTTCCAGAAGGTGGAATGCTGCAGATTACTAACAGAATCTTACAGGCAGAAGCTCCAGGTGCCAGTGCCGCAGAAATCATCTACAAAATCACACAGGACCACCCCCAATTTGGTAACTTTTTTTTTTCCTTTGTCATGATTTGATCATTGCTTTCAGCAGTCTTGAACTCGCTTCTATGTGATGCCACGCAGCCAGGTTGTGTTTCCAGTGAACTTGTCTTTCAAACACATCCCCTTTAAAGAAAGATAATCAAAGAGCACTATCACACTGTGTCCATATCAGGTACTAGGTAGTATGCTAAGTGATGTAAACATAGTGTATTTAAACCTAAAATGTAAATTTTAAAACAACTTCCCTTTAGAGCCAATGCACTTGAGGGTGAGGATAGAGCACAGTGGGAATGTAGAAAACGCCTCTTTCTTCATAGATGGTGGAAGCCAACTTAACCCAGACTTTACTACCAGACGCTTACTCCTTGGAAGAAAAGTTATGACCAACCTAGATAGCATATTCAAAAGCAGAGACATTACTTTGCCGACTAAGGTCCGTCTAGTCAAGGCTATGTTTTTCCAGTGGTCATGTATGGATGTGAGAGTTGGACTGTGAAAGAATTGATGCTTTTGAACTGTGGTGCTGGAGAAGACTCTTGAGAGTCCCTTGGACTGCAAGGAGATCCAACCAGTCCATTCTGAAGGAGATTGGCCCTGGGATTTCTTTGGAAGGAATGATGCTAAAGCTGAAGCTCCAGTACTTTGTCCACCTCATGTGAAGAGTTGACTCATTGAAAAAGGCTCTGATGCTGGGAGAGATTGGAGGCAGGAGGAGAAGGGGATGACAGAGGGTGAGATGGCTGGATGGCATCACTGACTCGATGGGGGCGAGTCTGAGTGAACTCCGGGAGTTGGTGATGGACAGTGAGGCCTGGCGTGCTGCGATTCATGGGGTTGCAAAGATTCGGATACGACTGAGCGACTGAAATGAACTGAACTGAATGTCAAAGTTCAGGCTCTTAAACTTTACCTTGTGTCCATCACTGATTTTTTTTTTTTTTTTTTTTTGCCACTTGGCTTGTGAAAGTTCCCCTTGCAGGAACTGAACCTGGCCCCAGCAGTGAAAATGCCAAGTCCTAATCACACTGGACCACTAGGAAATTCCCCCTCACCTTCTTTCTTCTTGTGACTTTCTTTTTATTTTAAAAAAAAAAGTCTTTACATAAAAGCATTTCTCAAGTTTTCCATTGTTACTTCCACTTCCAGACAGATAGTAAAGTGTGATAACCTATGATTATCACCTAGAAATGATGGGTAAAAGAGATGAAGAACTAAAAGGCACTCATAGTTGATCCCTTAAGGATACAGAAGAATCTCTAGGTGCAAGAAACAGAGAAGGAACTACAAACTTGGGCAGGAGCTGATGGCGTGTCTTCTCTGAGATGGGTTGTATAGTCTCAATGACATAGGGGGCTTGGGATTTAATGCCCATGCAGAGACAGAAAACTGGAATTAAGACAAGAAACTCACCAGCACAGATAGATGGCAAGGAAACTACCAGTGTTTCCCAGGGCTCAGAGTAGAACAAACGATGCCTACTAAGAATTCAGAACTTTAGGCCTGTTTCTCCTGAAGACCCAAAGTTCTGTTATACCATTTGCATTGTCTGAGAAACCCAAAGCTGAGGCTGTAATGTGAAAATTGATCTCAGGCCAATGATACTTCTTGGGTCCCTTGCAGAAAAAAGTAGAAACTACTGTGGAATGTCCACTCTTAACTCCAGACCACACAGATTCTCACAGATAAAACCAGTGAAGATTAGCTCAGAATTCAAAATTACAGAACATATGAGGAAACAATCTGTAGTACCGTAACCAAAGCAAACAAGAAGATTAAAACCCCAAGAATTTCAAATGAAGGAACTAGCTTACAAAAACTATGAAATAAGCATATTTTAAAAGATTTAAAAACACAGAAGAAGGAACTGAAACTGTAAGGAGATAAAATGCTTTAAAAAATAAAAACAACAAACAGGCAGATTTTTTTTAAAGAAATGAGCAATTACTTGAAAATGAAAACTGTAGCCATTAAAATTGCTTGGTGTGATAAACAGTAGAGAAATAATAATTCACTTTTCCTCAGGTTATCAGATTCTTAAAATTATGTATTTTCTCTGGTAAAGAAAAAATTAACTTAGTATTATTTAAGAATAACTCTAGAGTCCACAAAGGCATCGAAAGTCATAATCCAATCAATAATTGACAAAAGTATAAAACAATCAGTCTAGCTGGACTGTAGTTTATTATGGATGTATAACCTTGAGCAAAGCAAGTAGACCCCCTTGAGCCATAGGTTTCTTTGAAAGATGAAACTAGATAATTTTTTATATTTTTACTGAAAAATAATTTTATACTTACTGAAAAGTTGCAAAAATAGTGCAAAAAAGCTCTTGAATATGCTTTAACCGCTTCCCCCAATAGTAACATCTTATGTAACCGTAGAACAATGGGCTTCCCTGGTGGCTCAGTTGGTAACGAATTTGCCTGCAATGCAGGAGACCCAGGTTCTATCCCTGGGTGGGGAATATCCCCTGGAGATGGAAATGGCAACCCATTCCGTATTCTTACCTGGAAAATCCCAGGGACAGAGGAGCCTGGCAGGCTACAGTCTATGTGGTAGCAAAAAAGTTAGACATGACAAAGCAATTAAACCACCACCACCACCATAGAACAATAATCAAAACCAGTAAATCAGCATGACTACAATGCTACTAATTAGTTTACAGACCTTATTCAACTTTGCCATATTTTACCCACTGATTTTAAGCTAGACAATGTTTAAGTCTTTTCAGCTCTAAAAATCTTTTACTCATTTAATGTATTAAATTCTTTACCTTTATCTTGATCATAAAAACAATCAAAAAGTTAAATTTGTTTAAAGGTATCCCATCCCAATATTCTGTTAAAGTATTAAATGGAACAACGCTCAATGAGGTGATTTTTTAAGCCATTTCAGCTTGATAAATGCCATACAGACTTGATTTTGACCCTTTTCTCCCATAACTCTCTTAATTAACTTCTTCCTAGTAACATAATCCTATTTCTGTGTGTTCAGAGCTCCCCACTGGTAATAGTCAAATCACATTACCCTTAGGAGCCATTCAAGAGGGGAAAAAGGTGGTGGGAACCAGAAGCCCACTTAACACAAATCTACTTACATCCATTTATCCTGGATTTGTGAATTACGGAGCCCTTACCTCAGTGCCACCCTAGCTACTATGCACGCCCTCATCACAGTGTAATGTTCCAGCTGAGCTTTAGGCTTTGGTGAAGACCCGACTGTGTAACTGAGTCCAAAGTAAATTGCTCATGTAGTGTATGCATAAAGGACCTACGTTCAGACTCACCACTTTTTTCAAATGTAAGTTTAGGCAAGTTGATTAATATGTGTACCTTTAGCAGATTTGAGAGTAAATTAAATGAGATGGTTTTATTGAAGCAACTTGACTATCATTTGAGGGAGAATCTGACTTACATTGCCAGTTTAGTTCAGTTACTCAGTCGTGTCCGACTCTTTGTGATCCCCTNTTTTTCAAATGTAAGTTTAGGCAAGTTGATTAATATGTGTACCTTTAGCAGATTTGAGAGTAAATTAAATGAGATGGTTTTATTGAAGCAACTTGACTATCATTTGAGGGAGAATCTGACTTACATTGCCAGTTTAGTTCAGTTACTCAGTCGTGTCCGACTCTTTGTGATCCCCTGAATCGCAGAACACCAGGCCTCCCTGTCCATCACCAACTCCCGGAGTTCACTCAGACTCACGCCCATCAAGTCAGTGATGCCATCCAGCCATCTCATCCTTTGTCATCCCCTTCTCCTCCTGCCCCCAATCCCTCCCAGCAGCAGAGTCTTTTCCAATGAGTCAACTCTTCGCATGAGGTGGCCAAAGTACTGGAGCTTCTAAGTTATTTAGCACAGTGTAAGGAAACTTCAGTGCAAAGTATCTCAACCCCAAAGTAATTCATTGTGATTCCAATGAGATTCTAATTCTTAAAACCTATTACCTTCAAGATTCTTGGTTAAAATATTGACTTCAGTATCAAGGAAAACACTAATAGATATCGTTTTCTGTTCACTTCCCTGGTGGCTCAGATGGTTAAGCGTCTGTCTATAATGCAGGAGACCCGGGTTCGATTCCTGGGTTAAGAAGATCCCCTGGAGAAGGAAATGGCAAACCATTCCAGTATTATTGCCTGGAAAATCCCATGGACAGAGGAGCCTGGTAGGCTACAGTCCATGGGGTCGCAAAGAGTCGGACACGACTGAGCGACTTCACTTTCCTTTCACTTTCTGTTTTTTAAGCCTGGATTTCATATATTTAAAGAATCATCTTGTATTTTGTCATACTATGATAAAAGCAGAGATGAGTTACAGTGCAAAAGCTCTCACTTGGAAGGAATGAACCCCACAGAATATTGGTATTTCTCCCTGTCTACTTGTGGGCTTGTCGCAGAGACCTTCGAGTCCCATACCATTTGCATACCATCACATACCCGGTGCTGAATTCCTCATCTTCTCTTCTCCCAGCTCATCTCATTAGTGGCCTCGCTTCCTCACTCATCACCCAACCTAATAGGTGATTATCTGGTTCCTCCCTCTTTCTTACCCTTTGCAGCCACGCTTGTGAAGTTCTGTTGCTTCCACTTCTTTAATGATTCTAGTATCTGTTTATGTCTTTCCAATCTTACCTCTGTTACTTGAGTTTATTTCATCTCGGTTTTGCAACTTTGTAACTGGCCAAACTGTCCACGTAAATATTAGCTCCTGTTGTTATTGGTTTTCTAAATTAAAATCCAGCCTCTTTCACAGAACTTTCACATGCATTCTGTGTTCTACTAAAAATCAGTTCTTGCCATTAACCCCCTGAAACTCTCACAGTCGCTCCCAGTTGCTTCTGGGGCTGATCTCCAGAGGCAGGAACTGCATCCTACTGGTCTTTGAGTCCCCCATCCCAAAGGGCTGACCACAGTAGTTAGGCACCTAGCAGGTGCTCACCGACTGTTTGCTGAGTTGAAATTAATGGGATTAGTGAATATCTTATGATTCTTGTTAATCTGCATAGTAGGGCAATGGTTTTTTTTTAATCTGGAAAATAGGTTTATTTCATTAGGACTTGTTAAGAAAACCCTGCTTCATTAGCTTTCCTGTTATAAAGCAGAATATCTAGGAAATTGATCTTTAGATATTTTTCTACTCTCTATAATTTCATTGTGGAAATCTCCTCTCAGAATATTTTGCAACTACCCACATTCATAAGCAGTCCACATCCTGGGAAAGCATGTTTATTAACAAGGTCTTTATGAACAGAAGTTGAACCAGCAAGAGATGGGTAATGGAATTTGTGACTTAGGTACAAATGAGAAACAGTCCAAGAAAGAAACAGAGTGAGTTGATTCTACACATGATTATTTTTATAAGAATATTGATGTTTTTCTATTACTTCAGTATTTCATCACTATCCAGGATGTTATGTTCATTTTCAACTTAAATTTAGTGCATATTAATATTAGAATCAGTATTTCCTTTGAGAAAGAAAACTAATTTCTCTAAGGTAATCAAAGTGTACTGTTAATCGCCCAATATGTCTTATACATTAAGATCTGTTTTTTTTTTCCTACGTAACATTTAAAAGATATGTACAGTTTCTTTCTCTCTCTCTCTCTGTAACACACACACACACACACACACACACACACACACTCTTCTCTCCCTCTTCATATCAGAGTGATAGAGAAGCTTCTTTCAGATTTACTATTGGATTCGTTTTCACAAGAATGTGTCTTCTGTTTTCTTTATTTGTCTTTTAATTGAAGGATACTTGCTTTATAGAATTTTGTTGTTTTCTGTCAAACATCAGCAAGAATCAGCCATAGGTACACCCATGTCCCCTCCCTCCTAAACCTCATCCATTCTTCTCCTTGGGCTTCACTTGAAGGAACATTCTCCTTGTGAAATTGTGATTGTTTCTATAACACCTCGGAATTTGCAATCTCACTTTAAGAAAATAGTAGCTCCAGGTGAAGAACAAGCAATAGAAACCGATTGGTGGTGTTGGTGCTGGTGTTTAGATGTAGATTTCATTACTTCAATTCTAATAAAGTTTAGAGAGTCAAGGAAGAAAAAACATGATCAGTTACTTATCAAGGTAAATGTTGGTCTGTGAACATAAAATAGTCATGATGGGTAACAGAGTTTCATGAGTAGGAAAATGAGCTTCAGATTCAAATCCCAGCTCCTCCACTTCAGATCTGCATGACCTCAAACAAATTCTTGAACTTTTCTGAGCACAAATTACTTTATCTTTAAAATGCAGATGATAATAGCATCTTCAGGAGGATTCAGTAACACAGTGGTAAGGATAACCAACATTCTTTTTAAGCACCCATGAAGTATGTACTATTACTCTGTTTTCACCAAGGAGGGACAGAGACTTATAGTACATAAGTAAGCTCACCCAACTCTATGTGGCGGAGCTGGGTTTGAACCACTATGCAAAGTGCTTCATGCAGAACCTGTCATATGCATTCCAGTATTAGCTATTATTATTTTCATTGTATAGAACTCTTCATGATTTTTTTCTAGTTTCCTCTTTTGTTTACACCAAAAGTTTCCTGGTTAGAAAACATTTTCTGTTCATAGAAAGTTGTGGGTAGAAATGAATCTATTCAATGCCCAGTATTTGCAATGTTCATGGCTATTAAAATCTTATATAATTTTAATAGATACAAGTCAGTAACTTCATACATGAATTGCCCTTGAATGGCTTTTAGCTCTTTTAACTGAAAGACTGGGTATTTTTTGTCTAAAGGTGGTTTTGATGACATCTACTGAGTTCTGTGTTTATGTTTTTTCCTTCACCTTAGATAAAAATAAAGAAGTGTACCATATCTTTTCTGTTAAAAAAAGGTGATAGAGAAGGAGATGAGAGTTCTGATTGACTTTTCCCTTTCCCAGGGTCCTCACTAACCCATGTGTTTTTCCTAGGGGATGTGGTCCTTCTGGTTAATATGCCTGCAGACAGCCCTGCAGATGGAGGGCAGCACTTGCCTGATGGGAGGACAGCAACTCCCACCAGCACCTTCACCCAGCAAGATATCAACGAAGGTATCGTGTGGTACAGGCACTCAGGGGTCCCAGCCCAGAGTGACTCCTTCCGCTTTCAGGTACCCTCTGCTTCCAGAATTTTCTGATATCTGGATGGTCTGATGAAAATCTTCACCCTTATTTATAAATGATCCAAGTCATTTTCTATGATTGCCTGCAAGTCACATTTGGGAGGGGAAAAAAAATGTAACTAGTAGCATCAAGAGATTTATTTTTAATTAATTTTCCAATTCAGCCTTATGATCTCTACATCATTTCATAGCAAAGAGATTTATAATAGATAATTACTAAAATGTTTGGCAAAAAGTATTTTCAAAATGTTAAAATGCCATATGGAGAAAAAAAATCTTATTTTCTTTTTTCAAATGTTTTTGAAACATTTACCATCTTATGATAAGGTCATGGGTTTAGCAGCCAAACTCATGGGGTTTATGTTTTACTTCTGCCATGTGCTAGCTTTGGAAAAATTACTTGGGTGAAATCCTTGAACTTCAGTTTTCTCGTCTGTAAAATAGGATTGTACGGATTTAATGAGTTGTAAGGATTTAATGAGTTAATACAGATAAAGCATTTAGAATACTGCCTATTACTGTGTAAGGGTGTGTGACTATCATTTATTAAGATTAGTCAAATATCAGTGCTGTAGACTAAATGTGTCCAACTGAAGTTCGTATGTTGAAATCTTACCCATCTATGTGATGGTATATGGAGGTGATGCCTCTGATTAGAATTAGATGAGGTCATGAGGGTTGTCTGGAGAAGGCAATCCATTCCAGTATTCTTGCCTGGCAAATCCCATGGACAGAGAATCCTGGTAGGCTACAGTCCATGGGGTTGCAAAGAGTCAGACATGCCTGAGGGATTAACACACACAGACACACACACGAGGGTTGTACCCTCATGAATGGGATTAGTTTACTTACAGGAATCACATGAGTGCTTGCTTCCAATCTCTGCTGCCCTCCATGGCGATACAATGAAAAATCTACAGTCTAAAACCCAGAAGAGGGCCCTCACCAGAACCCAACCATATTGGTACCCTGCTTTCAGACCTCCAGCCTCCAGAACTGTGAGAATTACATTTCTATTATTTAGAAACCACCCAGTCTATGGTATTTTTGTTAGAGTAGCCTGAGCAAACTGTGGCAACCAGACCATAAGGCTGGTTTAATTTATTCTGTCAGTAAATTACAGAATAAGAAATTATACTGGGCATATTCTCTGTTATGAAATATGATTAGAAATTAATAATAAAAGGGTAAAAAAACAAACCATTTGGAATTTCTAAATAATTCCTAATTCTAAAACTGTTAAGAAATATTGATTAGGAGGAAACAACATATCAAAACTTAAATGATGTGGACAAAGTAATACTCAGAAGAAAATTGGTGGCCTTAAGCTCTTATTATTGAGCAGAAAAGCATGAAAATGAATGGGCTAAATACTAAATTCAAGAAGCTGGTGAAGTATGAGAGAAGCAAAAGGAAAACATCAATAGACTTAAAAGAGTAATTGACTATAAGATTCTAGACTTGATAAATAAGTACAAAATCTGAATTTTTGGGAAGACCCAAATAGTTAGAGAAACCTCTGTCAAGGACAATTCAGAAATGAATAATTGAACAGAAATACAAAGGAATGAGGAAGTATGAATGAGAAAGAACTTTTAAACACAGATACAGAAAAGAATTTACGAATGCATCAGAGAAAATATAAAGAGGCCCTCATGGTGATCAGTCAAAGCAACTTAACAATCCTGCTAAGTCTGAGCCCGTTTCCTTTGTCTAGGAATCCAGGTGGGGATAAACTATCACTACAGCTCACCTTGTTAAAATTATTTTCCATACTAATAAGCAGCAAGGTCCTACTGTTGAGCACAGGAAACTCTGCTCATTGTTTAGTGGCAGCTTGGATGGGAGAGGAGTTTGAAAGAGAATGAATACATATTTGTCCCCGATGGCTCAGACAGTAAAGAGTCCGCCTACAGTGCAGGAGACCCAGGCTCGATCCCTGAGTCAAGAAGATTCCCTGGAGAAGAAATGGGCAAGCCACTCCAGTATTCTTGCCTGGAGAATTCCATGGACAGAGGAGCCTGGCAGGCTACAGTCCACGGGGTCGCAAAGACTCAGACACAGCTGAGCAGCTGACACTTTCACGTCCTATGTGTGGCCGAGCTTTGCTGTCCACCTGAAACCATCACAACATTGTTCACTGGGTATACCCCAATGCAAAATAGAGAGTTTAAAAAAATTATCATCCATTCTGTTCCTGATGCCTGGTGCACATATCTTCATCGTCCAATTTATATTGTGTAAAAAAACGTGCTTTTCCAGAGAGCTGCCCGAAATAAACCTGGAAATCATTAAAACGAGATTACACTGAGCACGCTGAATGTCCAGTGAGTGCACAAACATGACGTACCCTTTGCCCAAGTTAATATTTCAATTTTAGCAGCTGGGGACTCAGCAGTCCTCAGGTAATGAGTCAGAACAGAGGCAAAGACCTCAATCAAAAGGAGTCACCTCAGCAAACTAGAATCCTCGGACCTGCCTTTGCCTTCATCGGGCATCAATATGAAGAATGTCATCAATATGGAGCATTTCCCTGGAAAGAGATTCTCAGCACCTGCTCAAATGATATTTGATTGCTTTTGCAAGCTGGTTACTAAGTAGGTTATTATAAAATAGCAAAAGTTATTGATTTTTGGAAAACAAATTTACTTGAGTTTAAGACATAAAACATCATTACTTAGAAAATGGTTCCCTTTGGAGAGTCTTCACACGTTTTGCTCAAAATGTATTTAAAAGGCCTACCTGAAATCTCCTTCAAACTCTGTGGAATATTCTTTAGAATATCTTCAATAATGACAGTGTATCATCCTTGGGAAGTGAATTTTAAAATATAACCCAATAGTCAAAAGTCATGCTGACTCATACCTGGTAGAAAGAAGAGTAGTGTTATTTTTGGTTAAAACAAGGACGAATTATGAAGTAACAAGCTCATTTTTCTTACATGTTTTGTGAAGGCTTTCCAATAAGTGCATTTTGAACACTGACAGCATCCTTATTCCAAGTATGAAACAACTCTCAGGTCATATTCTCATGCATGTGGAAGCTTTGGTGTGTATGTCTTTAGAGTCTCACTATTTGATAGGCTTACCTCATATTTTGATGTGAAGTGACACAGACTCTTTAGCTATGTGCTAAAATAAATGGTTAGCAACTTTTCCCATTCATCATTTTAGTGTCCCTTGGGATTTTAAACTAGTTAAAAAAAGATGCTGTTCTAATGGTTCTTCTCTTTGTCCCTTTTTTCCCTTTCAAGCAGAAAATGCAACAATCAGTTGCATGGATTTAATTTCATTTTAATGTTGATACGCTGTCATGAGCTGTCAATGCAGTCCATCTGTTACTTTGCGTCTAAGACTCAGGATTTATGCAATGCGAATGGTGTGAAAAAATTAGAGCATGGCATAGTGAGAAGAGAGCAAGCTCATTTTTGGCCAGGGAAGGAGCCCTGGTTTTTGGCTTATTCAGATCACGTCGACACAGCCTCAGGGGATGTGGTTAGAAAAGGACCAAAATATGTTATAGCAGTATCTTTGCTAGGGAAGCTAAAATTGCTCACACCTCACTACTTGCAGAGTCCCATTCCCTTTCTTCAACGGATAGGAGAACGTATCTTCCTCTGTCCTAATTTCCCAAAGCTTCCAAATTGAGTCACCGTGTCAATAGGAAGATCAGGAACCCACTGACCTAGTTTTAAATACTGTTCCTTAGTGGCCTTTGACCTTGACACTTAGAACTTTTTGACTTTCAGTTTCATCGTCTGTAAAAAAGGAGATAATAATATCTACTTGGTGGGTATTCAGTAAAGAAACTTTTGAAAAGTAGCTTGTTACAGTGCTGAGGCTTTGATAAATGCTCTGTCGCTAAGTCGCTAAGCTGTTATTGTTAATATTATTTATGGCGACACTGTGTCTTCTTGGAAGTGTCTTGGAGATGTCTTCTTGGAAACGTGGATATTCTGCAACTTGAGCTCTGCAGAAAAGTAAGCTTTTCTGTAGGATGTAACTTTAGAAGACATAGAGAAAGGGCTGCTGTTCTGCCTTTTTCTCAGGATTTACAAAACCCTGCTGGAGAAGGCAGTGGCAGCCCACTCCAGTACTCTTGCCTGGAAAATCCCATGGACAGAGGAGCCTGGAAGGCTGCAGTCCATGGGGTCGCTGAGAGTTGGACACGACTGAGCGACTTCACTTTCACTTTTCACTTTCATGCATTGGAAAAGGAAATGGCAACCCACTCCAGTATTCTTGCCTGGAGAATCCCAGGGACTGGGGGAGCCTGGTGGGCTGCCGTCTGTGGGGTCGCCCAGAGATGGACACGACTGAAGTGACTTAGCAGCAGCAGCCCCTTCTCATATGTGTGTGTGCATGCCTATTCGCTTTAGTTGTGTCCGACTCTGCAACCCCATGGACTGTAGCCCAGCAGGCTCCTATGTTCTTGGGATTTTCTAAGCAAGAATACTGGAGTGGGTTGGCATTTCCTCTTCTAGGGGATCTTCCCCACCCAGGGATCAAACGTAGTCTTATGTCTCCCATGTTGGCAGGCAAGTTCTTTCCACCAGCGCCACCTGAATGCAATTCCACATGGCCACTTGGGCCTGACCAGTTCTTCTAACAAACACAAGGAATAGAGAAAGAAGGCAAGTTTAAGGGAGTGGCTAGGTAGTACTGAGGAAGGGGAGAGACTGCATGGGCAAACCATCATTTTTCAGTGTTTGAAACAGGAGGAAATTGTTGTGACCACTACCCTAACTGTAAATGCTTTTAATCTTGCCTTGCAGTGATAAGGCTTGGATTTAGCATTTATAATCTAATTGTGGATATCTGCACTGGGTAAAGATTAAAGTGGAACAAACATCACTTATGTAATGTGTTGAGTATGTTCATAATGAGACATTATGTAGCTATCCAAATTATGTTCAAGAATGTTTAATGATATAGCAAAATATCACAATATTAAGTAAATATTTAGACTATATACCTATATATAAAGATTCACATATGCATAGCAAAAAGATTAAATTGAAATGCAATAGTATATTCATTACTATTTATCGGCAGTGAAATTTTGATGGTTTTTATTCCATATTTATACTTTCCTGCAACTTCAGAATTGCCTAAAATGTTTATTTTAAATGAATCTTAAAATATGAAGAGCAGAACAAAGATTGTAATGCAGGAGGATATAGAATTCAAAGACAGATGGTTCACAAGGGAAAAAGTAAACATGGGCAAACTACTCTGCCCATCAGAGTCTCACCAGCGTGCCATCTCTTTGCAGGTATCCAGTGCCACAGAGGCCCACGCCCATCTGGAGAGCCGCCTGTTCAACATTGCCATCTTACCTCATGCTCCGGAAGCACCCCAACTCTTTCCAGGATCTTCTCTCCACATGACAGTGAGTTGGGTGGGAAGGCTCATGGTTTTTGCTTGGAGGAGGTGAGCTGATGCTCTCTATATGCATGCTAAGTCATTTCAGTCATGTCCGACTCTTTATGACTCTATGATCTGTAGCCTGCCAGGCTCCTCTGTCCGTGGGATTCTCTAAGCAAGGGTGCTGGAGTGGGCTGCCACGCCCTCCTCCAGGGAATCTTCATGACCCAGGGATTGAACCTGCGTCTCTTAGGTCTCCTGCATTGGCAAGCAAGTTTGCTTTTACCACTAGTGCCATCTGGATGAGATTTGACTTAATGCCTATCTTGGAACACAGACTCTGGGGTCACCAATGCATGCCAGCCCTGTGAACACATTTCTCATTGATTTGAAAAGCAATTAAAATTACCCGAGTGAAAGGAAGATTAGACGAAATCTACCCCAACCTCCCATTCATTGCTGCTAAACTTTTTGCAGCATCCCAGTCATAGGCCCACTCCCTGAGTGGTGGTGTTCAATTACTAAGTCATGCCCAGCTGTTTGCAGTCCCTTGGATGGTAACCCAACAGGCTCCTTTGTCCATAGGATTATCCAGCAAGAATTTGGGGATAGGTTGCCATTTCCTCCTCCAGGGGATCTTCCCTACCTGGGGATCAAACCCGCATCTCCTGAATTGGCAGGCAGGTTCTTTACCACTGAGCCACTAGGTACTCATTGAATACCTGGATGGATTTTCAGGCTTATATCCACTTGATGATTGCTGTTTGGGTATAAATGTTTAGCCAGTTTAGAGCTCTACCTAGCTGAAGAAACTATTCTTTGTTTTTAAAGTCCTGTTTGTAGTTTTCTATTATAAAAGAAATATCATGGCTTATCAGGGCTTCCCTGATAGCTTAGTTGGTAAAGAATCCATGTTTAATGTAGGAGACCCCAGTTTGATTCCTGTGTTGGGAAGATCCCCAGGAGAAGAGATAGGCTACCCACTCCAGTATTCTTGGGTTTCACTTGTGGCTCAGCTGGTAAAGAATCTGCCTGTAATGCGGGAGACCTGGGTTTGATCCCTGGGTTAGGGAGACCCCTTGAAGAAGGGAAAGGATACCCGCTCTAATATTCTGGCTTGGAGAATTCCATGGACTATACAGTCCATGGGGTCGCAAAGAGTCAGGCACAACTGAGCAACTTTCACTTCTATTATAAAAGTTTTCTGGTAAAAGTGATGTCTATGCTGACTCCAGAAAGACAAGTAGAAAATACTCAAAAAGTCTGGGGATGGGGGAGGGGACAGGTTGGAAGGATTTGAGGGGTGAGGGCAAAGGGCATCACCAAGCATAAAAAGAAAACATATGACGACCCAGAGGAGAGAGACAATATGATTGTTGGGAAAATTGCCAACAGTTCAATAGGACTGGGGACATAAGAGAGGCGGAGGAGACTGGGGGTGTGGAGGTCTGTGCGCTGGATCACGGAGAGGCTTTGTGTGGGAAGAAGTGTGGACTCATGGAAAAGTTTGAAGCAAGGTGACAGCTAAATTAGTACCTGAGGCTTAGTTCAGACAATTAGCAATTCCCTCATAACCCTGTATCTACAGGACATGTAATGCCAGAACCCCTCTTCTAGACAGAGCCACAGGCACGAAGTCCTTGTCACTGAATCATCAGAGATCCACATTTTAGTTAGCGTCCACATAATTACACGCCAAAGTGGCGTAGCAGCCCTGAATCACAACAAAGACAGCAGGTAGAGTTTTAGAAATTATGGGTCCGGAACGTGACAGAGACATAAAAGGGGAAACAGAAAGTATTTAATGAATAGCTGGTATCGGCATTTCCACCATAAACCATAATTTAAAGAAATCATAATTCAGCACCACTATAAAGTCTATAATTCATCATCCTGACTAGAGGAACTTGGATCAGAATTTTCTCTAAAGTGTAAAGAAAAATGCGCATACACATTTCTTGCCAAATGCTAATGCAGTGTTATTTTGAGTTTAGAAGGGAAAATAAATGGGCCAGGAGCCATGAAGATGGCGTCACTCCCGTTCTGTGGCTGGGAACCTCGAACAACTTTTAAACACACTTAACCTTGAGGGTCTCAAGTTAGGTCTATCCTGTGTAATTTAGTGTATCACAGAGAGTAGTCTACTATAAATGTGATCAGGCTATCATTTCATTTCTTAAAATATACATGGTTTATATTTCTTTTGACATTAATGAAGGCCATTACTGTAGGACATACAAACTAATCTGTGACAAAAGTGCATTCTCAATTCAGCGATTTGGGTTCACCTAGCCACACAAGTTTTGTACAATTTGTAGACACTTTATGAATACATATGCTAAATTCATATATGGTATATTCATGTATGTGTTTAAGAGTAAGTGTCTACCTCTCCATTCATTCAGTTATACAGTCACAAACACTTTTGGACCCCTAATTTATGCCAAGTTCTGTGGAAGACATTGGAGACTGAGTGGTCACATAATACAGACTGTATTCTTTTTTTTATTGAAATATAGTTGATTTATAATGTTATGTTAATTTTTGTCAAGCACTCCCATGTACTGTACACTCAGTGCTTGAGATCCATGAACAAACTAAAATCTTTGTTCCCATGGAGTTTACATGGATAGAAAATAAGTTATAAACAAAATAAATAACTCTCATGTAGCATCTTAAGGAGAAGCATTATGATAAAAATAAAAGTAGATGAGAGTCAAGAGGATTGGAAAGGTAGCAGGGGAGACCTAGGTTGTAATAAATAAGGTTGTCAGGGTGGGCTACTTTAAGACAATGACATTTAAAGAAGGACTTGCAGGGGTGAGGAAGAGAGAGAGCTGTGCAAATCCCTTAGGAAAGGGCATTCCTGACCCAGGGAACCATGCATTTAGAGGCATCAGGCTAGGAGCAGGCTTAGATAAACAGCAAGGAAATCAGTCTGGCTGGATCAAAGTGAGTACAAAGCAAGAGGAACCTGCCTGAATGCAGATGTGCAAAGTTAATGGGGTGGAGAGTGGTGCACACTAGGGGGACAGATTGTGTCCAGCCACACAGACCACTGTAGGGACTTCACTTTATTCTGAGTGACATGGACAGCCATTGCAGGATGTTGAGCAGAGGCCTAATGGCCTTTCTAAAGGCATCCCCTGGTGGCTGTGCGGAAGCGGACTCTTGAGGAGAGGGCAAGAGAGCAGGTGGGAGGTCACGGTGGGAAGCCAGGTGTGGGATCTAGCTCCCCGCAGGGTGGTGGCAATGTCATGGGGAGACGTGGTTGGATTCTGGATGTATTCAGAGGTAATATGGGCATTATGAAAGCCATTATTCTGTAATCTTCTTATGCTGACAGATAGTTTAATAGAAAACTGTCTTCTCTAATGATTTCCATGAAATTTAATCTAGCATTTCTTACTGTTTCATTGATAAATATTGAACATTCCAAATAGCCAATATTAAAATTGATTATGCTTTGATATACCTCCACCTCAATATTGCTTTCTTGAGACAATCAAGTCCTTGCTTTTTCTACTTAGTGTCTATTTCTATTAGTAAAGAAATTATATCAATAAATTCTGTAATAAAATGTCTGCTTTCTTGGCTATAATGCATTTCTCTTTTCCATTATTCTCTGTTCATAGTAGTTCTCTTTTCTTATCACTTTATTGTTTTAGGGACATCTAGATTTTCAAAAATATCCCATAATACCTTGAGAATGTTCAGTTATTTTGATGGTTTTGAGATTAAAAGTTGGCAAACAGTATTGAACAGTGCACTCAGCCTACACTTTTTGCCCATGTACCTGTGCCTACATGTGTATGTATTTACAGATGTATGCAAACAGGCAGGGACTGTAAACACCTTGCATGGGGTATGTATTTTTCTTGTGTTGCCCTTTCCCATTTTAGAGAGACCAGCTGCTGTTTGCAATTTTGATTTTCCTTGCTTGTTACATTCCAGACCTGAGCAATGACTTGAACTTTGACTCTATACTAGAGGGGTTGTCCTAACCTGCAAGTGCTGCCTCTCCCCAGGACAAGTATGGCTTGGGAACAATTACAAAGCAACTGCAACCTTCAGTCTTTTCATGGTTAAAAGGAAGAACACCATGTCCTCCTCCATGAGACTTCCTGAGCCCTCTTATTTCTTTCCTAGATGGAAAACTCCTTCTGAAAGTAGCAAAGCTTAGAAGAGCAGTTTATTGTTCAGCTGCTCAGTCATGTCCAACTCTGTGACCCCATGGACTGCAGCACATCAGGCTTCCCTGTCCTTCACGGTCTCCTGGAGTTTGCCCAAACTAACGATGTTGCCATCCAACCATCTCATTCTCTATTGTCCCCTTCTCCTCTCTCCTTCAATCTTTCCCAGCATCAGGGTCTTTTCCAGTGAGTCTATGCACAGTATAAAAGAGCAGGAGAGCATNCAAAGTTAATGGGGTGGAGAGTGGTGCACACTAGGGGGACAGATTGTGTCCAGCCACACAGACCACTGTAGGGACTTCACTTTATTCTGAGTGACATGGACAGCCATTGCAGGATGTTGAGCAGAGGCCTAATGGCCTTTCTAAAGGCATCCCCTGGTGGCTGTGCGGAAGCGGACTCTTGAGGAGAGGGCAAGAGAGCAGGTGGGAGGTCACGGTGGGAAGCCAGGTGTGGGATCTAGCTCCCCGCAGGGTGGTGGCAATGTCATGGGGAGACGTGGTTGGATTCTGGATGTATTCAGAGGTAATATGGGCATTATGAAAGCCATTATTCTGTAATCTTCTTATGCTGACAGATAGTTTAATAGAAAACTGTCTTCTCTAATGATTTCCATGAAATTTAATCTAGCATTTCTTACTGTTTCATTGATAAATATTGAACATTCCAAATAGCCAATATTAAAATTGATTATGCTTTGATATACCTCCACCTCAATATTGCTTTCTTGAGACAATCAAGTCCTTGCTTTTTCTACTTAGTGTCTATTTCTATTAGTAAAGAAATTATATCAATAAATTCTGTAATAAAATGTCTGCTTTCTTGGCTATAATGCATTTCTCTTTTCCATTATTCTCTGTTCATAGTAGTTCTCTTTTCTTATCACTTTATTGTTTTAGGGACATCTAGATTTTCAAAAATATCCCATAATACCTTGAGAATGTTCAGTTATTTTGATGGTTTTGAGATTAAAAGTTGGCAAACAGTATTGAACAGTGCACTCAGCCTACACTTTTTGCCCATGTACCTGTGCCTACATGTGTATGTATTTACAGATGTATGCAAACAGGCAGGGACTGTAAACACCTTGCATGGGGTATGTATTTTTCTTGTGTTGCCCTTTCCCATTTTAGAGAGACCAGCTGCTGTTTGCAATTTTGATTTTCCTTGCTTGTTACATTCCAGACCTGAGCAATGACTTGAACTTTGACTCTATACTAGAGGGGTTGTCCTAACCTGCAAGTGCTGCCTCTCCCCAGGACAAGTATGGCTTGGGAACAATTACAAAGCAACTGCAACCTTCAGTCTTTTCATGGTTAAAAGGAAGAACACCATGTCCTCCTCCATGAGACTTCCTGAGCCCTCTTATTTCTTTCCTAGATGGAAAACTCCTTCTGAAAGTAGCAAAGCTTAGAAGAGCAGTTTATTGTTCAGCTGCTCAGTCATGTCCAACTCTGTGACCCCATGGACTGCAGCACATCAGGCTTCCCTGTCCTTCACGGTCTCCTGGAGTTTGCCCAAACTAACGATGTTGCCATCCAACCATCTCATTCTCTATTGTCCCCTTCTCCTCTCTCCTTCAATCTTTCCCAGCATCAGGGTCTTTTCCAGTGAGTCTATGCACAGTATAAAAGAGCAGGAGAGCATGTCAAACTCTAACCCTTCAGAGATCAATTAGAAAGAGCCTGTGATAAACCAGGTATTTTTGTTCTGTTTTAGTATCAATATATGTGACCTAGGCAAAGGGCCCATGTTCACTCTCCTTTTCAATTTTCTCCTCTTCGGTATGTTTTTGCTGCTGTTCCCAAATCTCTGTTAAGTCTGGTCATGGAATTCTGAATCTCTCTCTCTTTTTTAATGTTTTCACTCTAAATGGGTTGTGAACCCACACACGTGAATGGATAGTGAGAGCTATATACACATTGACTTTCCGATTAATTTCACTTGACTCCTTCATTGGGTCCTGAAAGCTAGAAGCAGAAAGCAGTATCTGGTTCTTTAGAACAGTACAATGGAGACAAAGGGGAATGCTATTTCTAAAAGTTTTAATAAGAGCAGCTCTTAAACCTCTGAACTCCAGTGGTGAGCCTCTTTGGCATTTGAGGCAAGTTCATCATTAGCCATTGGAAACCATCAAAGTTAAAGAAAAGAATGCATCACAGTTCCCATCAGCAAGCTGGGGGGTTGGGAGAAATTCTCACCAGATACCATCTTAGCCCATTAAATTAGAGGAATAGAGCTGTGAGGATCCAGCTGTGAACAGTAGAATCGCCAACTGTGATGGTTTATTTCCAAACATGTACCGCTGTGAGCTCCAGCCAGGAATAAGTGATCATATTGGGACTCCCACAGCATGTGGCAGCATAAACCCGGGAGGCCAAGGGCAGGGGAGAGAAGGGTCAGGTGCAAGACCCAAAGAGAACTCTGTAACCCCGTGAGATGCTTAAGGCAGGGACAAGTCTGCAATGTGGGAGAACCAATCCTTTTGAACTCTCAGAGCAAATTTCGCTCTCTGTGATGAATTAAAAAACCCAGAGGAAGTTTTTTTGTTTGTTTTTTTTTAATGGGTTTTGTTTTTGCCTCTGGCTTTTGTTTTCATCACGCCATTTTTTTCTTCTTCCCCCTCAAATTTTGCATAGGCTCGGGAAGATGGCCTGACTGTGATTCAGCCTCATTCTCTGTCCTTCGTAAACTCCGAGAGGCCAAGCAGAAAGATAATATACAACATCACTCTACCTCTGCATCCAAATCAAGGTAAGACAGGCAGTGAGTGATCTTTTGAGTGATGCTCTTTGTCTTCTATTGTTGACCAGCCTTAAAAGCTCTGGAATTCTGTCTGCTTTACTTGTTGAGGGTTTAAGGAGTAACAGTTATTCATCACCTCTGAGTTTAGAGTCAGTTGAGAGGGAGACACTGTGGTCAGACAGGTGGAGATGAATGTGTCAGCTTTGGTGCGGACAGAGCTGCCCTGGAGAGCACAGTGTGCAGATAACTTCATCACTCTCTGAGCTTCGCCCACCCATGTGCAGGCACCACTGGACAGATCTAAGCACACCTGTAGGGACAGAGCCTGCCTTGGGGAGGCTCTCATGAGAGAGAGTGGAACAGAGTCAGCATGTGCTAAGGACAAACTAAGATCACAGTATACAGTCCCCTCACTTCATGGCACACAAATGGGGAAACAGTGGAAACAGTGACAAACTTCATTTTCTTGGGCTCCAAACACTGCAGATGGTGACTGAAGCCATGAAATTAATAAAAGATGCTTGCTCCTTGGAAGAAAAGCTATGACAAACTTGGACAGTGTACTAAAAAGCAGAGGTATCAAAAAAGCAGAGGTATCATTTACTGACAAAGGTCCACACAGTCAAAGCTGTGGTATTTCCACTAGTCGCATATGGATGTGAGAGCTGGACCAGAAAGAAAGCTGAGCAACGAAGAACTGATGCTTTCAAACTATGGTATTGGAGAAGACTCTTGAGAGTCCCTTGGACAGCAAGGAGATCAAACCAGTCCCTCCTAAAGGAAAGCAACCCTGAATATTCATTGGAAGGACTGGTACTGAAGCTGATGCTCAAGTACTCTGGCTACTTGATGCAAAGAGTCTACTCATTGGAAAAGACCCTGATGCTGGGAAAGACTGAAGACAAAAGAAGCGGGCAGCAGAGGATGAGATGGTTAGAGAGCATCAGCAACTCAATGAGCATGAATTTGAACAGACTCCAGGAGACAGTGGAGGACAGAGGGGCCTGGCATACTGCAGTCCATAGGGTTGCAGAGTCAGACACAACTTAGCAGTGAACAACCACAAAGAACAGGGAACTCTGCCAGACAGCCCAGCAGGGGCTGACCCACACAAACTCAGTTTTCCTCACGTGGATAAGCTACTCCTCCTCTTTCTTTTTAACCAAGGTAATAAATACTGTTCATGACTTCTTTAAGTTTACATAGTGCTTCTACATATTAATACTCTGTGAGCTTCAAAAAAAAAAAAAAACAAAACAAATATATTTTCAGTAGCATTATCAGTCACCCAGATGAATTCTCCAGGCCAGAATACTGGAGTGGGTTAGCCATTCTCCAAGGGGATCTTCCCAACACAAAGATCGAACCTAGGTCTCCCACATTGCAGGTAGATTCTTTACCAGCTGAACCACCAGGGAACTCCATCAGTTCTGTACCTGTGAAATTTAGAAACCACAGGCATATCTTCAGCCCCTAGCTGCTAAGTCACTTCAGTCGTGTCCGACTCTGTGCAACCCCATAGACAGCAGCCCACTAAGCTTCTCTGTCCCTGGGATTCTCCAGGCAAGAACACTGGAGTGGGTTGCCATTTCCTTCTCCAAAGCATGAAAGTGAAAAGTGAAAGGGAAGTCGCTCAGTCGTGCCTGACTCTTAGCGACCCCATGGACTGCAGCCTACCAGGCTCCTCCATCCATGGGATTTTCCAGGCAAGAGTACTGGAATGGGATGCCATTGCCTTCTCCATCAGCCCTTAAGACATTGTAACTTAATGATAATCCAGTTCTTTGAATAATCAAAATCCACTTTATTGTTGCCACAAATCATCAGAGAGACTACGGAGTTTCTGAAGGAAGGAAAGTGGGTTGAAAAAAGTCTTTACAGCCTCGCCAGGAGACCGGTTTGTGTCATTTTGGAGTGACTTTCACCTTTGAACTTGAATTTGATTGAGAGACTCTCATAATTACAGTTCACTGTCTATGACTTGTGAGGATTTCCCTGGCTAGGCTACATTAGAGGGCAGTAGCTTGCATCTTACTATTGTTTGTGAGCAATGAATCCTGTGCTGTGCTGTGTGCTTAGTCTCTCAGTCGTGTTCAACTCTTTGTGACCCCATCGACTGTAGCCCACCAGGCTCCTCTATCCATTGAGATTCTCCAAGCAAGAATATTGGAGTGGGTTGCCGTTCCTCCAGGGGATCTTCCCAACCCAGGAATCAAACCCAGGTCTCCCACATTGTTGACGAATTATTTACCATCTCAGCCACCAGGGAAGCCCAAGAATACCAGAGTAGGTAGCCTATCCCTTCTCCAGGGGAATTTACCAACCCAGGAATTGAACCAGGGTCTCTTGCATTGCAGGCAATTTCTTTACCAGCTGAGCTACCTGGGCAGCCTGCATCAAATCCTAGGCAAGAGTATTTGGGTTTCAGATTTACCCCTTTCTTGAATAACTAGAGAATACTATGCCAAGAACAACCCGAAAGCAATTGTTCCTGAAGGATGACTTCCACCAGTGGAAAAGGCAGCTTTATGGCTCTAATCATGGTCAGCCATCAGAATTACTGCTGATGCTCACGCCGACTCTCTTTCTTTCCAGGCATCATCGAACACAGGGACCAGCCTCACTCTCCCATCCGGCATTTCTCCCAGGAAGACGTTAACCAGGGCAACATCATGTACCGTCCTCCCGCTGCAGCCCCCCACCTCCAGGAGATCAGGGCCTTCTCCTTTGCTGGTAATGCTTTTATTCCCCTGTATTTTGAGGTGCCCAAACTGCTCTCTGTGATGCTTCATGGCATACTTTCAATAAATCTTTATTTTGTGTCTCCTAGGTGGCAAGGCCTGAATGAGGCCTTGGAGAACTAGTGGTGAGCCAAAAAAAAAAAAAAAAAGGCATCTTGGCAAGTTTGGGGATCTAGGTAATCTAGGTATAGAGATAAAATTTGAGAAATATTCTCACTAAGGGAGGTTTAACTGCAGGCTGAGATAAGTGCTCTAAAAATAAGGAAGAAAGTTCATCCCTCAGTAAGGGATGTTCAGTCGCGGGCTGAGATAAAAGATACAGAAGGCTAAGATATGCAGGCTAAAGATACGGACCTGGATGTAGCAAGTCTGACCTAGACTAGGGTCCATTGGAGGCTGCCTCAGGGAGGTCTTGATGGCGGAGGGGTGGGTAGGAGCTAACTAGGCTGAGTGTGTGTTGGGATCACTGGGAGAAGACTCTAAAGAAGGACATGCACCCCTGTGCAGAGGCCCTGGGAGAGAGAGAATGTGCCTTTCTGGGGACAGAAAAAAGTCTTTGTGTCTGGAATGTAGAGGGTTGAGCAGAGTGGGGACGAGCCTGGATGGGAAGAGAGAGGGCAGGGGCCCGTGCAGAGACATGGAGCTTATCCCAAGAACAAGAAGAACCTGGTGGAGGTTTTAAGATACAGAAAGTTGGCTTTTCATAAGGAACTCTTTGACTGCAGTGAAGAGAGAGGATTTGAAGACGAGGCCATGGCAGATGGGCATGTGTGAGAGGAATCTAGTGAGAAGGATCCCATGCAGGCAACTTTTGGGATTAAAACCAGGATTTGACAAAGAGCACCTTTTAAAAAAAGAAAAGGTTGACCAAGAAAATAACTCCCATTTCTAATTCAGGCAAGTGTATGCCCTTCCATTAAGTCAAGGCAGCCTTAATCCTTGCCACTCACTTACGTCTCCCTTTGATCGAGTATTCAAAGCTGCTAAGTTTTAAGTCTCTTTCTCTGGATACTGGGATGGCCAAGAAATTCATTCAGATTTTTCCATACCATCTTATGGAAAAACCCAAATGAACTTTTTGGTCAGCCTTGACACTTCTCTGCTTTGGAATCCCTCTAAAAATCTTGAAGCCTGTTTCTTTATGATCTTTAAGATGCTTATGTCCTTTGTGGCTCAGAGGTAAAGCATCTGCCTGCAGTGTGGGACACCGGGGTTCAATCCCTGGGTCAGAAAGATCCCCTAGAAGAGGGCGTGGCAACCTACTCCAGTATTCTTGCCTGGGAAATCTCATGAACAGGGGAGCCTGTTGAGCTACAGGCCATGGGGTTGCAAAGAGTAGGACATGACTGAGCAACTAACACTTTCACACTTTCAACACAATTAATATAGACAATTATTTTAGTATAGTACCTTGACTCATACAGAGCAGTTGGTGATTTCTAATGGTGAGTTGTACACGGGTTGAATAGTTTTAGAGTTGTGTTTTATAGTATGGCAAAGTTTTAAAGTAATATTTGCCATTATTTATATAGATGCAATTTGTAGAAGATAATTAACTCAGATTGAAAATTCCTAAGCACTGGGATAAACCTCTTCTCTAAGACGTGTCCTCAGTGTTTGTGTGTGTGTGTTTAGTCGCTAAGGCATGTCCGACTCCTTGCGACCCCATGGACTGTAACCCACCAGACTCCTCTGTCCATGGGATTTCCCAGGCAAAAATACTGGAGTGGGTTGCCATTTCCTTCTCTAATCCCCAGTGTTTACTAGCTAGATAACTCACAGCCAGTGAAAATGTTCATGGTCCTCTAACCCCAACTTTACAAGACCTACTTTTTACAAGAAACTCGGGTTATCCAGGGATTAGAGGAAAACAAAAACATGTCAGACCTGGTTGAAGTTATGTCTGAATCCACTATATTCACCTGTGTTTCTGGAGCCTTTTTAGAGAGAGCAGAGTTGTATCCTGTATAATCCATGGGATAAATGCCACGAGATAAATCTCTCACGCTGTTACAGTGTGTAAATCAATGTCCGAGGCATCACTCAATTCTACGGTGAAACTGACCCACCAGCAAGCCTTGCCAGTGATATACGACATTACCCAGATTCACCGATTTGTAGGATTTTATGTACTGGTAAAATGGGACCTGAATGAATCTATTATAAATCACTCTAAGTGCTGTGATATAAAATTATTCCACTCTGTGGTTCTTTTTGTTACTTAAAATTAGTATTGGCATCATTAAACTCAACATAATGTTAGCAAACAATCCGGTGATTTTTCCTTAAACCTCATGGACTGTAGCTCACCGGGTTCCTCTGTCCATGAGGCAAGAACACTGGAGTGGATATCATCCATTCCCTAGAGAATCTTACTGACCCAGGGATTGAACCCAGGTTGCAGACAGACTTTTTGCCATTTGAGCCACCAGAGAAGCCCCCCTTAAACCATAATAATTTATTTTTCTAACTTCTCTCCTAATATATTTTACTTTTTCTGTCCATTTCTGGCCCCCGAATGTTCAATATAATGATTTTCTGTCTTCTGTTCTCTCAGGTCTCCCAGAATCGGTGAAATTCCACTTCACAGGTAAAACTTTTAATCACAATCTTTTAAGAAACCTTTTTGCTCTCTTCACTGTTACTTTAGCTATATTCTAAGAGCTATTTAAAAGTTACATAACACAAGTTTCTTCTAAAATAATCACATGCTAGTTAGATAGTGGTAGCTCAACTTTGTATTTATAGGGAAAATGCTCCACCAAGGATATGAAAGATTAGTGTTCTTTAAGCCCAATTTCAACTTGTTCTATTATTTATTAAAAAGAGGTAATAATGGTTAAGATCTCAGACTTTGAATCCAGTCTGTCTCAGGTTCAGCCTGCTTTAAGAAAGTTTCTTAACCTTTCTGTGCCTCCATGCCTTATCCATCAATGGGGATAATAAATAATAACTATATATGTGTAGAGCTTCCAAACCCTGGGGGAGGGCATGACAACCCACTCCAGTATTCTTGTCTGGAGAATGCCGTGGACAGAGGAGCCTGGCGGGCTTCCGTCTATGGGGTCGCACAGAGTCAGACATGACTGAAGTGACAGCACACACACATGCTGCTGCTGCTGCTGAGTTGCTTCAGTCGTGTCCAACTCTGTGCGGCCCCATAGATGGCAGCCCACCAGGCTCCCCCGTCCCTGGGATTCTCCAGGCAAGAACACTGGAGTGGGTTGCCATTGCCTTCTCCAATGCATGAAAGTGAAAAGTGAAAGTGAAGTCACTCTGTCGTGTCTGACTCTTTGCNCATGGCTTCCAGCCTGGCCTGGGGCTTTACTGTATGCGGAGTGTAGAGTTGCTAACATCCACAGCTCACCATGCTCTGTTCTCCTGACTACAGAGCTGCGGTTGGTAGTACGAGACCCGGAGACAGTGCCTGAGGAACTCCTCTTTGAGCTTCGGAAGCCTCCACAGCATGGCGTGCTGATTAAGTACACAGCTGGGTCACCAGGGCCCATGGCCACAGGTAGCCTGCTCACTCCGTCATTGGCCTCCTGGAACTTCTATTTTTTTTTTTTTTTAAGTATTTTAGTGTTATTAGAGTATAGTTGATTTTCAATGTTTTGATAGTTTCGGGTGTATAGCAAAGTGATTAGTTATACATGTTATATTCATTCTTTTTTAGATTCTCTTCTCGTATAAAATATTGTTCTTGCTCCACAGTTGATTTTATGTCTCCGACAAGAAGTAAGGCAATATTGTGGCATAAGGAGGTACTTAGAAAGGGAAGACCTTTAATGTTTAGTCCATTGGCTGAAGTACTGGGGACTTCCTTCTCTGCACTACCACCCACACTCCAAAACTATAAAGCTCTTTTCTCAGGTTGTATATAAAATTGATTTCTAAAACCTGGAGTAAGTACGTTTGGAACAACCTAATATGAGTTGTTAGCTCCATGTGAATCTTCACAGTATCTTAAACACTCTGACTCTTAGGTGTAAGCTGCATGTATTTTCATCCATTAAAAAAAGTGGTTATGTGACCAGCTTTCCAAAATAATATTTATTGTACTTTATCCAGTTATAAAAGTCATGTGTGCTGATTGTTTGGAAATACAGAAAAGTTCAAAGAACACAACTGAACCTAATTTTTAATAGTTATCTCTCATATATTGGAGTGAATATTGTTTCAAAGTTTTTACCTTGGGATACTACATACTTATTGTGACAATCCGTATTTTCTCAAAACGTTCATGTAACTCCTAATAGGCATGTAATAATGTGTTCTTCTGAATATTGCTGCAGAGGGAGAGTGTCAACTTTTTTACCTTGAAGCTACGTAAGATTTGTAAGAACAATAAATAGGCACTTGGGATTCACAAAGACAGATTGTTTTAAAAAGTTACTGAGCAAAAGAAGTGTCATTATGATAGATTTCTGGTATCCTAAGGGATCTATGTTAGGAGCATAACAGTCATAGCCCAGTTTCTTTAATATTATATTTAACCAACATTTGTGTAATTAATATGTGAGTTTGAAAGATGTTTGTAAAATATTAGTTTTATTATCGTTTTAAGGAACAATTACACTAGCATCAAGAGAAGGCTTGGAAGAAGAAAACAAAGAATGAATAAATTTTTTAGTTGTCTTATATAACATCAATTATTATAGTCAGTAATCTGTGAGGAAATAGAGTTGAATACAACATCCAAGAAGACCAGTTCCTCAGCTGTGCTCAGGACTCAAGGGGCCCCATGGCACTAAGTAGCATTTCTCATAAAAAGGGTTCTATGGCCAAACAGTTTTGAGAAGCTTTCATATTGTATATTGAAGATTCTAGAATCCTAGTGAATCTTGCCATTTAAATATTTTAAATTTTGTTTAAACCTATTTTTCTTAAATGTTTATGATCTTGAAAATTTTTTTTCCACGCGACACCTATCACCTAATTATGAATAGACTTACACAGTGTAGGTTTCTAGACTTGCATAGAGTAGGTTTCTAACTTCAGGTATACTTTTCAAGTTTTAAGTGTTTTTTAACTTTCTTAACTTTTAAAATAAATCATCAGTATTATGATTAGATTCTAGAAGGGCTATCCTAAAGAACAGAAGTATGCCCTGTATCGTCTAGAATGAAACAGTGACGAGTAGAGCTTAGAGAGGCAACTTTTGGCTCCATCTGATTTAAAGCTTTAAAAACATTTTAGAGTTATCTCCAGTGGAATTAGCTCCCTTGTGAAATGGTGAGGCCCCCCACCTTGAGCCATGTTGAAGGACAGGCTAAAGAACCCTTTACAAGGCTAGTGTAAAGGGAATCATACATTGGGTGGTTGGTTGAACTAATTAGCTTACAACTCCCAGGGTTTATGATCCTATATGTGCTTTGAAATCCTAAGAACAAAGGTGTTATGGAAATGAAAAGCGTTGTTCCCAGAAGTTATTGGGTTTTTGCAATTTGTTTTGTTCTTGAAAGGTGACACTTTCACATATGAGGATGTAGAGAAAAATGTCCTGCAGTACGTACACGATGGCTCATCTGCCCGGGAGGACAGCCTGGAGATCTCAGTCACAGATGGCCTTTCCGCCACAACAGTGGACGTGAGGGTGGAGGTAGCCCCGCCTGAGGCCCGGGGGCCCCGACTGGCTGCTGGTGCCTCGCTGAGCATCACAGTTGCCAGTAAAAGCACAGCTGTGATCACTCGGTCACACCTGGCTTATGTGGTAAGTTCTTTCATTTGAATTTTTGTCCACTGCACCCTCGGATCAGGTTGACTAGAAAGTGACGCCGTGGCTGAACATGTGGGCCATCAGGTCTACGGCCATAAAAGAACTTTTCGTCAGCTTCCCTATCATCCTGCTCTTTGCAGTAGTGACACTCTGTATTCCAGCTGCTCCCACTGTTTCCCCAGCAGACAAGTGAATGAGCAGAACATTGATGAAAATGCACTGAGAACGTGTAAGGATGGGTGATTTGCACTAGGAAACAGTAACAATGTCAAAAAGCCCAAGTCCCCCTATTTTAAGCTCCCTCCATAGTATTGCAAATGGGAATTTTAGAGAAAGAGCGACTTAGAAGAATTTACCCATCAATGACTGATAAGTTATGGTACTTCATGGCTCACTTTTCTAAGAGAAAGCCCACTTCTCACTAGCGTTTGTCTCAGGTCCAGCTCTGGACCAAATGCTGGCATGCTTGTTTGGCAGGATTCCTGACTCCATTCCATGCCCCACAAGAAGCAGCGACCAACGGTAGATTCAGAAACTCTGTTGTTTTTTCCACTAGTCTGACCTTAATTTGATATGTGATCCTGGTTAATTAAACTCATCTTTCCTTGACTTTACCTCTGGAGCTAAGGATAATGAGAATAATTAATTTTATTTTTCATGTATGTATTGAACATAACCTCTCTGTGTAAAAATCATAATGAGTAGTTTTAATAAATACATTGAAATAAAAATGGTTATCTGAATGATAATCACTCTTAGTATTGAATTTTTCCTTTGCTAATCTTAAAATTTCCTGCAATAACCTGGCCTTTAAAAAAAGTACTGTATAGTTTTATGTTATCCTTTTCTGAGCTGAAGAATATGGCTATAAAATCTAGGTCTGAATAGTAGCATGTAAGATAAAGCATTGGCCTGGGAACAGTTGCTTCAATTGCTTTTGCACAAATTTTCTCCTAAAATTGTCTTCTCAACTTATGGGAAACTGCTTTTCACCCTGATTCTTCTCGTGGGTCTAGTACAGTTTCAGAACACCTTTGGCTTTGTTTTTAAATTGACAGGTGATTCTTACCCTAGGTTATGGCCTTTTGAGTCTTATGAAACATGAATTCATAAAAATTTATGAATACAGATTTAATCAATAGATTACCAAGGCTTGAAAAATGTTTGACAGACCAAAATAGGATTCCAGGAGCAGTTCCTTCCCATTAAGTGCACATTATGAGCTGCAGATCAAAATGCAAGCCCATTGGCAACTGAACATGTATTTTCAGAAATTGATTGAATGTGAATTTACCCACTGGAGCAGAAAGAAGACTCCAAAAGAATTATTCTAGCTCACTGGAAGCATAGCATATTTTAAAGACTTAGCTAAGTTATTTATTAATACTAACTTTCTCTGAGTGTTGTGGAAGAATTTTTTACTTAATATCATGGGGAAGATTTTTCTAGGTATACATAGTTAATGAGTTTGCTGTGAACATCCAGAAAAGTTGGAAAAGCCACCCAAAACCTTGGTCATAAATGGGGCAGTTGTTGTGTTGTGCTCGTGTCTGACTTTTTGCAACCCCATGGACTATAGCCCGCCAGGCTCCTCTGTCTGTGGGATTTTCCCAGTAAGAATACGGGAGTGGGTGGCCATTCCCTTCTCCAGGGGATCTTTCTGACAGGGATTGAACCCACGTCTCCTATATCTCCTGCATTGCAGGTGGATTCTTTATCGCTGAACCACTGGGGAAACCCAGACTATAACGGAAAGGAACATGTGAGCCTGTTCTTAATTACAGTATTGTGAACTGCAAGAAGGTGAAATGACGTCAGGAGAAACAAAAGGCAAAAATGGGATTCTGTGTGATTTGCTTCTTAATGGTGGTTTCCTGTACACAATTTGCTATGTACTGCAGGGAAACAAATAGGCGAGGGATTGTGGGTTTTATGGTTAAAATGAATGGGTTTTCATCCAAGCTTACCACTTTTGCTAGTGTAATAACCCTTGACACGTTATTAAACTCCCTAGGGCTCAGTTTTCTCATTTGTAATATGGAGAGGATGATACAAGATTAATCTTAAATAGCTAATAGAATTGCTATGCACTAGCCAAAAATATATTAATTCAAAATAAACCGTCTATAATAATATTACATAATGCATATGAGATATAAATGTAACAAAAGATGTATAACTTCTAGGGGAAATTGATGCTATTACTGACTATAAAGAAAATCCGAAGGAATCTCTTGACAAAGTTTCAAAAATAAAAGGAGAATTTAGGAAGGGGCTGGATAGAAGATCAACAGAACAATAGCATTTCTATATAAGAGCAAAAAATAACCAGTACATTGAACTAAAAAGATGATACCACTTAAAATAGCATCACAAAAGCTATATTCTTTGGACTAAATCTAACAAAAACCAGGCAATACTTTTACAGGGAAAATTGTAATACTTAATTGGCAGACATTTTTAAAAGCACTGCTGCTGCTGCTAAGTCGCTTCAGTCGTGTCCGACTCTGTGCGACCCCATAGATGGCAGCCCACCAGGGTCCCCCGTCCCTGAGATTCTCCAGGCAAGAACACTGGAGTGGGTTGCCATTTCCTTCTCCAGTGCATGAAAGTGAAAAGTGAAAGTGAAGTCGCTCAGTTGTGTCCGACTTTTTGCAACCCCATGAACTGCAGCCTACCAGGCTCCTCCGTCCATGGGATTTTCCAGGCAAGAGTACTGGAGTGGGGTGCCATTGCCTTCTCTATTTAAAAGCACTAGGAGATGCCATATTCATAGGAATATTTAGTATCAAAAAGATATCAATTATCCCACAACATGATCTTTCCATTCAACTAAGTACTAGTTGAAAGTTCCGTGACCTTTTAATGATCTTGATAAACTCATTCTATAACGTATCCATGCGTGCTAAGTCACTTCAGTTGTGCCTGACTCTTTGCAACCCTATGGACTGTAGCCTGTCGGGCTCCTCTATCCATGGGATTCTTTAGGCAAGAATACTGGAGTGGGTTGCCATGCTCTACTCCAGGGNCTTTTTGCAACCCCATGAACTGCAGCCTACCAGGCTCCTCCGTCCATGGGATTTTCCAGGCAAGAGTACTGGAGTGGGGTGCCATTGCCTTCTCTATTTAAAAGCACTAGGAGATGCCATATTCATAGGAATATTTAGTATCAAAAAGATATCAATTATCCCACAACATGATCTTTCCATTCAACTAAGTACTAGTTGAAAGTTCCGTGACCTTTTAATGATCTTGATAAACTCATTCTATAACGTATCCATGCGTGCTAAGTCACTTCAGTTGTGCCTGACTCTTTGCAACCCTATGGACTGTAGCCTGTCGGGCTCCTCTATCCATGGGATTCTTTAGGCAAGAATACTGGAGTGGGTTGCCATGCTCTACTCCAGGTATCTTCCCAACCCAGGGACTGAAGACACATCTCTTCCGTCTCCTGCATTGGCAGGTGGGTTCTTTACCACTAGCACCACCTGGGAAGGTGTCTATAATGTTTAAAGAATAACAGAAGGCCAAAATTCTGAAAATGAATGACAGGAAGGCAGAGGTTTGCCCTATCAGATATCAGGATTTGATATAAATGTGCACTGTTTAAATCAGTCTGCACTGGTATATACTAGAGAGTCTAGAAACAGACTCATACTTGAAACTATAAAATAAAACAGATATAGCAAACCAGATTGGTGGAATGGGAGAAACTATTTGAAACATGAATCTGCACAAATTATTATTCATATTGAAAGGAAAACAAGAACTGGTACTGCTGCCTCACACCCTAGACAGATATTAACTGCAGCAAATCAAGTCCTTAAATGTCATAAGTAAAACTGTACAATTCTTTGTAGGGTATAGATGAATATTTTCATGATAATGGGAAAAGGAAGAATTTCTTAAAGTACAAAGAGAAAATGCTAACTATGAAGAAAATATTGAAAATTTGATTGTATTACAATTAAAATTTATGTTCTCCAAAACACACCATAAATACAAAAAAAAAACTATTTACAAACTGGAAAAAGATATGTACAACACATAGAACCAAAGATAACAAAGAAAATATAAAGAATATCTGCCAATCAAGAAGTAAAAGATAGTCCATTTGAAAAATGAACCGGAGACATGAGCAGGAATTTCAGAAGAGGAATCCACAGAGCCAGTAAAGATAAGAAACATTCACCTTTTTAGACATCAGGAAATGCAGGCAAAGACTGTATTCTGGTTAGTACCAATTCAACTGGCAAAAGTTTTTAAATATGAAAATACCAAATGTCAGAGTGGAAATGGATCTACAGGAGGTTCTTTTATGATGGAGCTGTAAATTAGAACAACCGCTCTGGGAAGGAATTTGACATTGTCTTGTAATGATGAATGTTCATGTTTCCTAGCCATTCCTCTCCTGGATTCCTTTCCAAGGGAGACTTTCACAGGTACAAAAGATATGCACAAGAGTATACACAAGAGGACTCACAGCAATGAAAGTGAAAGTCACTCAGTTGTGTCCAGTTCTTTGAGACCCCATGGACTATACAGTACATGGAATTCTCCAGGCCAGAATACTGGAGCCTTTCTCTTCTCCAGGGGATCTTCCCAACCCAGGGATCAAACCCAGCTCTCCCTACATTGCAGGCAGATTCTTTACCAGCTGAGCCACAAGGGAAGCCCAAGGATACTGGAGTAGGTAGCCTATCCCTTCTCCAGGGGAGCCTCCCAACCCAGGAATTGAACCAGGGTCTCCTGCATTGCAGGTGGATTCTTTACCAACTGAGCTATCAGGGAAGTGCTATTTATAATAACAGTAACACTATTTTATAGTAGCAAAAATACTGAAACAAGCCCAGTGTCTATCAGCATCAACAAATGGAATGACATAATTTGGAGCATACTTATTCCGTGGAATACTAGAGAACATTCAGAAGAGATGAACAATAGCTTCACAAAATAACGTTTATGGATCTTTCAGTCAGTTNTGCTATTTATAATAACAGTAACACTATTTTATAGTAGCAAAAATATTGAAACAAGCCCAGTGTCTATCAGCATCAACAAATGGAATGACATAATTTGGAGCATACTTATTCCGTGGAATACTAGAGAACATTCAGAAGAGATGAACAATAGCTTCACAAAATAATGTTTATGGATCTTTCAGTCAGTTCAGCTGCTCAGTCGTGTCTGACTCTTCGTGACCCCATGGAGTGCAGCACGCCAGGCTTCTCTGTCCATCACCAACTCCCAGAGCTTGCCCAAACTCATGTCCATCAAGTTGGTGATGCCATCCAACCATCTCATTCTCTGTGGTCCCCTTCTCCTGCCTTCAATCTTTCCCAGCATCAGGGTGTTTTCTAAAGAGTCAGTTCTCACATATATATGGAATTTAGAAAGATNCAGTTCTTCACATCAGGTGGCCAAAGTATTGGAGTTTCAGCTTCAGCATTAGTCCTTCCAATGAACATTAAGGACTGATTTCCTTTAGGATTGACTGGTTTGATCTCCTTGCAGTCCAAGTAACTTGCCAGAGTCTTCTCCAGCACCACAGTTCAAAAGCATCAATTCTTTGGCATTCAGATTTCTTAATAGACCAACTTGCACATCCATACATGACATCTGGAAAAACTATAGCCTTGACTAGACAGACCTTTATTGGCAAAGTAATGTCTCTGCTTTTTAATATGCTATCTAGATTTGTCATAGATTTTCTTCCAAGAAGCAAGTGCCTTTCAACTTCATGACTGCAGTCACCATCTCCAGTGATTTTGGAGCCCAAGAAAATAAATAAAATAATGAATCTTAGCCATCTTCTACTGAGTGAAACCAGTCCATTCTGAAGGAGATCAGCCCTGGGATTTCTTTGGAAGGAATGATGCTAAAGCTGAAATTCCAGTACTTTGGCCACCTCATGTGAAGAGTTGACTCATTAGAAAAGACTCTGATACTGGGAGGGATTGGGGGCGGGAGGAGAAGGGGACGACAGAGGATGAGATGGCTGGATGGCATCACTGACTTGATGGGCATGAGTTTGAGTGAACTCTGGGAGTTGGTGATGGACAGGGAAGCCTGGCATGCTGCGATTCATGGGGTCGCAAAGAGTCGGACATGACTAAGCAACTGAACTGAACTGAGTGAAAAGAATATAAATCATAGATCATGGAAAATAAAATCATGGATCTTAGCAGTCTTCTATTGAGTGAAAAGAAAAAGAAATCCCACAAGAGGAGGGTCTATCTCCCTTTTCATACATTTTAAAAGATACTACAACTACTTTACAGTAGTTTACCAATAAAGGTCTGTATAATCAAAGCTATGGCTTTCTTCATAGTCATGTATAAATATAAGAGTTGGGCTATAACTCTCACCCTTGAGTACCAATGGATTGATGCTTTCAAACTGTAGTGCTAGTAGTAGTCCACTACTCTTGAGAGTCCCTTGGACAGCAAGATGAAACCTGTCAGTCCTAAAGGAAATCAATGCTGAATATTCATTCGGACTGATGCTGAATCTCCAATACTTTGGCTACCTGATGTGAGGAGCCAACTCATTGGAAAAGACTGATACTGGGAAAGATTGAGGGTAGGCAGAGAAGAGGGTGACCCATTATGACATGGTTGGAGGCATCACCAACTTAATGGACGTGAGTTTTAGCAAACTCCGGGAGATAGTGAAGGACAGGGAAGCCTGGCATGCTGCGGTCCATGGGATCACAAAGAATCCAACAGGACTGAGCAACTCAACAACAACAACAACAACTTTACAGTAATATATCAAACTATTCCAAGAGATTCAAGGAAGTCAAAAAGCAAGATCCATGGTGTGATGGTAGAACCAGGGACAGGATGAAAGAGGAGCATAAAATGCTAATCATCAGAGTTCCCATCCTTGTGTTGAATGGTGTGTCAATAGATGTATAGGTAATAAAAAAAAATGAATAAGTGAATTAACACAAAATGGGTAAGAAGGTCTCTGAGTAGAAAAATTACATAAAATCAAGCTCTATGTTCTTAAGAATTTTTCACCCCTATTATCTTGGATATCTCAAAATAGTGTTTCTTTAAATGATGACAGCATTCAGAAAAAAATCCAGCTGATTTCACACTGTATCAAACCCAGCAGTCACTTGAGATTTGAAAAATTATAATAAGTTGGGCCTGACATGAGATAAGCATTTCTTTGCCAAATTTGCCAATGTGGAATTTAGAAGCTGTTCATTCTCATCAAGAGCCAGGAGCTCTGTCCTTGTAGTTTATCACCATTTCAGAAGACAGTGCCTTAGAACACTTGGCTGTCTTTTAAAAATTCCCCCTCAGAGGCTACTCACAGCAATATTATAGCAAGTAGTCTTTTGGAAGCCTGCATGTTGTATTTGATAACCCATGAAGAAAAATAGAGAAACTTTTAAAGTATAAATTTAGGGGCTGTTTTCTGAAGTTTTACAGCTTCGATAAATTTGTGTTTTCTCCCTTGTTACTGTCAAGTGATGTGAGGAAATATGGAAAGTTCTACGATCTTGCCTTGAGGCTCTGAACTGCCAACTTAAAAAGGTCCCCAAGGATAGAAATGAGAGCTGACCAAAACCTGCTCCCCCAGATCAGCAGGCAGCTGTGCTCACATTTCTGATCTCTGACCTCAGCAAACTGTGCATCGTAGCCATGCAAGTTTACACGTGAAAGTACACTTGGTCGTGCAGTATTTATCTTCATCGTTGCTGTGGTGACTTGTAGAGCGCCCTCATGTTCACAGCCAACTGGTCTAAAAGATGAATGACTCAGGGGATCTTTCCAAGAAGATGTTGTCTCCCTTCTAGATATTTCTAAAAATATCCTTGAAGAAAGAAGAAATTGTTTGTTAAGACACTCAATTATTGTCTTCAGTTATTCTCCACATAGAAGCAGGAAGCCAATTTTATTTCTCAGTAAATAAACAGTGCAGAGGAAAGGGAAATAAATAGTCTTCATTAGGACTGGGCGTCTCAGGGCTGGAGCATGCGTAGGCTTGGTCAGAATGAAATTTAGAAGACTTCTTAAATTTTTCTGTTAAGGTAACATTTTTTATTGTGTTGACTACTCTTTAAAGTGAGTCCTTACCTTCCATTCTTTGTTTCACTGAATTTTTAAATCATTGTTATCATATGTTTTAGCATAGGGTCACATAGAGTCGCACACGACTGAAGCGACTTAGCATGCATGCATGCGTTGGAGAAGGAAATGGCAACCCACTCCAGTGTTCTTGCCTGGAGAATCCAGGGACGGAGGAGCCTGGTGGGCTGCCGTCTATGGGGTCACACAGAGTCGGACACGACTGAAGCGACTTAGCAGCAGCAGCAGCAGTGGAGTTTTACCTATTTCCAAAAATTTTACCTTTTTCTAAAAAGCAAGCTATACTAAAAACTCTAGAAGAAACCTACAGCTGTGTTTCTAGAAGAATGACTTATATTTCTGACCATGCTTTGTACTTCATTGGCTACTTGTAATAAAAACAAAACTTTATGTGGCTCTTGCAGTAACCATTGGGCTTTCTGTCTTTGTCTCTTTTATGCCCCATACTTAAAGTGCATTTCCTGCTATTATCTTGAGCTACTCTTCAAAGATGACTGTCAAAGAGACATTTTAGGAGGAATAAATGGTGAGATTTCCATGCAGTTTAACATGGTATTGCTTAAGGAGATTTTTCATTTATCAGGAAAAGGAGCACCTGTATGTAATCTTTACTGTCTTCCTGCAAATGTGCAGTCATGTCTTGTGTCATGTTTGCTTGATTAGGATGATTCTTCCTCCGACCCAGAGGTCTGGATTCAGATAACTTCTCTGCCCATGTATGGTGCTCTCTTAAAAACCTCAGGACCTGAGGTGGAAGAACTCTCAGAGATTTCTAATTTCACAATGGAAGACATCAACAACAAGAAAATTAGGTATTATAACCCTCTGGTACTACACAGAATTTTTAAAATTGTATTAAAATTTGTAAGCAACTAACCCATAGTTGCCTTGAAAGATTATGTTGCCTCTGGCCCCATTTTTAAACAGAGATTCAGTCATCTTACTTGACCTGGCAGCATAGCTCATTCATTCCATCCTTCTCTTGACTTCGATAGGTATTTGGCCGCGTTTGAGACCGGTGGTCATCCAGTTACTGACAGCTTCCACTTCTCTGTCTCTGATATGGACCACAACCGTCTGGACAATCAGAAGTTTACCATCACCATCACGCCCATCAAGGATCCACCCCCAGTCATTGCTTTTGCTGACCTTATCACGGTAAGCAGTTCAGATCAATGAACTGTGGGTGCTATAGAAAGCTGGAGTCTGTGCCAGTGTAAATGAAGGATTTCTACCTAAACTGGCTATCAGGTCCTTCCCCTCAAATATCTAAGCCATAAAATCAAGCTATTATGGCTTTCAATCATTCGTTTTTCAAAAAGGATGAAAATAATTAAATGCATAAGATCAAATCATTATATCCACATTATTTAATTAGTCAACAAATATTTCTGTGCCAGACACAGATCTATTTGTGTAGTATTTTGTATACTATGCTAGATGGGTATAGTAATAGGAGTGTAGAGATGTGTTTTTGAGGTGTTTATAGTCTAACATTTGCAGCAACTAAAACATAGGAATATGGATAGTGTCCTGGGTCACATCTTAAACTGAGTTGATACTTATCTCTATAAACAATATTGACAGTTCCTTGGTGTGTGGAGGGTGGGGGTCCATGTAATGAACCCCGATTATGAAGTTACCCATACCTGAGTTCAAGTGCCAGTTTGGTTACTAGCTGACTGTTCTTGGACCAATTATATAATCTTTCTTAGCCTCAGTTGCCTCATTTTTAAAGTGTTACTACTATTCCTATTACATAAAGGATTACTCTGACGATGAATAAAATGAAAATGTACCTCCGGTACAGAACGGGCCTGTAGTAGGGATCCCATAAAAGTTAATTTCACTTTCTTATTCTACTCTATGTGCATACCATAATGCCCAAAACTCAGTATTTCTGATTTTCTTGAGCAATTGAAAATTTGTACAACTGAGTTGTTTCTGAATGCTTCTGATATTCCACTCATCTTTTTCATGTCCATATTGGGGAACCGTTTGCACCTTCCCCATTCTCAGAGTCAGGTGACCTTCCACTTTATTATTTGTAAATCTTCCTGTATTTAGCCAAAGGTCATTCAGAAGTCAAGTTGCATATCCAGCAGGCTACAAAAAACACTAGGCTCAGGTTGCAACGTTAGCATACAGGTTAGCATACAAAACAGGGCCTGAAAGGAAAAAGGTAGCTGGAGCTACTGCTTTTACTTAAACCGATTTATTATTCTCTTTGACAGTAATGATAAGCACTAGCTTTCAGGTATGGTCAGCCCTGTCTTCCCTTGCACTTTTAAGCATACACTGTCACGGGATAAAGGGGACTTTATCTCTGGTGGGAACGCCTATAGGACAGGATGCACTCACAGTATCCAAGGGAGGACTGGATGGATCATTCTGAAGCTGCAGACTTTTGAACGTTGATACGAAGGAAGGCAGCCCTCCTGCCATGCAGCTGTTCGAGGTGGGTGATTAGAATGGGCCAGAGCTGCTTTATAACCAGATCCATCATGGAAGAAGCACAGCTTTGAAGGCAAACACGGATGTCACTGCATCTGAGCATGGCTCTGAGAGGTGCTGAAGGATAGCCGGGCCCCAGCAGCGGGCACATTCCTCATCTTGTCTGTAGAGGATCTGCCTAATCAAACAAATGGAAGGTCACCCCAGGCAGCACTTTTCGATTCAGTCCTTTTTTACTGCAGTCCGCGTAACCGCCCAAGGACTCTCTCCAATCTTTTCTTTCTTAGGTTGACGAGGGAGGGAGGACCCCACTCTCTTTTCACCATTTCTTCGCCGCTGCTGCTGAGGACAGTTTCCAGGAGGATGCCATCATTAAGCTAAGCGCCCTGCCCCAGTATGGCTGCATCGAGAACACGGGGACAGGTACCAGCCTGGCTGTGGAATTGTTCCAGACCTGGAGAGAAGAGGCAGGGTGGAGGGGGGTCACTGCCTGCAATTAACCTGGACAGCAAGACCCGAAGAGGGGTGGAACTGTTTCCAAGAAGTGGAAGGAAGGTCTTGTTGACTCAACAAATATTGACTGAGCATTTCCTGTATGTGAAGCACTTTTTTAAGCACTGGGGATAGATCAGTAAGGGGCTTCCCTGGTGGCTCAGTGGTAAAGAATCCGCCTGCAATGCAGAAGACACAGGAGACATGGGTTCAATCCCTGGGTTGGGAAGGTCCCCTGGAGGAGGGCTTGGCAACCCACTCCAGTATTCTTGCCTGGAGAATCCCATGGACAGAGGAGCCTGGTGGGCTGCAGTCCATGCAGTTGCAAAGAGTCGGACACAACTGAAGCTGCTGAGCAGACACACACATAGATCAGTAAACCAGACAGAAACCCTTCCCTGTGTGGTGCCTGAGATCCTGGTAGGAGACAGATAAGAAACCTAAGAAATCAGAAAATTGTGGAAGACGTTAGGAGGTCAGTCAGTGCCTTGGGGAAAACTAGAACCAGGGAAAAGTGCCAGCCATTAGGACAGAGGGGCTTGGGGATTGCACTCGAAATTGAATGTCAAGGAATAAGATTGTCTGTTGTTTTATTGTGAGGCAGCTACTGTTTAGCTGAGCCAGAGTTGACGTCTCAGCTTTTTCTAAATATATGATGTGAATTGAAATGCGTGCTTGTCTGTCTGTGACCCTCTCCCCCACCATCTGCCCTGGACCCACTGCTCTTGGTGGTGATCACAGAGGAGGGAAGGGGAGAGGCGGGGACTGTCCACAGGCCCCCTGTGTCCACAGTGACTGGCAGTTGAGACAGCTCCTGGCAGGTGACCGTACCACCCCCTCTGCTGGGAGGCTCCTGAGTGCTAGCGCTCGGCTCTAATTGGCGTGCAGCTCGAAGCTCCCACAGAGAGGCTATTGACTGAAGGTGTCTGTGGCCTGCGTGATGCCTGGGATTTGAGCCTAGTTTTACCAGAAACTCATTTAGCAGGGGTCATGTTTTCCTCGAGAAAACCTTGAGTTTTTTCCCCATCTTGCTTTGCATTGTGTGCCCTTAGATTTGTTTATTGCTGAGTTAGACTTGGGCGTCTCTTGTGTCTCAGCTGGTAAAGAATCCGCCTGCAATGTGGGAGACCTGGGTTTGATCCTTGGGTTGGGAAGATCCCCTGGAGAAGGGAAAGGCTACCCTCTCCAGTATTTGAGAGGCAGTGGATTATAAAAGAGGAATAAGACACAGCCCCAGCCTCGTGCAGGAGACAGATACAAAGACTGTTGTTATAATCATGAAACACCAGGACAGGGAAAGGAGCAAAGCACTGAGCATGCATGCAGGACAGAGCAATCACTTTTGCCTGGGAGGGCGGGAATGTCTGAGGAAGGGTGAGTGGGAGTTGCTGTGGGCAGAGGGAAAACGGTGTTTTTCACAGAAGAAAGAGCACAAGCAAAAGTGGGGAATCAGAAAAGGATGGTTGCCCCCAGCCTTCTCTTCTCTCTGGGTGGTTTCTGATAAGGCTTTCTAATGCTGATTTATGTTAACCTGGAGTGCACGCAGAGGACTATTTCACTGGTCCAAAAGTAAAATTTCTGGCAGTCCTTAGCCTCTCTTAAAGTGGTTCTCAAACCTTAATGCTCATAAGACTCATCTGGAGGGCCTGAGCAAACACAGTTTCCGGGGCAGTAACCCGAGAGTTCCTGTTGCAGAAGGTTGGTGAGATCTGTGCAATAGCAGTTCTCATGGTCTCACAGGTGGTTCCATTACTGCTGGTCCAGGGACCACACTTGGAGACCCAATGCTCTGCATTAGTACGAACCTGGAAGTAAGGAAAAGACGTTCAGGGGAGCAAATGATTGTCCCAACACACATCATGTAAGGTCCCATCCTTTGCTTCATGGGCTTTCAGAATGGAGTCTCATTTTATGTAGCTACCTAGATTCAGAGTCCAGTTGACCAAAAGAACATCTTTTTAAAAACTTTAGAAGAAGAATCATTTAAGTTCACACTAGCACAAGAATAGTCATATTGTTCAGTATGAAATCTAACAGCATGGAACCTACATTCCTTTAGTACCAGCACAGCTAGTGAAAGTCGCTCAGTCATGTCTTATTCTTTGCAACCCCATGGACTATACAAGCCGTGGAATTCTCCAGGCCAGAATACTGGAGTGGGTAGCCTTTCCCTTCTTCAGGGGATCTTCCCAACCCAGGGATCAAACTCAGGTCTCCCGCATTGCAGGCAGATTCTTTACCAGCTGAGCCATAAGGGAAGTCCAAGGATACTGGAGTGGGTAGCCTATCCCTTCTCCAGGGGATCCTCCTGACCCAGGAATCGAACCGGGGTCTCCTGCATTGCAGGCGGATTCTTTAACAACTGAGCTAGTATGGTGCACAACTAGGGCCCACCTTAATTACCTGTTGGGCATCGCTGTGTTCCAGCACAGTGCAGTAATAGATGTTCATGATACAGCCTCCACACGTCAAGAACTATTTAATTTGCACATAATATATTCTATTGAAGAAGGCAAGGAAACTCATTAATAAGAATGGTTTACATGAAAAAATAGAAGATGCAGTTTTAAGAATCAAAAGGATTGATGCTTAAAGCTTCAGTGACAGATTGACTTGTTGAATAGCTTGTTTTCTAATGATAGAATGTCATTCTATTTGAATACATTTTTAGGCTTCACTTACTTAGTGTATTTTTGACCCAAATAAAGATGCCACATTTCTTATATTTGTAGTGATAAATAGAAAGAGAAAATTAAAGTTTTAAGGAATTATAGCAATTCCTTTTGGAAACTCTGAACTGTGTGCTCTAGGGGTTATCAGGTCACTAATCACTTAGACACCCTATGCTTCTGGTATCCAGTGGAAGCAAATCTGAGGGGTAAAATTTAAGAAAATTCACGTCATTGAAAAAAAGAATATTTGTCTTGAATTCTTGTCACAAACAAATTGTAAATAAAATGTTTTCATTCCTACTGTTTCAATGTGGAGGTCAACAAAAAATGACCCTGCCTGTCTTCGACTAGGAAGTCAGTCGCCTTGTAATATATGATCTCATCTTTGCAAAAACCGTGGAAGAGGGAAAGAGGAAGTGTTATTGTTTTCAGATCTTCTATCTACACTTTTCTTTGTTGATGTATATCTAGGGAGTGTTTGAAAATACAGAGGTTTCTTTTTTTTCTCCTCTCTTTAGAAGAAAATGTAACCATTTAAAATCAATCATTTAGAGAGATTTAGTCCAAATAAGAGACAAGTCCTCCAACATTTAGACAGTGCTTATTCTTTCCCTTGGCCTTTGGGGCTAGAATGAAAAGAAGAGATAACCAGCACTTTCCATGAAACTCTGAATGATACTTGAATATCTCAGTGCCTGAACTATGCCTGAGCTCTGGATGGTCCCTGAACATCACATTGGCCCTAGTGTACCATCCTAGGGGCTGAGCCTTAGCCCATGAGGTTACTAGAGGTTTCTTAAGGAACTGAATTGTCAAATGAAAACATGCTTAAGGAGATATTTCTTAGATTTAAAGATATACAGTTCACCCTTTCTTGTAGAGAAAAAAGGTTTCTCTTGCAAAATCGTTTTGAAATTGACTAAAGTGTAAAACTTTTACTCCTATATCAATATTTGTCCCATGACTTATTTTATCAAATTTTTCTAACAAAACAGCCACTGACTCTGTGCTGTATTAAATAACTGCATTCTGAGTACTTTCATATGTGCGACTCATTTGAGTCCCACTTATTGATGAGAAATAGTGGGGAAACTGGGGTCCCACCCAAGTCTTCAAATTCCATTCTCCCACCTTCATTCTCAAACTTGTTTCCATCTTTTGTTGATAGTGCTGTCATGCTTTCTGGTTCAGCTCAGAAAGCAGGAATGTATGGATCAAGATAAAAGTTCCCTCTTGCTGTTGGTGCAGGTGATCGGTTTGGCCCTGGAACTACCAGTAACCTAGAGGCATCGTTCCCTATTCAAGATGTCCTGGAAAACTACATTTACTACTTTCAGAGTGTTCATGAAAGCATTGAGCCAACCCACGATATTTTCAGTTTTTATGTAAGTGATGGAAACAGTCGATCAGAAGTCCACAGCATCAACATCACCATTGAGGTAAAGATTCTGGCAGTTGAAAAAGCTGGGCCTTTGACCACAATATCCCACCATTAGATAGCTTCGAAAGAATTCAAACACAAATAAAATTGGGTTGGACCTTCAATTTTAGAGGTCAGTTTAAGAAGCATAACCCTGACCTTTAGGAAACTTGTAGAATTAAGGCTGACATTTGGAAATGGTATGACTTGGAAATCTGAATTTCCATTTTAGGATAAAATCTATCTGGTCTGTGTGAAGACACTTTGTTCTCACAGACAGAGAAACTTGCTAGCCTCATATGAGGTGAAAAGTAACATATGCTTATTTTTCCTTGCAATTATTATCTATAGTTCTATGTACCATACTTGCTTTCTCTAACATTTTAGCGCATTTGTTCATCACACTATAACATTAAAGAAATGTGTTCCCTGATGCTGTACATATTCCCTTTTGAGCAACTACTTAGGCTTGCTCTGTCAGCCTGAGGAGAGAGAGAGACAAAAGAGAAAACTCAGAATGGAATACTCTCTGCCTTGAGAAAACAAAACATGGCCCTCTCAGCACCCTTAGGGGGCAAGGGTGGAAGGGAGCTGACTTCTGCTGGGGCTGGTCAGGCAGACAGTTGAAACACCTGCATTTTCAAATATGTGTCCTCTATCATAGGTTCTAAGACAGCTATATGCCCTTTTATCCCCCCAGTACACTTGTACTTGTCTAACCACATGCCCATATTTCTGGCATCTGGAAAATGCCATCATCATACCTATGGAGAATGTCTGAGATTTCCGTAGCATGTCCATCAAGGGGATATCTGGTTTATGTGATCCGCTCAGCTTTCAACATAACCATTTTGAGTGAGAATTAAAGACAGTGACATATTAGATGCAAACTATATACATAAAATGAACAATAAGGATTTACTGTCTAGCACAGGAAACTATGTTCAGTATCTTGTAATGACCTCTTATGGAAAATAATCTGAAAAAATATACATGAGCTGCTTTGGTATACACCTGAAGCTAACACAATATTGTTAATCAAGTATATTTCAATAAAAATACAACAACAACAGGAATATAAGAGAGGATGACACATTAAATGCTATTTCAGTGGTGAAAGTTGATGTGACGGTGTTACTGTCTTTGAATAGTGTGCGCTCTTTTTTTCTTCTTAAACCAGTATCTGTGTGAGACCTAATATTTTATGCTTTAATCAGAGGAAGAATGACGAGCCTCCCAGAATGACCTTGAGGCCCCTTGGCGTGCAGCTGAGCTCAGGAGTGGTGATCAGCAATTCTTCTTTGAGCTTGCAAGACCTGGACACTCCAGATAATGAGCTGATTTTTGTATTGACGAAAAAGCCTGGCCACGGTAGGACATAACTGCTATGGGAAGCTTCTTAATTGAGGTGCTCGATCGGTTATTAGAATAAACACGTAGATTTCAGCTGATCATTCCTCTACCTTCCTGGTGCAGAGTCCATTCATTGCATCAAGGTATAGTCAAATTCACAGCTAGTTTATATTCTTTGGGATCACCATAGGCTGGTTGTTCTAAAAGCCTGACTTCTGGGTAATTGGTGTCTCTGAAATTCAATTTCAGCTGTTTTCTTGCGTTCTTATGTAGCCTCAGGCAGAACAAGTTTTCAGAACCTTCACATCCTCTTCTTGGAGGGGGCATCATTGCTTGATCATCCTGGGCTATTTCATACAAAGAACAGAATAGCCACCTTGTAATTAATTACAAAAGGTGTTCATTTCAGGTTAGAACCACGGTAGATAATCTTTATGAGCTCATTTGTTTTGCAAAGAAAGCACTTTTCCTGATTAAACTAGAGGTTTAAAACACCACCATGGTAATCTTCTACCTACTTCCTTTCTAAGTGCTAACTACCTGCTGCTGCTGCTGCTGCTAAATCGCTTCAGTCATGTCCGACTCTGTGCAACCCCATAGACGGCAGCCCCCCAGGCTCCCCCGTCCCTGGGATTCTCCAGGCAAGAACACTGGAGTGGGTTGCCATTTCCTTCGCCAATGCATGAAAGTGAAAACTGAAAGTGAAGCTGCTCAGTCATGTCCGACCCTCAGCGACCCCAAGGACTGCAGCCTTCCAGGTTCCTCCGTCCATGGGATTCTCCAGGCGAGAGCACTGGAGTGGACTGCCATTGCCTTCTCCAAGTATTAGCTAAAGCTCTGCAATTTTCGTCTCCTAAGTGGTGGCTTGGTGGACTAATGGCTATTGACCTTTTACAGATGAAACTATTCCTGTTGATGGAGAGTTCACCAGAGAAACTGTTGGTCATTACATTTTAGCTTGCCTCCACCCACTTTCACTTTCTTTAATGAAACACTGTTTCATTGCATACACATGACCCTTAAAAATAGGATAATATGCCTCAGCCCTAGGATGCTTGGTGTCTTTCTAAACATAAATGGACTTTAAAATAAATTCCTCTGTCTCATCCCAGACACCTCAGGAAGAAGGCAGCAAGCAGAGAGTGCTACTTTCACCCTACAGAAGGGGAAAATAAGGCTTAGATAGTGAAGTGAGTTTGAATTCATAGAGAGAGATTTGATTCCTAGGCCACTGTTTTTCCATATCCATTTGTGTCCCCTTAAGAGATTTTTAATCAGGAAAAGTGGAACTTTATCTTCTTTATTTGGAGATGAGGTCATCGAGCATCACCCTGTGCTTTTGTATAAAATTTTGAGTTGTTGGTTACCTATGCATGTGCAGTCAACATGTCCAAGGGGCTTGGCGTTCTACCCAGGCTCAAAGTGGACAAAATCAGATAATATTTTAGTGCCATATTTGCTCTACCATATGGATGTGAGAGTTGGACTATAAAGAAAGCTGAGTGCCGAAGAATTGATGCTTTTGAACTGTGGTGATGGAGAAGACTCTTGAGAGTCCCTTGGACTGCGGAGATCCAACCAGTCCATCCTAAAGGAGTGAATGATACTAAAGCTGAAACTCCAGTACTTTGGCCACCTCATGTGAAGAGCTGACTCGTTGGAAAAGACTCTGATACTGGGAGGGATTGGGGGCGGGAGGAGAAGGGGATGACAGAGGATGGCTGGATGGCATCACTGACCCGATGGAAGTGAGTTTGAGTGAACTCCAGGAGTTGGTGATGGACAGGGAGGCCTGGTGTGCTGTGATTCATGGGGTCGCAAAGAGTTGGACACGACTGAGTGACTGAACTGAACTGATGCAAAGAGCTGACTCATTTGAAAAGACCCTGATGCTGGGAAAGATTGAGGGCAGGAGGAAAAGGGGACAACAGACAATGAGATGGTGGGATGGCATCACTGACTCGATGAGTTTGAGTGAACTCCGGGAGTTGGTGACGGACAGGGAAGCCTGGCGTGCTGCAGTTCGTGGGGTTGCAAAGAGTCGAACACGACTGAGCAAATGAACTGAACTGTTTCTTTCTTTCTTTCTTTTTTTTTTTTATTTCCTTCCTCAGGTCATCTGCTCCAGAGGCAAACTGCTTCTGAACCACTGGAGAATGGGAGGGTTTTGGCCCAGGGCTCCTCCTTCACCTACCAAGATATCCTGGCTGGGCTAGTTGGGTATATGCCTGGTGGTCCAGGTGTGGCAGTGGATGAGTTCCGGTTCTCCCTCACTGATGGCCTCCACACGGACACGGGGAGGATGGAGATATATATAGAACTGCCTACAAGTGACACCCCCCACCTGGCTGTAAACAGAGGCCTCCAGCTCTCAGCAGGTACCACAGGCATGGAAGAGAGTGGCCATCATTTCTTCTTTGTTCCTGCGCAATGCTTCCTTCCATGTCAGCAGTGTGGGAGGATCTTGAACTGGGTGTGCAGAGTTTAGGGAGACCTGTTGTTTGGGGGACACTAAGCATTGTGAATGACAAGTGTGAAATCTCTGAAGTTCTTTGGACCAGATGCCTGTGTCTGTGAATCTGAGGAAAGACGGAAGAGTTTATAGTATTTCCAGGGTCCTCAAAATATTCATTTATGCAACCACTTGTAGGTCCCGATTTCTCAGAACATTGACACTGCCCAACCAACCCTACAAACAACAAAATCTAGCAGGATTTTCAACATGCTTTTTTTTTTTTTTTCTTTGAAGTCATGGAGAGGCAATTGGGAAGTCATCATGCACTAGGGGAGATTATACCAGTAATTAAGAACCATTAGATATGGTATTCTAGGATCTAACATTCCCAGTTTGCTGGTGGATAAGCAACACTGAAGGACCTGTGACAACTGTGGGTCTTGGAGTCACTTTGCAGTAGGAAGTTACTTATAGAGTGGACCTTTGGTCCACAGAGGATCTATATCACACTGGACTTCTGTTTGCTTGTCTGTTCTTAGTTTCACATGTATTTTGTAGTGTAAAATATTTGGTAGAACAGTATTCGAAAATGTGGAGATTCCCAAAGGTCCCAAGTATTAGGTCTGGGACTTAACTTTGCCCTGTTTACAGGTTAATAAGTTGACCTATTACTCTTTCATGGATGCTGGTCAAACACATGAGATCCCTTGTTGTTTTTATTAAGTCGCTAAATCGTGTCTGACTCTGCGACCCTGTGGGCTGTAACCTGTCAGGCTCCTCTGTCCATGGGATTTCCCAGGCAAGGATACTGAAGTGGGTTGCCATTTCCCACTCCAAGGGAATCTTCCTGACCCAGGGATCAAACCTGCATCTTCTTGATTGCAAGCAGATTTTTTACTGCTGAGCCACTGGGGAAGCTGAGATTCCTTGGTCAGAAATAAAACTCTCAGTGACAATCCCCTCCAAGTCCCACAGGGGCGATTCAGAGGGCCCAAACAAGTACATTTGTGTGCAGGGTGATGAATTACAGAAGATGAACCCTGAGCTTGGGAACTCTCCTTGTTATAGTAGCGATAAACAAACCTGATCTGTGTCCCAGAGGAAGACGTCACCTCCTCCCTCAGGTATGCTCGCTGAGAATGGCCCAGAGAACAAGAGGTCAAACCTTGCATTATTGGCATTACCCAGCAAAAACATACAGAGACACTCAGGGCCCATGGCAGACTGTTGCTCCACAGACCAGGTTCTATTACACATGAGTAACTAACTAGGACCTACTTTATCAGAATTCACTGTTTTAACGTGAGAAGTGGGCCAGAGAGGAGAACAAAGAGGAAAGCCCTGAGAAGAGGTGCTTGCCAGGAGAGACAGTCCCAGGTGGCTCAGTGGTAAAGAATCCACCTGTCAATGCAGGAGACTCCAAAGATGCATTTCGATGGGGTCACAAAGAGTCGGACATGACTGAGCACGCACACACGCACTATGCCTTGCCTCTGTCCCCAGCACCTGGGCAGTCTTCCAGGACCCAGCATTCAGGTCTCCCTGCTCTGTGTCTCTCATCATAGCCTCTATCTTGAGGAACAGTGATTCTGACTATTTGGTTTGAGACGGCAACCAGATATGTTTGTGAGTTTATGTAAAGCTGTTTTTTTTTTTGTTTGTTTGTTTTTTTAATGATTTGGTGATCCTTAAGACCGTAAATAAATTAGGTCCAAGCCGGTCTCATTGTTGTTCTGAGAGTCATTTACATCACAGAGCTAGAAGTTCAGAACATAAATTTAGGTACTAACTGAAAGTCAAGGGAGAGAGCGATCATGTGCAGAGAGTGAAATTGGATCAGAAGAAAAGGGGCTCAGATCTAAACTCAAGGTGAACGTCACCCAGCCGTGTCCAACTCTTTGCGACCTCATGGACTATACAGCCCATGGAATTCTCCAGGCCAGAATACTGGAGTGGGCAGCCATTCCCTTCTCCATGGGATCTTCCCAACCTGGGGATCGAACCCAGGTCTCCCACATTGCAGGCAGATTCTTTACCAGCTGAGCCAAACTCAAGGGGTGAGTAGAAAATTGGAAAGTTGGGACTATTCAGTTAGGGAAATTAAAATGTATTCAGCTGGAACCAGAAGGGCAAGCAGCTGATATTTTCTTTTTATTTTCTAAAGGAAGGAAATTATTTTATTTATCTGGCTGAGCTGGATCTTCACTGCTTCATGTGGGGTTTGCAGTATGTGGGATCTAGCTCTCTGACCAGGGATCAAACCCTGGGCCACTGTATTGCGGAGCATGGACTCTTGGCCAGTGGACCATGAAGGGAGTCCCATAGCTGATACTTCCTTAGACCAGGGAATGTGTGATAATTTAGTCTCCAGTCTCCTAAAATCATTTGACCTGTTCTCCAAAAGCAATAATGGGGAAAGACCTAGTCTCTCCCATTCTCTTCCAGGGTCCGTAGCAACCATCACAGAACGACACTTGAAAGTGACGGCTCCTGACTCAGATGGCCGCCAGGTGATGTATATCTTAAAGGAAGATCCTGGAGTAGGGCGCCTGCAGATGGTAAAGCGTGGCAGCCTGGAGCAGATCTCCACTAGAGGCCCCTTCCGAAGTTTCACCCAGGCTGACATCAGTCAAGGTCAGACACTTCTCCTACCCAGATTCCAGAAACTCCACCCCCTGTAGTCAAATGGGAATTGGTGCCTGGTAGCCAATGGCAGCAAACTGCGCACTCTTGTTTTGAATTAAGAGCTGAGTTATAGCTTCATTTATTCTTATTTGTCTCCTCCATTTTTTGGTTTGAAAAAAAACTTTCCTTGACTAAAATGTTCTCATGCTTTGACATAGCCTTGATGAAATTGAGGGCTATTATAGAGGAAAAAATCATTTTGACTTGCTGTGATGCTAAAAAGTGTATGAGAGAGAGAGAGAAAGAAAAAAAAAGTGAATTGGGATGGATTAAGGTGAAAATTATGCCTGCCTTAGGTGAACAATTTATATCTCTCTCCAGCTCCCAAAGAGCCCAAGTTAATGAACTAAGCAAAATGGAAGGGCATAAATCGGAGCTGCCTCAGGGAGATTACATAGCTCATCCCTTCTCCAGGAAATGCTGATGTAATGTGAAAGCATAAATGTTAAATGCTACGTAGTTACCGTACAGTGCTTTCAGGGATAAGAAAGGAAGAGAAGTTACATATTGAGAGGGGAGTAATCCAATGTCAGGTGATGACGTGCAATTTCCGTTTAGAGGTGGAAACATGCTCCCCTAGGACCAGAATACAGGTCCTGTCTGTGCACTCATGCCTAGAATTGATAGCAGCCCAAATATCATTGGATCTGTCTGTACTTTAGTGAAGGGAGTGGAGTAATTCCTTAGTTATTCTTTGCCTCAGTGTCCCATTTTAGAATATGAGAGCAGGGACTTCTTCCCAGATGTTTGGTTATATCTACATAGCTAGATCCTTATAAGTAATGCTATGGTTTAACAAAAATATAATATATTATAATGTAATATATATATATTTTTTTTTTCCCCCTTTGGGTCCAATTGACATCTAGGTAGAGTTTATTCATTTTATCTGTTTCTTTGTTGATTGGTTATATCCCACGCCTTTCCTAAAATGACTTAAGACTGGGAGGCGGGAGTGACACGTTAGGGGAGCTCTCTGAGTGGTCTGTGGCTCTCTGTCCTCCTGCCCTGTGACATGGATAGATAAAAGGGCTGCACCAGTGATGTGGGTCTGGTCAGTGCCCATTTCCACGTGGGCAGTTTTGCTGACCTCATGATTCATGAGGCTCCCTTAGAGCCTTCCACAGATGCTGAGCCTCAGCTGTAAGCAAAGCCACTTGCTGCTTGGAGTGATTTTATCACGAAGTCACTGATGATGAGGAAGTCACTAGATGAAAGGCAGGAAATGAAAACATTAGACTAAAATGAAAGTAGGGGGGGGTAACTGATTCATTGGTGTGAATACCCGTTGAAGTCTCACCTGACATTTCAGAAATAAGGCCAGAAAACCCAAAATAGCAAACTGTGATCTTCTTGTCCTTGTTATAGGCCTTATAGAATACAGTCATGGAAAAGGAGAATCTGGTGGGAACTTTGCTTTTAAATTTGATGTGGTTGATGGAGAAGGCAACAAACTGATTGGCCAGTCATTTTCCATCAGTGTTTCAGGTAAGGGGGCATTGGGTATTTGAAAGTTCTCCAGCATTTCTGAGGTCATGTAGTGTATACCTTGAGTCTTGAGCTTTTTCTTTACAGGCTTGTGTGGCAATCTGAAATCCTCTCAACTCTGCTGTGCAATGCTGTGGCTCTTTGATGTACTCTCTGAGAGTCAGACCTGGGGATTATGTTGATTATTTTGATTTTACTCCTGGACACTAGGCCCAGAATTGGAAAAAAAAAAAAAAGAAGCATAAAAGATTGCTGCTGTCAGTCTCTAAGTTGTGTCTGATGCTTTGCGACCCCGTCGCTACAGCATGCCAGGTTCCTCTGTCCTCCACTACCTCCTGGAATTTGCTCAAATTCCTGTCCGTTGAGTCAATAGTGCTATCTAACCATATCATCCTCTGCCACCCTCTTCTCCTTTTGCCTTCAGTCTTTCCCAGCGTTCAGAGTCTTTTCCAATAAGTCAGTTCTTCACGTCAGGTAGCCAAAGGATCACATTTCATGTTACTCTTTCTGATATTTTCAGAAGACAAATCCCCACCAGTCATCATCACCAATAAAGGGCTGTTCTTGGATGAAAACTCGGTGAAGAAGATCACCGCTCTGCAACTCTCTGCCACTGACCAGGAGACGGGACCCACAGAACTGGTCTACAGAATCATCAGAGAGCCTCAGCTGGGCCACCTGGAGCACACAGCATCACCAGGTAAGCCCATCATCTCTGACTTCATCAGACCAAAGCTGGGATTTAGTAAGTGCCAGGGGCAGCCATATCATGTGTATACATTCACCTCGAATCTGCCTTTATTAGTATGTATTCCTGGCATCACTATTTCTGACCTTTGTATACTCCCTTGCGTTATACTTAGAATACAGTGTACTCCATGCTTACTTGCTGGGAGTTGATTTGATAAGTACAATTTGATGTAAACAGTCTTGTCTCCAACACTAGAATTCAACACATAGAAAGTGAACATGCATATTGAATAACATCCTGGTTCAGCTGCTACAGAGGGAGAAAAAGAGATGAATGAGACATTACCCCAACCATTAGAGTCTTCTGTTGGATGAGATAAGGAGCCCTTGCATACAACCATATGTAAGGGAAGAAGATGGCAAGTGTTTTAAGAACTGTATAAACCTGCCATCCTAGGAGTTTGAAAGCAAAAGAGGTGATATCAGATGGGAAGGTGCTCAGAGGTGGTGTTTAAGAGTGCCCTTGAAAGATAGAATTTGGGCTGACAGAAATTGTGTTATTTCCAGAGATAGGAACAGCATGTGGACTCATTCCAAAAATTATGAGTGGGCCAGTTTTGCTAAAGCATATATTCTGAAAATAGTAGTAGATTGGGTGCATGGGTAGACAGATTTTATGATGGGTCTTCAGAGTGGCAGTCAGTAATCCCTATTTAATTCAATAGGCAGTAAGGAGGCCCTGCAGAATTTTGAACAGGGAAGAGAAGTGAACTCCTCCAGTGTCCAAATGGATAAACTAAAAGAAAGGAAGAAAAAGGAAGCAGTGACAGTAGGTATAAAGTTTAGCATTTGGCCAGATGGGAGCTAATGAGGCCTCTGGCAGTGGGGCAGCCTCCACGTGGGAATAATAAGATGAAAATAATAAAAGAGATTACACCTGCTACCTAGTAAGTATCTAGTAAACAGTAGTTAGTGGAAGGAAAGAGTTAATTTCAGGAGGAGAAACTACAGAATTTGGCAACTTGAACAAGTGTGAAAGACAAGAGATATTTGCTGAATAAACAACCTAAAGGTAGAATTTATTTTGTCCATCATAGGAGCAGTGTCAGCTTGCAGGAAATTTAGATCATTGATTTTCTTTGGATTTCAGGTTACAGATTTTTCTTTCATTCAACCAGGGAAATAGCAGAATAGAGGAAGTACCTGCCCCAGGTCAGATGGTAGGCAAACAAGCAAGTATATATATCATGTCAGTGGTGATGAGTTAGGGAGTGAAATGAGGGCATTCCTGGGGTACAGGGACCAGTGAGGTGAGGGAAGGCCTCCTAAGAATAAGATGACATGTGAGCCGAGACCTGAAGAATGTAAGGGAGCCAGCCATGCTGACATACAAGGAAAGAGCCTTCAGCATCTTTCCAGGGCATCAGCGAGTATCAACAGCCTGAAATGGGATCAGCCAAGCCCATCACGTTCCAGTTGCAGCAAGGAGGCCAGTGTGTCTGGGGCAGAGTGAGTAGGGGAGAAAGTGGAGGTGGGTGAGCTAGAGGGGGGTATGGTTGAAAAGATGAGGGAGGCAGACCGTGTCTGGGTCCAGCATGATGATGGGGGAGGGAGTGTTGTGTGTCTGTTGCGGGGGAGGGGTAATGGGAAAGGCTGAACAGACTGGCCTGAATCCCTAATGCAAATTAAAGCCCGTGCCCTCCTCTTTTGTCCCAAAGTTCCTAGGGGCAGTATGCAGATCCGCATTCCCAAGACCTTGGCTGCAAGAGATATTTGATAACTAATTCATGAGCTAATTGCTTCTGCCAGAATTCTGTCAGGTTGCTGATTATATCTCTCCAAAGATGGAAGGGCAGACACTTGGCTGTGGTGTTGGGGCAACTGCAGTTACACTTCACAGTGCTCCAAAAGGCTTGGAGCATCATGCAAAGCCCTGCCAGCTACTGGTGAGAGCCTGGCTCTTTTCGGCTGTGTCGTCCTGGGAGAGGTGGCTCCAAATCTGCCTTTTCTGTTGTTGCCAGTCTCCACCTTCGCTGGGCTTGAATCTGGGATGCCAGTACCAGGCTAGCACTGCTCAGGGGGCCACCCGTAACAGATTCCCTTTTTCCCTCCTCTTGAGAAAGCAGACTCTAAAACAGAGGGGGGCGTGCTTCCCTGCCCTTTCCCACCAGGCCTGACTTCCTCATCCACGTGCTCTCCCGCGCCCACCAGTTCTTCTCAATCCTCCTGTTTTTAAAAATTCTAAATAGACCAAATAAGATGATCTTTACTCCTGGAGAGCCCTGTCCATTTTTAATGAGCAGGACCTCCCTTCCCATCCCCTCCTACCAGCCTTGCTATCCATTCTAGAGAATCTAGTCAGCATTCTCTCCTTCCCTGTCTCCCCCAAGTGGAACTGGATTCATGAATTTGATTCTTTTTAAATGTCGAAGGTTTCCCTTCAGAGGAAGTCTGTGTTGATTACGGATCACCCTCTCAGAAGGCAGTTGGCTCCAGCTTGGAGAAAACCACCTCATCCCATTTGTCTCAGGGGGTGAGGATTGTTCTACCTGGTGCCAGAGCCTCTTTCTAAACAGAGCAGAACAGCTTTTAGACCCGTGTCTCCATGCAGGCGCTGAGCTATTTGGGGACTGGAGGCCCCTGGGCATTATCATTTCCCACCAGTGCTTGCAGACATCCTCTTGATGGTTAACTATGAAATGGATTTAGTCTTATGCCAGCTCTCTTAGTCAGCTGATTGCTCTCTTTAGATAGAAGAGGTGCGAAAGGTCCTCTCTTCTTCCCCCAAGGAGACACAGGGAGCCACGTGCATGGGGGGTAGCCGTGCAGAAGACAGACACGAGATTTCTACCATGGGGGAGAGCTGCATTAAGCTCGAGTCCCTGTGTAGGCTCCTTGCAGGGCTGAGGGCCCACAACCTCACGTCAAGGACCCTAAGAACTCTCTTATTCTTTCCATTTTGGGGTATGTGCTGAGCAGCACATGGGATCTTAGTTCTCTGACCAGGAATCGAACCTGCTCCCCCCACAGTGAAACATGAAGTCTTAACCCTGGACCACCAGGAAAGTCCCAGGACCCTCTTATTCTAAAGAAATCAGAGTAAGGAGTTATATTATCAGGATAGAAACTAAGCTTCTGGGGAAAAGCAACTCCAAAATATAGTACCTTCCATAAGTTTATTTTCACTCACAGCAAAATCCAGAGGCAGTTGGTTCAGACCACCTGAAGTGGTTCAGTGACCCTCTGTGTGAGGCTCCCATCTCTGGTCCAAGGTGACTACTGTCTTGTCAGCATCCCCAGCCAGCAGCTGGCAAGAAAAAACCAGTGGCATCCACATCCATTTCTTTTTTAGGAGCATTGCTGGGAACACATCCCTTTTGGTCACATCCTAGTAAGAAGGACATAGCCACATGAGGCTATGAGGTAGCTGGGAGATCTAGACCCTAACTGGACATCCAGTCACTTAACTAATAAACAGCAGTTGTATTTTTAAAGTCAGGGAGCAATAATATTGAACATAGCTATCTCCAGCACACACTGGTTCTCCCCTTCCCCAGACATGCATTGAGTAGCTGCAGCAGGAGAAAGCTTGGGTCTTGGAAGTGGGAGACATATAAGCAAATGTGTGTAAGTGTATGTTGGAGGCTGTGACAGCACTGTGTAAGGATGTTAGGAGTCAAGGGGCTGCCAGTGAGTCAGTGAGTGCTTTACCTAAGGTAAGGGTTCCTCTCTGTCTCAGCCTCTCGGTAAATGCACCTGGTGTCTTGGTTCAGGTCCTTCTGAGAGCAGAGGTGCCTTAGTCTGCTGGGGCAGCTGTCATAAACAGCTGCTTAAACAGCAGAAGCTTATTGTCACACAGATGTGGGGGCTGGAAGTCCAAGATCAGAGTGTCAGCAGAGTTGGTTCTTCCTGAAGAAGGCTCCATTCTAGGCCTCTCTCCTAGGCTCACAGATGCCTGTCTTCATGTTCACATGACATTCTCCCTGTATGTGTATGTCTGTGTCAAAACTCCCTCTTTTATAAGGACATTCGTCAAATTGGTTTAGGGCCCATCCTAATGACCTTACCTTTAAAAATAAATACTTGTATTTAATTGTGCTGGATCTTCGTTGCCTCATGGGCCTTTCTCCGGTTGTGGCAGGTGCGAGCTACTCTCTAGTTGCAGGGTAAAGCCTCTGTTTGTGGTGGCTTCTTTTTGTTGCGGAGCTTAGGCTCTAGGGTGCATGGGCTTCAGAGCTGTGGTTCCTGGGCTCTAGAGCACAGGCTCAATAGTTGTAGCCCATGGGCCCAGTTGCTCTGCAGCAGGTGGGATCGTCTTGGATCAGTATCGAATCCATGTCTCCTGAATTAGCAGGCAGATTCTTTACCTATTTCTTTAGCCGCTACAGAAGCCCCCCAGTGACCTAATCTTCACAGATTACATCTGCAGTGATTCTATTTCCAAATAAAGTCACATTGTGAGGCACTGAGGGTTAGGACATCAGTGTATGAATCTGGGGGAATACAATTCATTCCGTTAACAGGGGGCTTGGAAGAAAATCGGAAATCGGAGGCAGAGAAGCTGAGAGTCTACCCAGCATGAGCTTGAGGTGGGAACGGACAATAGGCACAGAGCCATCCACAGCTGCACTGAAGAAGGAGAGCCAGGGCCATGTCCTGACATCCTATTAGGAAGGCAATTTCTTCAAAGATGCTTTATTCTCACACCACTTCCTTGCCCTGGACTGAACTTTCTCTTACATTCTGGTCCTCCAGGGGAGTTAGAAAACTGAGAGGGTTAATGTGGGTCTCCATAATGCTGCCAGATACATAGGTTAGCCAGCAGCTGGTGACTGAAAACACCTTAGATGGGATTAAAAGCCTTCAAGATATTTCAAACAGTAACTACCTGCTGTGACAGTCAGTAAGGACAATGTGTTATTAGAAGCAGCATCTTGCCAAGTGAGTGAACGGCTGAACCCTTCCAATAGCCAATTAGCAACAGCTAAAAAAAATGTTTTAAGTGTATAGAGATTGAGAATCTCTGCTTAATAAGACCTCTTAGATAGTAATTGTAGTCAATGGACTAAATTCATTCACCAAATATGTTTTGAGAACCTCCCTTATGCCAGGTGGTATTCTCAATGCACATTAGTAAAGAAACAGCAAAAATCTTGTCCTCTTGAAGCTTACCTTCTAATGCAGCTTGTTACCCTCTGGCACTTAATTGTGGCTATCATTTAAATCATAATACTAAATACCCCATCGAAATCAGCATATAAGATAAAGAGGTTATAGCCAGAAAATTACTCTATGACTCAATTTTTTTTTTAATTGCAATGGTGATATTTCAATGGTAGAACTATGAGTGGTTTGTAATTCTTTACTTTTCTGTGTTTCTCACGTTTTCTTTAATATTCATGTATCACTTTTAAGGATAAGGGTGAAATCCAAGCGGCTCTTTGTCTAGCCCAAAACATTTAGATAAGTTTTACAAAAAGCACTCCTAACAGAATAAAAAATATTTTGTACATATATATATGTATATATGTATAAAATCTCATTTCAATATGTAATCAGCGTAAGGTAAAGAAATACTTGCAGCAGGCCTAAGCTTTAGCAGTGAGCAACCTGGAGTTCCGGTTGCAGCACTGCCCTCTTATTAGCTGTTACCTCAGATGGGTCACATTTCTTATCTATTTTATTAGTATCATAATCTAGAAAAATGATGCCAACCCTGACCTGCCAGAGCTGTTGAGATTCAAAAAAAAAAACAATCTGGGTACTTCCATGGTGGTCCAGTGGTTAAGAATCGACCTTGCAATGTAGGAAACATGTGTTGGATCCGTGGTTGGGAAACTAAGAGCCACATCTAGGCAACTAGCAAGAAGCCTGCCAACTGCAACAAAGGCCCCTGCACCACAACTAAGACCTGACACAGCCACAAATTAATGAAATTTTAAAATATTTTTTTAATCTATATAAGCAAATTTGAAACAACGTTCTGCGTGTGGTAAGTGCTCAGTGTTTGCGAGATTGAATTGGAAACGATCCACTAAGACCACCCGTGTACTGCAATTGGGAATATCAAATAGTACGTTGCTTTGGGAAATAGTTTGGCAGATTTCTGAAAAGTTAAGCATACACCTTACCTGCATTCCTACTGTCCCACTCTTAGCAATTTACCCAGGAAGAATGAAAACTTCCACTCAAAGACTTGTGCACAGGTGATCATAGACACTTTAATTGTAGAAGTCCCAAACTAAAAATAACCTAAACGTCCATGAACAGATAAATGGATAAACAGTCTTTGATATAACCATCCAATGGAATAGTACTTGCAAATGAGAAGGAATGAACTACAAATACATGCTACAGTATGGATAAATTATGTTTAGCAAAATAGTTATGCTAAATAAATAAGAAATCATTCATCAGATAGTATATACTGTATGTTTCTGTTTGTTAAAAAATTTAGAAAATATGCCAACTAATCTATAATGACTTCATTTGCTTCTTTGGGATGGAGCGGAACATAGGACAAGAAGGGAATGGAAGGGTTGCAGAATGTCAGAAACTTTGGGGTGATGGAAACAGTTCACTATTTTGATTGAGGTGATGGTTATACTTCAAATCTGTATAATTTATTATACATCAATTTCCTCTCAATAAAAAATGTTAAAAAATAAGAAGATTAATCTCAGTACTTCCTTCTCAAGAAGAAGGGAAATCTATCCCCTTTTTAAATCAGTCTTAGAGTTTCATAAAGGGAATAGTGAATTAAGAGGCCAGTTGATCATGAGAATCCACACAGGTGTTTCCTCATGAGCTGTGAGAATGGATTCACAGCAGGGGAAGAGGTTTAAATTTCTCTCTGTATCCAGTCTGAAGTTATTAAATTTTTAAAGAATAGTATGAATTTCTGTCCAGAATCACAAGATAAAACATGTAAAATGAGGGTGGGGGCCACATTTTTGCCTGTCAAGAACTGGTCTAGTAAGCACAGAAATATAAATGGCTCATCAAAAAATTGATGCCTCGGTATTCAGGAGGCTATTGTATCTGAATGACATTTCAGATGATAAACAGAGATGCAAATGTTAACCATGCTGGTTGATGTGTTTTATTTTTAAGATAAAGCAATGATATTAATGTCACAGTTAAATGTAAAATAGTCAAAGTAGAATCTCTTTTTTTTTTTTTTTTTACTGTAAAGACTAACTGGTTTTGCCAGGATTAGCAGTGACAAATATAAATAATAAATTCCAGGAAGTAGCAAATGAATTTCAGTACCAAAGTAAAGGACTGGATTAAATAAATGAACACTCTAACACCCAGAGTCAGAAAGAGAAAATTTGTGCTGAGAGATTAAAGGATATGATTTTGTTTCAGACTTGTCTGGTGCCCGGGGATGAACCCTAGGAGCCCTAAGATAGAACCAAGAATTTGGGGCAGTTTTGCCAAGTGTTGTTGAGCATTTGAAAAGATAGAGATATTATTCATTAGTGGGATACCTTGGCATTATTTAAAAATCACTTCGGGTTTTGTTTNTAAGGTTCCAACATACAAATGTGGAGGGGCACACTTCCAGTCTACAGTACCTTGGCCCTCCGCCGCTGTCATGAAGCCCCATTTACCTCAACACCTTTGTTACCTTGGCCCAGTTCTCAATTTCTTGCCTCTGGCACCACTCTGGCTCTTTTAAACACCCCAGAGACCTGGTCCAGTCAGTTCCCACCTGAACCAAGTTATTAATTGGCTTCCAAGCAGCTCTCTTCCAAAGGAACTCACTGACCTATGCTAATTACTCGACCACACTTGGACGACATTGTTTATTTCCTTGTGTTCTGAAATATGGAGGGCATACCTCCTATGTGCTGACTGTCCTCCAGCTCTTTCTAAAAATGGGGCAGATATCCTTCTGCATCCCCTCCTTCTTTGGTCACCTGCTTCTATGCCTGTCACGAATGAATATATTCTCTCAGTTGACAGCTAACTCCTTATAAGAACCAAACCACCTCCTCTCAGAACTGTCTGACCCCAATAACCAACCCTCAGAGATAGGCTTTAAGCACATAGGCTCTTCACTGCCCTTTCAGAATTTCAGAGATGGCCTTTTTGTGTGCTTCCAGCTACAACGTCAGTGAGAAAGCAGGGTCAGTGAGTGTCACGGTGCAGAGGACGGGGAACCTGAACCAGTACGCCATTGTCCTGTGTCGCACGGAGCAAGGCACGGCCACCTCCAGCTCCCGGGTGGGCTCCCAGCCGGGACAGCAAGACTATGTAGAGTATGCTGGCCAGGTAGGTGGGCATGGGGGCCTCAGACTCCTGGACCGCCAGTGGGCTGCAGCCAGGCTGGGAGGTGGCTATCGTCAGCTGTGGTAGTTTCCCCCTTGTTTACCCCAGTTCCCTGCCCAATTGCACCCTTCCTCGGGTCACTGTGCTGCACTGTCTTCCCACAGTGCTCTCTCCTTCACAGTCTGTCTAGTCCCTGCTACAGTTTTAACTGCTGTCCAGCTTCTCTATCTTCACATTTTGCTTCATGACCAAGAAAAGTCTCCCAGGCACCATGTTGTGCACTCAGCCTCTGATAGCCTAACTGTTCCTCCCTACTTCTCCTTACCCAAAGGGTAGGGAGACTAGTTGGGGAGCTCTTGGAATCAGCCATGTGAGAGATGAGCTTCATTTAGAAAGTGAAGGTGGAGTTTTCAATTAACGAATACACACTACTATACATATAAAATTGATAACCAACAAAGACCTGCTGTATAACACGGGAACTATATTTAGTATTCTGTGACAACTTATAAAGGAAAAGAATCTGAAAAGAAGAGATATATACGTATCACTGAATCACTTTGCTGTACACCTGAAAAGAGCACAACATTGTAAACCAACTATACTCCAATAAAACAAAGTGAAAGTGGAAACAAGTGGGTGGATTCAACAGACCAGTAAGAACTGATAGGATTCAGCAGTGGGTTAGAGAGTGGACAGAAGGGAGAGGTGGATGGTGATGCCTTTGCTGGGAGGGCATACCAAATAGGAGCAGGTCTGGCGAGGGGCTGATCTTGATTCTGCTTTGGACATGTTGAGTGTGAGTTGCCTTAGAGAAAATCAGTTGGCAGCTGTTTGGGTTTGTAGGAGTGCAGATACACACATATGTGTGCATGCGTGCACACACACACACACGCATTTGCACATCTCTATGTGATAGCAGTGGTAGCAGTGGTAATTAGTGCCTGGGTGTGAATGAAGGAGAAAAAAGAAAAAGTGAAAGCAAAAGAGAAAAGAGGACATAAATAATAAACTCCTTGGCGGCAAGACGCCCTCTACCTGTCAGATTTAAGTATTGTACAATACCTGGCGCACTTATTAGGTATTTATTAAGTGTTTTTTTAAAAGCAGTTTCATGATTCTTATGGCAGCATGAATCCTTGTAAAGAGAAGTGGGCTCTCTTTCTGAAGCATTTCAGCTGGACTAAGCTAATGCCTCTTGCATCGTTTTTTTTTTCATTTTTACTGAAATGTAGTTGATCTAAAATGTGTGTTAGTTTCAAGTGTACAGCAAAGTGATTCATATATATATTCTTTTTCAGATTCTTTTTCATTATAGATGATTACAAAATATTGAGTATAGTTCCCTATGCTATCAAGTAGGTCCTTGTTATCTTATATATGTCAGACACAGTCGTGTCTGACTCTTTGTGACCCCTTGTACTATACAGTCTATGGAATTCTCCAGGCAAGAATACTGGAGTAGGTAGCTATTCCCTTCTCTAAGAGATCTTCCCACCCCCTGGACTGAACCCAGGTCTCCTGTATTGCAGGCAAATACTGGAGTGTGTATCCTATCCCTCCTCCAGTGGATCTTTTCAACCCAGGAATTGAACTGGGGTCTCCGGCGTTGCAGGCGGATTCTTTACCAGCAGAGCTATCAGGGAGGCCCTGATATCTTATATATAGTAGTGTGTGTATTTTAACCCCAAACTTCTAATCTATGTCAAATTTAAATGAGAAATTGCAATAGATCAGATAAGCTAAGGAATCTTTTAGCAAAATAATAATAAAGAGCACATACTTGTGTTTTTCAGAGAATGACAACAGGCAGTGTGTTCTAGACCTAAATACAGACCTTTGAGTGTTTCATTTAGCTGGGAGCATTTTAAAACGTGGATCTTAGTAAAACTTAATTTGATACATTGATTAGATGTGGAATAGTACATTTTTATTGATGAAAAGCATGTGTTTTTCAGATTTGTGTGACCTCAGAGGTTTAGGACTAATTTTTACACATTTTAGCTATTTCACAAAATGCAGTCCAGGCCCACTGGCTGTCCACTCGGTTTTAGACTGACCCATAACCCTGGTTCCATGTGTAGGTTTTGAGCATCATCTTTTTTATAAAGACAAAGTAAAACCAGAAGAAATCCCTATAAATTCACAATTGCATGCATATAAATTAATTTTTCTATTTTATATCAGGCTAAGTTAATTCACATTATGGATCTATTACATCTAAATGGGAAAGGATGTAATAGTAAAGTGAAAATTCAGTCTGGCCTGTTCATAATGTGACTTTCTCTGAATTCAAACTCCATAATTCAGTGCACTGAGATTCTATGTCAGTTTTGATTATATGAGTAATATGGTGATAATGATAATATCTTGCACTTGTTCCATGCTTTAAAGTAAAGTGAGTGCCTTCATTTTACATTGTCTCATTTAGCTCTCCCAGTAAGTATGTGAAATAGACATATTGTTGTTATTTAGCCAATGGCGAATCTGAGGTTTGTGAAGTTTTATAGCCTAACCCAGCTTGGAAGTAACAGAGCCAGGACTTGAGGCCAGAATTTCACACTCCAAGTTCAAAGATCTTTCCAGTTAAACTTGCCACAAATAGAAGGAGAAGTGAGTAATCAAACGACTTGTGCTGTGACTTTCCTGGTGGTCCAGTGGCTAAGACTCCATGCTTTCAATGTAAAGGGCCTGGGTTCCATCTCTGGTCAGGGAACTAGATCCCACATGCCAAAACTAAGAGTTCACTTGCCACAACTAAAAGATCCCCTGTGATGCAACCAAGACCCAGCACAACCAAATTAATAGGAAAGCAATTTTTTTAGGTATTAAAAAAAATGACTCTTGCTGTCCCAGCTGAGTTAATAAAATAGGATATGAATAGTTACCTACATGGTTTTCTACATTTACCACATGGTAGGAGACATCTCTTCCTTCCATGTCTGTATACAGTGAATCAGCCCCAGTGTGCAGAGGTAGAATGGGGAGAAGTGATATAGTAGGAGGGATTGGCTGGAAGAACCAGTGGCCTGCCCACTGGACTTGGGTCCTCTTTTTTCCCATGATGCTCTTGGGGAGCGGAGCGGGGGAATCTGAGGCACAGCTTATCTCCTTCTTGTTTCTTTTGTGACAGGTGCAGTTTGATGAGCGAGAGGACACCAAGTCCTGCACCATCGTCATCAACGATGACAATGTGTTTGAGAACGTCGAGAGTTTCACCGTGGAGCTCAGCATGCCAGCGTACGCCCTACTAGGGGAGTTTACCCAGGCGAAGGTCATTATCAATGACACTGAGGACGAGCCCACATTAGAGTTTGATAAGAAGACCTACCGGGTCAACGAGAGTGCTGGCTTTCTGTTTGCACCTATTGAAAGAAAAGGTCTGTTGGTGCCCAAGGCGGCAAGGAGCTGTAATAATAGCTAACGTTTATTCTCTCCCTTTCACATGCCACGTGCTCATGTACCATGTTAACTCACGTGTGGGGACGCATCACGGGTTATCAACTCACTTCAATCCCCAATAACCATCCTCCCTAGAGTGAGTTCTACAGACGTCTTCTCCGTTGAAGTTGTTTGCATGCCCATTTATTCTTAAGTGGGACCAGAAGGCTAGTTACATTTGGCCTTGCAAATGACTCCTGAACTCAGAGTTCTTAATCAGTCACCCAGTCCAAAAATATTTAGTAGCCTTGGTCAAGGCAGTTCCAGTGTGCAAGAACTGGCTTCCTGTCTTACTTCTTGGGAGACTGAAAATGTATTTAAAGATTTCCCCACGTGAATGTCACATGCAGAGCTCAGGTTGAGAAATTAATCATGTATGAGAAATAAAGGGTATCAAGAGAAAGATCATACGGCTTTATGATTGTGAAATATTGCGACTTTAATAACACGTGGAAATTGAGGGAGGGGCTATATGTATATGGATTTTTGGTTCACTTTGCTGTAGAGCAGAAATGAACACAGCATTGTAAAGTAATTACAGTCCAATAATAATATTTAAAAACAAATTTTTTAAACACATGGAAATTAGATCCCTATTCAAAGCCACAACCAAACTGTAAGTGATGATGTCAGGTATTTTGTTGCATCTGCTGACGGTGTTAGTGTGGCCAACACTACAGGTAACACCAACCCTTGGTAATGCCACTCAGAGGACAGGTAAGTCTTGTTGGTTGCTCTGGGTCAGCCAGCTGAGCCCAAATAGCCTATCACTCAGGTAAGTGGCAGCGCTAATAAGAAAAGCCATTTGTTCAGAGAGGTAGGGTTTTTTGTTTTGTTTCGTCTTCCTTTTTTTTTTGTTAAACAGGCTTGTTTCTCCCTGGGAACTAAAGTGCAGAAGTTTATTCAGAAAGGCAGTGAACTGTGCTCACAGCACTTGAGTGCTATGTATATGCTATGCTCATAGTAATTGTGTCTTCAGGACACAATTACTTTTCTACGTAAAGTACCAAATATGTCTCTTCTCCCTCCGCCTGCTGTGGTCTTAGATGGCGGGCAATGAGTCTTGTGAATTAATAAAGCACGAAATCCACAGAATAGGAAATCCACTCCAGGTTGTTTGGTGAAGGATCTGGGATATGTGAAATCCTCAAGTGGTTTAGACCACAGGCTTAAGACACTGCAAAGCAGGGACATTTCCTGTTAGAGCTTGGATGGAATATGTCAAAAAGAATAGTACCCATCACAGTTACCAGAGATGTTAAAACCTGAGAAATGCTCATTCAACTGTTTTGGTGTTCTTGCCATTTGTGTTTCAGGGGATTCAAGCAGCATCGTATCTGTGATTTGCTACACAGTCCCCAAGTCAGCTATGGGCAGTAGCCTCTATGCTCTAGAATCGGGCTCTGATTTTAAATCTAGAGGGATGTCTGCCGAGAGTCGAGTGATATTTGGGCCCGGTGTCACCATGTCCACCTGTGATGTCATGCTCATTGATGACAGTGAGTACGAAGAGGAAGAGGAATTTGAGGTTGCCCTGACAGGTGCTTCCGACAATGCCCGCATCGGAAGGGTGGCGTCTGCCAAGGTGCTCATTGCTGGTCCCAACGATGCTTCTACTGTGTCCCTGGGCAACACAGCTTTTACCATCAGCGAGGATGCAGGTAATGGAGAGCATCTCTGGGCTCCCCTCACTCATCTCCTATCCCTTCCTTAAATAGTCTCCTCTTAGTTTTGAGAATGCCCTTAGGACATTGAGAATGCCATTCCTCAGTTACACCGTTGTCAGTCTGAGGCAGGTAATCCTCAGCATCAAAACCAAGAATGAAAGATAGTGAAGGTTAGGGAACTCCATTCACTTATCTTGCTCTGCTGACTGGTCGCAGGGAGAGACCTGACTTAAAGCTCAGTGGCTGACCTCTGTGGTCCAAAGGGAGGGTGTAGTGCTAAACATTTGGCATGTGAAGGAGGGGGATGTGACCTGTTGAAGATGGAGGTAAACTATTTAGTGTACTGCAACCGCCATAACAAATAAATTCAGAATTGCAGTGTTTTAACAATGGAACTCTCATTCCTATAACAGCCCAAGGCAGTCAGTGGGCAGATTTCTTCCACCCAGGTCTCTTCCCTCTTTGGGCTCCTCAGGGATCTCAAAGTCTTCCGCATATTGTTGACAGACATCCTGCTATTGATAGAGTCTGTGGTTGTGCTGAGCACCTGCTAAGTGATCAAGACCTTGCACCTCTTTGAAGGTGATATTCTTAGCAATAGTAAAAACTAAGATTTTGGAGTATTTACTGAATGCCATCCACCGTGCCATGTGCATGGCATTCTTTCTTATTTATAGAGAAGAGCAAATGGAGTCCCAGAGAGGTGAAATAAATCATCAAAGACCAGCTAATATGACAGAACTGTATTAGAACCCAGACCTTTCCATTATACCGTGTTCCCTTCCCCATACAACAAATGCCCAGCCATGACTACTTGTCACCTCATGGCTAGTGGCTCGAAAAGTACAATTGATGGACTTGTCACGTAGCTTTTCTCTGACCTTGATTGCGAAAACAGCTAAAAATTTACATGCATATCAGTAGGGCCCTACAAAGTATGTTGTCACAGCGGCCAGAAGATGAGCTTCTTCCTGAGATAAGCAATAAGCACATATGGTTTAAGTAATGATGTGTGCAGCACTCAGAATAGGGAAATCACCCAGTTAGGAACATTTAATTAGGGGCATTCAGCTCCAGGCCTCATAGAGTCCCCTAGCTGGTTCTTCCTTAATTGGCTATTTTCTAGCTCATCCTTGAGGCCCTCGTCTCCGAGTTTCTTCTCCATAAATAGGCTTAAGGTGTTTTTCAGTGGACCCTCCCCTCTTTGTTGTTGTTCAGTTGCTCAGTCGTGTTCGACTCTTTACCATCCCATGGACTGCAGCACACCAGGCTTCCTTCTCCTTCACTATCTCCCAGAGTTTGCTCATACTCGTGTCCTTTGAGTCGGTGATGCCATCCAACCATCTCATCTTCTGTTGTCCCCTTCTCCTTCTCTTTTCAATCTTTCCCAGCATCAGGGTCTTTTCTAGTGAATTGGCTCTTTGCATCAAGTGGCCAAAGTGTTGAAGTTTAAGCTTCAGCATCAGTCCTTCCAATGAATATTGAGGGCTGATTTCCTTTAGTGGACCATCCCCTCTTAAGTCTATTGTTCTCCTGTGAAGAAGCCACAAAACTGCTTTCCCCTAAAGGCTGTCTTCCTAGCACCACCTCTGTGGGGCCCTCCTGCAGGTCTGCTCTTGAACTTAATATCCATACATCGAGGGATGGTGACACCTCTGGACCTTCAGAGAGTGCACAGAGCGTCACTGGAGGTGGACTAGGCAAGGTGGCAGGATGGAGCTGCTGCGATGAGGGAAGACATTGTTCTGAAAACCACACTCACACTCTGGTTCAAGGCTGACCACTGAAACGTGTGCTTCTCAATTCAGGTACAGTGAAGATCCCAGTCATCCGCCATGGGACTGACCTTTCCACCTTCACGTCTGTCTGGTGTGCCACGCGGCCCTCAGACCCAGCTTCTGCCACCCCAGGAGTTGACTACGTTCCCAGCTCTAGGAAGGTGGAGTTCGGACCAGGTGTCACTGAGCAGGTGTGCATGCAGAGGTCAAAGGCCAGATGGGTTCATGTCATCTCTAGTCTGCTCTGCAAAGTCTCTTGAGGACTCTAAAATATTGAAATATTACTGTCTTCCCTTTCTTCAGACATCTTCCCTTTCAGATGTTTAGAAAAGCTTATGGGTGATTACACCAAATTATTAGAAGGGATTACCTGTATGGCACAACTGTAGATCCCAAATGTAATATTGTGAAGTGGATATTGTAATTTTCATCTTTTAAATGTGCACTTTGGTTTCCAACTAGGCAGGATGAGACAAAAACTAGCTTTGTCTGTCCTTTCCCTGCTGCTACTGTTAAGTCGCTTCAGTCGTGTCTGACTCTGTGCAACCCCAGAGACGGCAGCCCACCAGGCTCCCCCATCCCGGGGATTCTCCAGGCAAGAACACTGGAGTGGGTTGCCATTTCCTTCTCCAATGCATAAAAGTGTACAGTGAGGTCGCTTAGTCGTGTTCGACTCTTAGCGACCCCATGGACTACAGCCCACCAGGCTCCCCCATCCCTGGGATTCTCCAGGCAAGAATACTGGAGTGGGTTACCATTTCCTTCTCCAATCCTTTCCCTAGCCTTACCCTAATTTGGTAGTGTTGACGTCTGTGTTTCTGAAGGGCTAAATTGCCGTTACTTTCCCATTCACCTCTGGGATGAGGAAAGGGGAGTATAGAAGAGGCGAAAGACTTGTATTTCAGGACCATTGGAGAGTTCAAAAACACAAGCCAACAAATAAACTTAGATCTTTGANCTTACCCTAATTTGGTGGTGTTGACGTCTGTGTTTCTGAAGGGCTAAATTGCCGTTACTTTCCCATTCACCTCTGGGATGAGGAAAGGGGAGTATAGAAGAGGCGAAAGACTTGTATTTCAGGACCATTGGAGAGTTCAAAAACACAAGCCAACAAATAAACTTAGATCTTTGACAAACTCTCCAAATGCCGTTTTCAGTTTAATATCCAGCATCACGGATTTAGGGTAGAAACTGCACTTGATTGATTTCAAATGTCTAGAGAAAAAACACCTAGGATATGTGATAAATAGATTATCATTTTATGGATTTTAAAAATTTACTTTAAGACCAACAGAGGAATGCAAGTTGTTACTTTTGTCCTAATCTCCCAAAGGCAAATAAGTGTTGGGTGGTGAGTATTCTGTAAGATTTGTTTTGATTTTTCCTCTCTTTTTTAATTAGAAAAAAAAAGTTATGGAGGGGTATGTGCTAAGTCAAGGTGTAGTTGACATATAACATTATATAAGATTCAGGTATAAATATAATGTTTCAGTATTTGTAAATATTGTAAAATGAACACCACAATAAGTCTAGTTAACATCCTGATTTTTCTCCTAGTATTGCACCTTGACCATCTTGGATGACACTCAGTATCCAGTAATTGAAGGGCTGGAGACATTTGTGGTTTTCCTCAGCTCCCCACAAGGGGCCGAACTGACCAAACCCTTCCAGGCTGTCATTGCAATTAACGACACATTCCAGGATGGTAAGAGATTGGGGTTACCAGCTGGTGGCTCAGATCAGATTTCTATTATTTCCTTAACATCCACATACATAACATTGGAACTCATTTCACATTTTCACTCAAGAAATGTGTGTATATGTGTGTGTGTGTATGAGTACATGCGTGTGCACATTTTTACATAGAAATATGGGGCAGAAATAATCAGTCATGTTCCTGGCACTCTGCTAGGCACACATGGGGATATTGCACATTGTCACCACTTTAAGTGAGTATCACAATAAAGCAAGTCAGATGAATTTTTTGGTTTCCCAGTGTATATAAAAGTTTACACCATACTGTAGTTTATTAGGGGCTTGCATTGTGTCTAAAAAACAAATGTACCTTAATTTTAAAATATTTTATTGTTAAAATGCTATTCATCTTCTTAGCCTTCCGCAAATCATAATCTTTCCTTCAGTAGAAACATCAAAGATCACTGATCACAATCACCATAATGAATATAATAATAATGAAAAAGTTTGNAAGTTTACACCATACTGTAGTTTATTAGGGGCTTGCATTGTGTCTAAAAAACAAATGTACCTTAATTTTAAAATATTTTATTGTTAAAATGCTATTCATCTTCTTAGCCTTCCGCAAATCATAATCTTTCCTTCAGTAGAAACATCAAAGATCACTGATCACAATCACCATAATGAATATAATAATAATGAAAAAGTTTGAGTATTGGGAGAATTACCAACATGGAACATAGAGACACAAAGTGAGAAAATGCTGTTGGGAAAATGGCATCATAGACTTGTTCAACACATGATTGCCACAAATCTTGGATTTGTCAAAAATACAGTTTCTACAAAGGGCAGTCAAGTGAAGGACAATAAGATGAGGCATGCCTGGTTGGGCTGTGTCCTCAGAAGCTCAAGCTCTAGTTGGGGGAATCAGACCCTGAGACAGAAAAAGTAGAATATATTGTGATAAATGACCGAATAGTGTGATAAATCTAGTAGTGTATGGGAGAGGGGGCTGAATCGTAACTAAGTGTGGAAGAATCATAGATTTCACAAAGGAAGTGATATTTAACCAGAGTCTTTAGGTGTGGTAGGAGTTTATCTAATGGATAATNTTGCAAAGAATCAGACAAAACTGAGCGACTAAGCACACACATGCTTGTTAGTTCACTGAATTTCCTCTTACAAGAATCTATTATTTCTAACCTTTGTTACTTATTTTATTGTATTGCTATCTCTTTCTTACTGATTTGCAGTAGTTTCTTGTGTACTCTAAATATTCTTAATATTAATAATTCTAAATAGTAATATTAATCCTTGCCAACTTTAGACATTTTAGCTTCTGTAAGCAGTTTCCTTTTCTGTCTCTCATCTACTACCTTTGACCTTGGTGTTCTTAGTTGAACAGAAATCTTCATTTTGATATAATCAAGCATGTGAAGTTCAGTTCAGTTCAGTTCATTTGCTCAGTTGTGTCCGACTCTTTGTGACCCCATGGACTGCAAGCATGTGAAAGTTTTGCCTTATGATTAGTTCTTTTGAAGTTTAGCATAAGAAGACTTTACCCATCCCAGGTCACCCCAGATTCTTCCTCCATCCTTTACCACCAAAAGAAAATAATAGTTTCCTTCTCTGAGCCTCTCAAGTCTTTTACACATGCATGACTCATAAAACCCCCGTCTTAGTTTTGTATTTTATGGGAATTTTACTGGTGGCAGGTTGAAACACATATTAAAACACACACACACATAAGTACTGTAAATACAAGCTTCAGCTTTGAGTCTGCATGTCTGTATTTGTTTTCAATTCAAAAGAGGATTCTCTGCCTATCCAAGAGGCAGTTTGTAATTTAATAAAATCATAAAGAAAATACAGCTTAGTAGTCTAGATGTTACCCACATGGCAGCCTATTCATAAGCACTTTTTGGAATCTTCATCTCCTTCATCGTTCTGAGCAATGTCTTTGGAACTTGTCATTTACTAGAATGTCCTTTTAATTTATTTTTAATTGCAGAATAATTTTTTTACAGTGGTTTCTGCCATAGAGCAATGTGAATCAATCATAAGTATACATTATATCCCCCCATCCTGCACCCTCCAGGAGGAAAGGGTAGGATGAATTGAAAGGGTAGCATTGAAACATATTTATTACCATACATAAAATATATAGCTAATGGAATGTTGCTGTATAACACAGGGAGAATGTCTTTTATTTTTAAGATATACTGAAGAGTCATTACTAAATTCATGCTTTCCATAAAGAAATTCTTACTGTAAGAAAAATGTGAGAGGGATAATAAAAGCATTCTTCAGGAACTTAAAACCAGGTTAGCAAACCACAAGTAAATGTTCACAGAGCTAGTCTCCCTCCGTCTAGTATGATTTAGGAGGTGTGACAGTGAAAGCTCCATATCCACATATCCTATGTGATATGGTAGCATAGTGAGTTTAAGATCAGCCAACTAAAAATAATCACACTTCATATCATATGACCATGCTATCAAGGCTGCTCTGTTGTTGTGACCTTATTTTACATTTCCCCAAGAAGACAGTCCTCAGTAGAGAATATTCGGTTTGGGAAGCATTTGATTTCTTTCCATCCAACAGGGATTTAGATTGTGTTCTCAGGCATTCAGTTCTCAGCAGTTTTCAAGTGAGACACCATTTGGCCTCTCTTTATAGAGTTCTGCAGCTTTTAAAGGTGTCTTTAGCCTAACAGGAAGCTTTTCTGACTTCCTTATAAGACTCCTCAATTTTCACAAAGGAAAAAGAACATTATTCACCTCTCCAGGAATTCTAATCCATATGTTAAACCCTCACCATCAGAAATCTACCTATCATAACATGTACAAGGGTACAGATGAGTCCAGGCAAAATGTGGGGAAGCACACAAATGTTCTCCAAATGCTTTTCAGTGACTCATTTTATTGCTCTAGTTTTTCATAACTTATGACCAATAATTCAAAATGGTTTGGAATGTTGAATACAAAGCTCCACATATAAGGAGGTCCATCCAGGCATGACTGTTAAGACTTAAATATTCTATTTTATAAATGGCTGGAAATCTTTTGAATTTGCGTTGGCTCTTTGATGCTGCAAAGAAGAAAAATTACTTTCCAGGGAAAGGTGAGCAAATAATTGATACCTCGCTGCAAATTTTAATCTTTCTTGTGCCCTTGGCTCTAGATGAAGAACTGTTCTGTCTATATCCACGATGACTCCATGTTTGAGCCTGAGGAACAGTTCAGGGTCTACCTCGGCCGTCCTCTTGGGAACCACTGGAGTGGAGCCAGAATTGGAAAGAATCACATGGCCACCATCACCATATCTAATGATGAAGACGGTAACAGGAAATTGCCTTTAGTTTCTCTTAGGTTGATGGGACTTGAACTGACGTTTCATAGTACTGTTTCAATGGAATTATATGTGTTTTGAAAAATGAAAGCACTGTAAAAATGTCTAATGGTAACAGTTGGAGTATTAATAAAAGAAAAACAGTCTTGGAATATTTATAGGAAACAATTATAATCCAGTTAGAAAAAAACAATGTTGGCAGCAAGGGATCCCTTCCACAGAGCTCCAATTTTTGTTGACTGTAATTTTTTTTTAATTTAAATTGAAAGTTTTTAAACATACAGTTTTAACTGGATGTTTATTTGGGCTTTTTTGTTCCTGCTGTATGACATGTAGACTGTTAGTTCCCTGACCAGGGATTGAAACCACAGCCCCTGCATTGGAAGCAGGGAGCCTTAACCACTGAACCACCAGGGAAGTCCCAGAGCTCCAGTATTTTTAATCACATTGTTCCCTAGCACATCACCAAGACATAAGGAATGAGTGTGGTTAAGAGCTAGGACAGAAACACTAGGACAAACACAGAATAAAAACTGTTTTAAGTCCCAACAATTCAGGAGCAGGGCTGGAAATACAATCAGAGTCAGTTGAATCCAATGAACTGATTTAAAACACTGCCACCTTCCTGGAAAAGTCTAATTTCTCAGTTTTATTCTCTCTAATTGATTTGGCCTACTAACCTAAAAATACTTAAATTCTCTAGTCAAGTGCTAGCAAAGAATGACCCAGGCACCAAAGAAAACAAAATCTGTTTTAAATAGAGACATAGCTGTTTTATTAAAATTGATATTTTAATGAATGAACAATAATATTACAACTAGTAATAGCTTTTTATTGAATACTGACTATATACCAAGAACTGTTATAGGCATATTATTTTTTAAAAAACCTTTTTTTAATCCTGACAGTAACCTTTTGAGGTAGGTGTTATTATCCTATATTATAGGTGAAGAAATTGAACCCCAGCAAAGTTATCTTATTTATGCTCCGAGTTTCATAGCTGTAAGCAACAAAACTGCATGTAAAACCTTATTTTATCAGATTCTAGAATCTACACAAGAGTCAGTAAGACTCTGGGTTTTTAATGTAAAATAGAGACTAACTTGAATTGGGGGAAAAAAATTAAAAGCCAGCCTTGAAGTTGAATTAGCCTTTTACTGAAGGAGACAGGTTCAGATCTGCAGTGAACCCCTCCTGTTCACACAGTACTTAGATTGTACTCAGCCCAGTACTTAGGCTCAGAGGAGTCACCAGTTCACACTGTCACAGTGACACACTTCAGTCTCAGAGAGCATACACAGTAAAATTACAAAGTCTCAAATGAGACGGATCTTTGACAATTAGGAAGAATGGATTTTCTGAGAGAGAAGAGGGAAGTGAACATAGAGACACCAGACATTTCTGGAAAAGTCTATGATGTGTTTTAGAGGGTATAAGGTTTGTAATTGCTCCCGATTTTTGTCTCTTCTTATCTCACTGTTTCCACCAGTACCTCATTGCCCTTCCCCTTGAGAACATAATACAAAGGAAGGCATGGTTAAACTCTAAAAAAAACAATGATTCATTTCACAGCAGTGAGGGTAGTACTTCAAATCAGATTGTGTTCGGAAATCCTGTGTTTCTGAATTATTGTTGTAGCAGCCACTAAAACTACTCACTCTTTTTTTCTTACCTTTTTATTTTGTATTGAGGTATAGCCAATTAACAGCGTCGTTTCCAGTGAACAGCGAAGGGACTCAGCCATACATATACATGTATCCATTCTCCTCCAATCCCCACTCCCATCCAGGCTGCCATATAACATTGAGCAGAGTCCCCTGTGCTATACTCTAGGTTAGCTTGTTGGTTACCCATTTTAAATGTAGCAGTGTGTACATGTCAATCCCAAACTCCCTAACTACCCCTTCTCCCCATCCTGCCCACCTGGCAACCATAAACTGGTAAAACTACTCATTCTTAACTAACCTGTGATATTTATAGATAAAGCTAAGGGTGGGGGAAGGTGAAAGCAGTGGGAGGGAGGATCCAGGAGAGGGAGATGAGAGATAGATTTGGTAAATGTAAGCAGTATATAAATGAAATTCATATCTCATAAATGAGAAATAGTTGGTTCATACAATCAGTCAATAGATATTTATCAAGGGCTTACTCTGTCTCGGTCCCTTGATAAATTGTGCAGATTTTAAAACATGCTGTGAGCTATAAGGCCTAGATGGAAACTTGGATAGCATGCATTTCAAAGTGCTTAAAAATGTTTCCTCCACTGCACTCTTTTTAATAAGAAATATGTGAGAAACAGCTCCTGTAGAATCACAGATGAATTCCTTTTTCCAAAGTATTGCTTAGGGGTAAATACAGATTGATTTTTATGACTGCAAGCTATTTTGCCTTTTGTACTGTTAACTAGTGTGAAAAATTCCCGCTTGTCATTATAAAATGTTTTCATGGGAGTTGGAATTCTTTTTCACTTTTCTAACTTGCTCTTGTTTTCCTAACCTTGTTTCCTTAGCCCCTACCATTGAGTTTGAAGAAGCTGCATACCAAGTCCGGGAACCCTCAGGGCCAGATGCCACTGCCATTCTGAACGTCAAGGTGATCCGCAGAGGGGATCAGAACAGAACATCCAAGATTCGCTGTAGCACACGGGATGGGTCAGCCCAGTCTGGTGTGGATTATTACCCAAAGAGCCGAGTCTTGAAGTTCAGTCCTGGTAATTGAATGCCAATCCCAATTAGTAGGTCTTCCTTAAAGTGTTAATCGATTAGTTGTGTCTGACACTTTGCAACCCCATAGACTATAGCCCACCAGGCTCCTCTGTCCATAGAATTTCCAAGGCAAGAATACTGGAGTGGGTAGCCATTTCCTTCTCCAGAGGGTCTTCCTGATCCATGTATCAAACCTAGGTTTCCCGCATTGTAGGCAGATTCTTACTGTCTGAGTCACCAGGGAAGCCCCATAGGTATTACTTAAGAGAGAGGCTAATATCTTATGTTTGAAGGAAAAAATAAGCAGAAAATTTAAAATATATATATTTCCAATAGCATGAAGTACTTAGTAAGCACACATTTGAGGTTGTAGGAATCTTAACATTTTTTAATTAGTAAAATTGGCATAGGATAAGAAAAAAAAAGAAGTGCCTTACTTCAGGGCATCCTAGGCATTTTGGATCATTTAAAAGGATTTTTTCTTGCTGTTGTTAGCCTATGATTTGGTTGAGCAATGGGAGCACCTGAGTTTTTAAAAATATATGTGATGCCATCATTCAGCAAACATCGGTACAGACCATTGTGCTGGGCCCTCGGGGCTTCCTCAACCCAGAAGGCACAATCTCCATGTTCAAATGGCTTGACATCTACTAGGCGATGCTATGAAGATGAGTCATGGAAGAGAGAAAGATGAGATTCTCACAACCAGCTGTTTAATTGTTTGAGGTGTTTCCTTAATGGAAGGAATGAGACAAAAAAGGAGCTGACTTTTACCGTAGACTTTTCTCCAAAACTTTCTGAAGCAATATAAGGTGAAAAGGCTGGGGTACAGCCTGGCACTGTGATGTAGCCAGAAGTGGGCAAAAAGTGGTAGAAGCCCTCTTCGGAGATGACGTGGCAAGAGGAGGGAGGAAATGCCTCCCTTGGAGATGGAGGGGTGTCTCTGTAAGTCTCCATCACCCCACAGAGCTTCAGAGGGCTTTCTGCTCCATCCCTTGTGCATCTGGCTAGTGTTTACAGGGAGGGTAGGTGCCCTTCCTCCATATCCTCACAAGGACCTCTCCTCCGAGTGTCTTAGCTTCTTTCTCTTCTGCATAAGGATCTGGGGGAAAGGCAGGTCCTAGAAGTAAACTAGCCTAGGTGTNCATCACCCCACAGAGCTTCAGAGGGCTTTCTGCTCCATCCCTTGTGCATCTGGCTAGTGTTTACAGGGAGGGTAGGTGCCCTTCCTCCATATCCTCACAAGGACCTCTCCTCCGAGTGTCTTAGCTTCTTTCTCTTCTGCATAAGGATCTGGGGGAAAGGCAGGTCCTAGAAGTAAACTAGCCTAGGTGTCTATAGGAGAAAGAAGGTCATCTTGACCACCGCCAGGGATAGCTGCACCCTCATAGAATCACTTTATAGAAAACATGGGGATTTCTGAGCTCTAACCCTCCCCATCCCATGCTGGCAAACTGTCATATTGTCGTCTTGGCAGAGAATGGCCCTGTAGGTAACCTTTGAGCCGTCACTTCCCAGGAGACAGCTTTGAAGGGTGTCTGGTGTGTAAGCACTCACTGCCACACAGGGGCTTGATCCTAAGTGTAAAGGGGAACGAAAAATTAGGCCAAAAAAAAAAAAAACATAACCAAGGTGGAGTATTTTTTAGATCATAGATTTTTATTACCACCAGCTAGTATCAGGCAGGGGCCATTAATTCTTATGTGGTGTTGAATAGTAAATCTGTAGGACTGAGCCTTCACCACAGGTGGAATTTTACCTATAAAACCGATCCCTCACTGGAGATGGGGCTAAAGTGATTAGCAGCCACTGCATTGATAGACATCCTCTGAGAAGAAAGGGCATATTTCAACATGAAGCCTCAGCAGTGCCAACCTGCACTCTTCAGTGGGTCACTGATGAGGACCTTTGCTCCCTTTGTTCTGTCCTTGGCAAAGGTGTGGATCACATCTTCTTTAAAGTCGAGATCCTGTCCAATGAAGACCGGGAGTGGCATGAATCATTCTCCCTAGTCCTTGGCCCGGATGACCCCGTGGAAGCAGTTCTTGGCGACGTGACCACGGCCACAGTGACGATTCTAGACCAGGAGGCAGCTGGGAGTCTCATCCTGCCAGCACCGCCCATTGTAAGTCTTGTGACCCAAAGGACGGTTGCTTCTGTCTTAGGCATTATATGAGAACTTGAGAGAAGCAGGACCACCAGGACTGCTCGGTCCCCTGCCCCAAACCCCTCACTCCCATCACCTCCAGGGTCATCTGGTAACGTCTGGTGACATCTGTGGTTATCGTGACTGCCACACTGGGTGCTTCTAGGATCTAGGGGATGGAAGTCAGGGCTGCTGCTGAACATCCTACACACAGTACACAGGACAGTCCCCCTCCTCACAACAAAGAGTTGCCTGGCTCAAAAGTCAGTAGTGCTAAAGAGGAGAAACCTTGTTTCCACATAAGAGTGAGACCAAACTATGTTGAGACCTTCGTCTGACAAGGAAAGTACAATACCATTGATCTTCTCATTTCTTCGGTGAGCCCTAGAAGAGTAAAAACGGAATATTCCCCCATATCTATTATCCTACATACTCACCATGGGCATAGAATTAAGTGTCTATGGTGGAGCTGTACCACCATGTTTCCCAATTTGGGGATGAACAGAACGGATGCACCGGCATCACAGTTAGGAGGAAAACTCACAGGTTGCCACGAGTCCCTCGGTCATGTCCGACTCTTTGCAACTCCATGGACTGTAGCCCGTCAGGTTCCTCTGTTTGTGGGATTCTGTAGACAAGAATACTGGATTCCCTTCTCCAGCGGATCTTCCTGACCTAGAGATTGAACTAGGTCCCCTGCATTGCAGGTGGATTTTTACTGTCTGAGCCACCAGGGAAGCTCCCANTATGAGAAAAGATAATACAGTGTGACAGAAAGAGGACTAGGCTAGTACCCCAACAACCTGTTTACAAACCTTGATTCTGCCTGTTCCGAACTATGTGATATTAAGTGTTTACTTCACCTTTCTGAGTCTCAGTTTCCTGATCTACAAAATAATACCTCCTTTGCTTAATCCACTTGACAAGGTCATTGCCAGATAGGAAAGTGATTTACAAATGATGAAGTAAGTCAAAGATTCTAGGTAAGTACAAATAATGATTAGTCTCTTTTCACATCGCTTAAATCATTCAATAAGGAGTAGGGTATAAATTCCTTAAGAAAAAAGGACCAAGGGTTCTACCATATTTGTATATCCAACCCAGAGTGGCTGCTACATTGGTGCACACAGTGGGGACCAGTTATTAAATAAAATGAGAGTATTTTTATTAAGTGATCAGTATTTTTCAAAGCCTGGTGGGAAGATATGNCCTTAAGAAAAAAGGACCAAGGGTTCTACCATATTTGTATATCCAACCCAGAGTGGCTGCTACATTGGTGCACACAGTGGGGACCAGTTATTAAATAAAATGAGAGTATTTTTATTAAGTGATCAGTATTTTTCAAAGCCTGGTGGGAAGATATGAAAAGAAGTTCAGAATGTTGTTGCTGTCCTCAGAGAGTTAGAAGACCAGACGCACACCTCTGCCACCATCAGGGAGCCACGCTCAGCAGCGCTTTGCCCACGCTCAGAGAACAGTCCAGTGTTCTGACTCTGCTCATTGCACCAATGATGTTCTTTAGAGAAAGAGCTGGAAGCAGTGGAGATTCAGGCTCCACAGAGCATCTAGCATCCAGCAAGCAACCAATCATTTGTGACTGAAATGAGTGCATTTAATAATTTTGGAAATCAGAAATTTTTTTCAGACTTAATTTTCTCTAGATTTTTCCCTACAAATCCACAGTTTGTTCTCACTTTAACAAATGCCTTGGACTTCCCTAGTGGTCCAGCGGTTGGGAATCCACCTACCTGCCAGGGAGACGAATTCAATCGATCCCTGGTCCAGGAAGATTCCACATGCTAAGGAGCAGCTAAGCCCAAGCATCACAACTGGAGAGTAGCCCCTGCTTACCACAGCTAGGGGAAACCTGTGCTCAGCAATGAAGACCCAGCACAGCAAAAATAAATAAATAAAGTTTTAAAAAGAACTCTCTTGAGTAGGTAGTGGAAGAAAGCTGTTAGACGTACGTGGGAGCCTTTGGAAAACATGGGTCCCTCGTGTCCATTGTCTTTGGCACAGCTTATTCAGAAAGGCTAGATTAATTCTTTCACAACATAACCTAGTTCAAATTTAAATTATCTTTATTATTATTAGAAATGTAAATGACAAGACTTAGCAGCTTATTGTTTCATAAATACCTTGTTCTCTGTTCAACAAACCCATGAAGGGGCAGTTGGTTTGATTTGAGCCAAATATACATTTTTATCAGGTGCCAAGTTTACAATTTTACCTTATATTTCAGTTTGCCTTCTTGTGATGAACTGGTAACTAATCCTCTTATCCCAGCTTCCTCCACTCTGCCTTCATTTCTTCAATTATTTATTTAATACTGTTGTATTGTTTGCATTTTTGTAAGATGCCTCAAATCCCTTCTGAATGAAGTCCATGTATAAATAAATAAATAAAGTCATGGCAGCTAATTTAAAAATTTTAATGGAAAAATCTTCTTCAATTTTTAATGGACTTCAGTGAAAATTGTTTCCATGGTAGAATTTATAAGTTTGTATGACTGCTTTGTGGGAGGTCTACTGCGCACAGAACTGCTAATGAGTTTTTCTTATTATATACTTCCCTATGTCAATGCACTAGTAACCTAGAGAGTTTTGGTGACCTAGGTTACCTCTGCATAGATTGCATTAAGCACTCATGGATTCTGTGTGTCTAGAGCATGAAAAAATCTGTAGAAAGACTTTCAAGGCCAGTAGGTGTTAGAGGCCAAGTTCTCAACTTCAAGTCTGCCATGTCATTGTAACCCTTAGTAGTTAGAGGGGAGTTAAGGAAGGGAATGGCAGTTGGGAGGGAAAAAAACTAAGAACTCTTAGAAAAGAAGTGCCTTTCCTCTCTATCTTGATACCATGCCTTCAGCAAAAGTGACTTAGAGGCAATGAGTCCTGCTGGAAGGGCTGAAAAATCATTAAGAAGTCCTCTGAACCTAATATGTAAATAGAACAAGTGTCATTGGAAATCAATCATCTCTAGTTTCTTGCTCCACATTTGTCTGCTCGCTAGTTACCTGGCTTACCACCCAAGGCTCTAAGTACTCAGTGCTCTGTCCCTGGTGCCTGGCTCCAGGTAGAAAGTCAATACTTCGGTGGTGAATGAATGGATAGGTGGGTAGATCAATGGACACATAGATGGATAAATGGATGGATAATGGAGGTGTGGGCTAAGAATGCAGCCTGCCATGTCAGTCAGCAAAGGATGTTGCAGCATCAGCCACTGCAGCCAGTGGGGCACCTTAAAGAGACTCAGGATGAGAAAACACAGGACACTGGCCCCTGATAGCTGAGATGCCTATTAAAGGAATGATTTCAGTGAGCGACTTAGCAGCAGCAGCAGACTATTTCATCTTCCCATACATGGAAAAGTGTAAAATTCCTTAACTTGAGATATCCAGTTTTAACAGTCATCTTTTGATGTTCCAACTACCTGGCCTTTGTTGCAAAAACTCTGATTAATATGTATCCTGGCTCTTCCCATTCCTGTTTGGAGCAGTCTCTCACAGTTACCTAAGATGCTGTATCCCGGGCTTAAGTCCTCAGTTTAGCCTGCGTATAAAACATAACTCTCACCTTTTAGGTTGTGCAGTTTTCTCAACTGACAATGGTCTTCACAGATTATCATCCAGAAGACACAGTACGAAGAGTTGTTGAGACAGCGTCCACTTGTCTGAGGTGACTTATTCTTCCTGGCAGGTCCTGGACAGCATTTACTTCAGCCGGAGGTTCCATGTACGTTGTGTGGCCAAGGCCGTGGACAAGGTGGGCCACGTGGGCACCCCCTTGAGGAGCAACATCGTCACCATCGGAACAGACAGTGCTATCTGCCACACTCCAGTGGTGGCTGGGACAGCCCGAGGCTTCCAGGCTCAGTCCTTCATCGCGACCTTGAAGTACCTGGACGTCAGACAGAAGGAGCATCCCAACAGGTCAGGTGGGAAGTGCCTTCCGCGGAGATGGCAGAGAGTCCCCAGCTGTGCACTGTGCGTTTTCTAGGTGGGACACATCAGTGAGCGATGCTCCTGCAAAATGAGAATAATGGTGATGAACGCTTCATAAAAACTTGACTTTCTTCAAACGTGCCCTAATATCTGGCCCTTGTCAATCTTGCTAGCCTCATTTCCTTCCTCTTGTTATTTTCACCTGACAGTCCACCTACAGGGAATCACATGTAACTTCCTCAGGGTTTCAAGCACGCTTAGGTGACCTGCCTCTGCCATGTGGCTACTCCTGGCTCCAGCTTTCCCCCATCCCCTTCCAGTCCATATTCTTAAATCCCATTGTCCCACCATACCTCAGCCATGGCATCTCTTCTAGGAACTTTTCCGTCGTCTCCCCCAATTTAATTTGGAAGCTTTTACTTCCCACTCTTCTGGCACCCACATCTGCCTCTCTGAGAGTGTTATCATTATTCATTCTCTCCTTGTCATCCCCACCCAGCAGATGATGGTGGCAGGGACCATGACTGTTTACTTTGCATCCCCTCTGCCTAGAACATGCTTCTTGGCACCTGAGAGGCACTCACTAAGTACCCAGTGAGCAAATGAATAAAAATACTAGTGAATTNGGGACAGCCCGAGGCTTCCAGGCTCAGTCCTTCATCGCGACCTTGAAGTACCTGGACGTCAGACAGAAGGAGCATCCCAACAGGTCAGGTGGGAAGTGCCTTCCGCGGAGATGGCAGAGAGTCCCCAGCTGTGCACTGTGCGTTTTCTAGGTGGGACACATCAGTGAGTGATGCTCCTGCAAAATGAGAATAATGGTGATGAACGCTTCATAAAAACTTGACTTTCTTCAAACGTGCCCTAATATCTGGCCCTTGTCAATCTTGCTAGCCTCATTTCCTTCCTCTTGTTATTTTCACCTGACAGTCCACCTACAGGGAATCACATGTAACTTCCTCAGGGTTTCAAGCATGCTTAGGTGACCTGCCTCTGCCATGTGGCTACTCCTGGCTCCAGCTTTCCCCCATCCCCTTCCAGTCCATATTCTTAAATCCCATTGTCCCACCATACCTCAGCCATGGCATCTCTTCTAGGAACTTTTCCGTCGTCTCCCCCAATTTAATTTGGAAGCTTTTACTTCCCACTTTTCTTGCACCCACATCTGCCTCTCTGAGAGTGTTATCATTATTCATTCTCTCCTTGTCATCCCCACCCAGCAGATGATGGTGGCAGGGACCATGACTGTTTACTTTGCATCCCCTCTGCCTAGAACATGCTTCTTGGCACCTGAGAGGCACTCACTAAGTACCCAGTGAGCAAATGAATAAAAATACTAGTGAATTTTAACTCAGTGGGCAGATATGCTTTTTTTTTTTTCCTGTGCCCTATGATCTTGATGCAAAATGGATGCTTTCATTTTTTGTTTAGCAAAAAAAATGATTTCAGGTAGGTTATACATATTCATTGGAGAAGGCAATGGCACCCCACTCCAGTATTCTTGCCTAGAAAATCCCATGGATGGAGGAGCCTGGTGGGCTTTAGTCCATGGGGTCGCTAAGAGTCAGACACGGCTGAGCGACTTCACTTTCACGTTTCACTTTCATGCATTGGAGAAGGAAATGGCAACCCACTCCAGTGTTCTTGCCTGGAAAATTCCAGGGACGGGGGAGCCTGGTGGGCTTCCGTCTATGAGGTCGCACAGAGTCGGACACGACTGAAGTGACTTAGCAGCAGCAGCAGTATACATATTCATTAAACCTGGTAGTATTTATGTGCATGCCTTTATGAGCAACTGAGTTCAGAGAAAGGGGCTCATTTACATGAAAAAAAAACAGATTTGAACATGGAGCCAAAAATATGCAAATCCTTCTCTTTTTTCTAACAGAATGAAATTTATTTTTGTAAAAAGCAATAACAGAAGTGTCCAGGGTTACTATTGACCCTGTTCCTTACAAAAAGAGCCATTCTGTTCATATTCTGAGGTTCTGATCCTTCTTTAAAACATGAGTCTTTGTTCTGGGAGACAAGCTGTAAAAACTCACAATGCACCCTCAATAAACATGCTGAAAATTTAAACTTGTACAGTGAAAAAATTGCAGACCCTCAGTACAGTTTTGTTGTGTCACAGTCTTAACCGGTATTTATTAAGCTCATATTTTATTTAGAATTGTGTACTACAGGCTCTGGAGAAACAGAAGTGAAGGAAATGGTCCTTTGCCCTCTTAGTGGGGAGGCAAGTCAGACTCTTAAAGCATACAAGAAATAGCAGCTAATATAAATAAGTTACAGACTTCCTGGTACAAAGGCATCTAAAGGCAGAAGAATGTAGTTCAAGGCAGAGCTTGCTGCAGATTGAGGCCAGTGAGGGCTGGTGGCCTTGCTAGAACTTGCTGGTGGGGAAGGGAAGGCTTTTTAAGTTGTGTGTCTTAGTCACTCAGTTATGTCCAACTCTTTGCAATCCCGTGGACTATAGCCCATCNGCATCTAAAGGCAGAAGAATGTAGTTCAAGGCAGAGCTTGCTGCAGATTGAGGCCAGTGAGGGCTGGTGGCCTTGCTAGAACTTGCTGGTGGGGAAGGGAAGGCTTTTTAAGTTGTGTGTCTTAGTCACTCAGTTATGTCCAACTCTTTGCAATCCCGTGGACTATAGCCCATCAGGCTCCTCTGTCCATGGGATTCTCCAAGCAAGAATACTGGAGTGGGTTGCCATGCCCTCCTCCAGGGGATCTTCCCAACACAGGGATCGGATCGTCCTCTCTTGGTCTCCTGCATTACAGGTGGACTCTTTACCTTCCTTGGAAAGCACCACCTTGGAAGCCCCAAGACTATTGAATAGTGGAGTATTACTATTTCTAGGCTTTTTTCCTGGGTAGGGATACTGGCCTTAAAGTTTAAGAGCTCATTGATGTCTTTTGGGCACAAATACTTTACAAAATTCTGTGGCAACCCTCCACAACCTCCACAGATACTCACTGCAACAAAGAAATTTAGCCGTGCCTGCACTATCCACTCAGCTCCAGCTCTTGAGGAAACAAAGCTTCCTTTTAAAGCAGAAGAAAGCTATAATTTATGGCTGTGATGTTATCTTTTCTTGTACACACAAAAAAATCTATGATTCTCGATTGCTATCAGTCCTGAGTCTGGAGGATCTCCCAGGGGCTGGAGGGAGGAGAATAACCCTGCATGCACAGTGTACCCTCATGTACAGAGAGAACTCCTACATGGAAAGCTTCAAAAAAAAAAAAAAAACTGATAAATTCATTGGTGAAGATAAATTGAGTTATGAGAAAGCAATGTACCATACTGGGGGCTTCCCAAGTGGCACTAGTGATAAAGAACCTGCCTGCCAGTGCAGGTAGACATAAGAGGTGAGTGTTCGATCCCTGGGTTGGGAAGATCCCCTGGAGGAGGGCATGGCAACCCACCCCAGTGTTCTTGCCTGGAGAATCCCATGGACAGAGGAGATGGTGGGCTGCAGTCCATGGGGTCTCAAAGAGTCAGGCATGTCTGAGTGAGCACACACAAGCACACAGTGTACCACACTAGCTACTTACAGCAGGCGCCTGAAAGCACTGATTTCTGCTCTTGTTTCCCCCCCGCTAGAATCCACATTTCCGTGCAGATCCCACACCAGGATGGAATGCTGCCACTCATCTCCACCATGCCGCTGCACAACCTGCATTTTCTTCTATCTGAGTCCATCTACAGGCACCAACACGTCTGCTCCAACCTCGTCACCACCCGGGACCTGAGAGGCATCTCAGGTGAGGGGAGACGTCCCTATTAGTGTGCCCAGCCCAGCACGATGACCCTTAGGGATGTGGCTAAGTGAACTCTGCTCTTCATGTTTTCTCGTCCTCAAAATCTGCATGGTTAGTGGATCTGCTCATCAGCAAGCAGCCAAACATAGGCAGCTTGGACAGTGACATGAATAGGAAAAAACAAAGACCTTGGAATCAAACTGACAAGGTTCATGTTCCTATTCCACTCCCTGTACAACTCAACAAAAATAGCTGGACAGCTCTGAGCCAACTGCTTTCTTACCTATCACATGAGGAGAATAATTGCTCCCAAACAAGGTAGGGATTGAATGTGTCAACAATTTTAAAACCCCCGTCCTGGTCAATTTAACCCTCTTCTGCACTTGGTTCCCATGCTCTCAGCATTTTATAAAGCTCCTGTGCAATGGTAGATATTATAGGATGGTTCTCTAGGAGCTGTAGCCAAGGTGGAACTTGGGGTATGAGATGTTTATTGGGCATCCACATCTCCTAAAAGGGAAAAGGAGGAAGCAGGACTGGGCAGAGGGAGAAGTCTGCAGTGTGGCCAATGAAACCGCAACCAGTTCTTACAGGGAGCTCTGGAGAGAGCCCAGCTGTCCATTTTGTCCTGCTTCCAGCCCCAGTGGGCAGACCTCTCTGCCCCACATTGCTCCGTCCATGGATGGCAGACTGCTGGAGCAAGTGCATGACTTGGGGCTCTGCAGCTGATCCAGACCCAAGGGCACCGACAGCTGAGGCAGCACATCTCCTGTTCACCAGGGCAGACGTTTTAGTTTACAAAGAATCCTGTCCATTTCCATTCACCTTAGCAAGTGCACATTAAATGCACATTTCCTCCCTTTGCAACTGATGAATCATTTAACAGTCTCTTTGAAGGCAGGAAAGCATTCATGTGCTCTTCCATATTCATTAAGCATCACTCTGGGTAGTGATGGTCTTGATACAGTAGGAATTAGTAGAGTGTAAATGATTCCTAAGTCACTGGGCTACAGATGAAAGTTTCATTGGTCTGCACATGCAAGCTAGTGGAAGAAACATACCATGTCTATAGGCTGAACGTTTGCACCTCTTCCTACTTAAACACGATTACTACATGTCCACTGACACCCTAGTCCTTGTGGTGCAGAGGGCTGGGTGCTGCTGTCAAACATTCTGAGAAATGGATCAGCTCTTTTAGAATATCATAGTTGCTTTCAGGATCATACAAAGTTTAACCCTAATATTCTAAAACTGTGTCTGTATTCAGCTCTTCTGCGTAAAGGTCTTCCTTAATTTAGAACAGTTCAGTTGCTTGACAGCATTTGATCCAATAATTTTTGCCTGTAGCAAGGGAAGCTTAGTCAAGCATCATTAGCCAGCTATTTACTCATTAACACAGAATTAAGACTTTTTTTTCTGCCAGAGTTCAGAAACCATAGGAGGTAGGGGAGGAGGTAGTCAGATGTTTGTTTGCTGGCTCCCCATAAAAGCTATTTTTCAAAGAAGTCGGTCTTGAGAAAGAATAATTCACCAACAGATTCTCCATCTAATAAATCCATTTCTTCAAGGACAGACTGTGAAGCATAGAACCAGACTGGGCAGGTGTGACAGGCTAGGCTTTACGGTGTTCTTTTCCAAGAGACACATAGGGCCACCAGGCACTGGCTTCTTCGTTTATAGTTTCATCCCTTCATCTTTTCTGCCCTGGCTCCTGCGGCATCTTCCCTGAGTCTGTGACCCCAGTCACTCTGTTTAACACGTGGCAACAGACAAGAGGACAAGCTCCTCTTACCTTCTCACCGAGCTTGTGCCAGGAGCCCTGGTTAGCTAATTAGCGTTAGTTGCTCAGTCGTGTACAGCTCTTTGCAACCCCATGGACTATAGCCTACCAGGCTCCTCTGTCCGTGGAATTCTCCAGGCAAGAATACTAAAGTGGGTTGCCATTCCCTTCTCCAAGGGAATCTTCCCAGCCCAGGGGTCACATACAGGTCTTCCACATCTCAGGCAGACTCTTTACTGCCTGAGCCACGAGGGAAGCCTGGGAGCCCTGGGGTGCTCTATCAGTCATCTCAGAAGAAAGGAAAGCTCTATGTGTGTCCAAAGGATGTGTCCGCTCTTCCTCTCCCCCCAGCTCCGGGGAAGCTGGTGAAGGGCAAGTGCACAGACTGGATTACTGTTCCTTGCTTCTCCCTTCCCCGCAGAGGCAGGGTTCCTGGACGACAGGGTCCATGACAGCGTGGCACTGGGGCCTGGCTACGACCGCCCCTTCCAGTTTGACCCCAGCGTGCGGGAGCCAAAGACCATCCAGCTCTACAAACACCTGAACCTGAAGAGCTGCGTCTGGACGTTTGATGCCTATTATGACATGACGGAGCTGATTGATGTCTGTGGGGGGTCTGTAACCGCCGACTTCCAGGTGGGTGCCCCAGGGGTCTGTCTGAAGGCTGCGTGCACCTGGATATCATGTTAAAGCTTGTTCATTTGTTGAACTGAAGCACTTTAGCACCCAGTTGCTCCCAGAACTGCACCAACCAAAGGACTTTTCTTTCTAAACCCTGCAAGAGAGACCTTAGCAGCATCACAGCTAGAGCAGGGCCCCAAAGTCCTCTCAAGCAGCTAATTAGAAAATTAATATGGAAGATGTTTAAATTAAGTTGAAGAAAATTAGCTGTCTGGCAGACATTTATATAAAAATCTAATAGCCTTACTTCTCTAGGTATATATGTTTTTTCCTCTGGGTGTATTTTGGAAAGGGCTTCCCAGGTGCCTTAGTGGTAAAGAACCCACCTGCTAATGCAGGACACAAAGGTTTGATCCCTGAGTGAGAAAGATTCCCCTGGAGAAGGAAATGGCAACCCATTCCAGTATTCTTGCCTGGAAAATCCCATGGACAGAGGACCCTAGTGGGCTACAGTCATGGGCCTACAAAGAGTCCAACACGACTGAGCAACTGAGCATGCATATTTTGGAAAGTCAGAAAGGTTTACCTTGATAGGGAGATGATGGCTAAGTCGATGTGTCTTCCCCGTGTGGGGAAATGAGTTAAAATGACAGACGTTCCCTGTCTTTCAGCAGACAAGTAAAGCACTATTGTCCCAAGCATCATGTTTAAAAGACCTTGCTGTCATACCTATTCCAAACCTATGGTTAATAGTCCTTGCTTGCTTGCTTGCTTGCTTGCTAAGTCACTTCAGTCGTGTCCGACTCTGTGTGACCCCACAGATGGCAGCCCACCAGGCTCCCCATCCCTGGGATTCTCCAGGCAAGAACACTGGAGTGGGTTGCCATTTCCTTCTCCAATGCGTGAGAATGAAAAGTGAAAGTGAAGTCACTCAGTCGTGTCTGACTCTTAGTGACCCCATGGACTGCAGCCTACCAGGCTCCTCCGTCCGTGGGATTTTCCAGGCAAGAGTACTGGAGTGGGCTGCCATTGCCTTCTCCGTAATAGTCCTTAAACATCAGTAAGAAAGAAAGTCTTAGTCGCTCAGTCATGTCCGACTCTTTGTGACCCCATGGACTCTAGCTTGCCAGGCTCCTCTGTCCATGGGATTTTCCAGGCAAGAATTTTGGAGTGGGAAGCCATTCCCTTCTTCTGGGGATCTTCCCAACTCAGGGATCAAACCTGGACCTCCCACACTGCAGTCAGATTCTTTACTGTCTGAGCCACTAGGAAAGCCCAACAAAACAAAACGTTATAACAAGAAGTCACAGTCGTAGGCCATTAATATCGAAGGGACTAGACTAATGCGTCCTCATGGGAAAAACAATTCTAAAGCAGGCGCTACCCAATTTTAAGTAGTTATCTCAATGAACTAAGAAAATCAAATATTTGTTTTTCTCTTCAAATCAGGTTTAACCACACTGAAAGAGGGGAACCTCTAGAGGGACTTACGCGTAATCATTTTAGGAAAGTTTCTTTGATTAAAATTTGTTTCCTTGAGATGCCTCTTGGTTTGGTTAATGCCCATTTTGCATACACTATCGCCCCCTACTGAACAGAATTTAAAGGCTTCTGAGGTTTCCTTCGTGCTCCTGCAGTTGCACCGCCCACATCCACATTCAAATGTGCAAAAACTCAGTGATTGGTTCCTTCTTTGGCCCCCCCAGAATTATTATTCTTTCTTCTCCCAGACTCTAATTATAGTTTTGGCTATCTTTATTCAGAATATGCTTAAAAATGACAAAGACAAGAAATTCTTATGTATGTCCCACTTTTTAAACCAATACATATATACCACAGAAGTACTTCGTTGCTGTCGGTTTCTTTAAAAATAGACGAAACAAGTGGTATATGATAGAGTGTACAACTTAAAACCCGCCCTAGCTCCTATCTTTCTTTATCAAATATTGGCAGAATTAGAGAAGAGTTAACCTCGCTGAACCTCATCTAAAATGGTCACTAGTAACCTCAAGGTAGGACAGCATCCAGCAGAAGGTCTGACACAAAAGAGTTGTGCAGTGAATATTTATAAGAGTTGTTTTTTTCTAAGGATTAATAAGTAATAAGCAGGTTAATGGNCAGAATTAGAGAAGAGTTAACCTCGCTGAACCTCATCTAAAATGGTCACTAGTAACCTCAAGGTAGGACAGCATCCAGCAGAAGGTCTGACACAAAAGAGTTGTGCAGTGAATATTTATAAGAGTTGTTTTTTTCTAAGGATTAATAAGTAATAAGCAGGTTAATGGAGAATAAACAGAAACAGAGGAAAAATAATTTTACCAGTCAGCTAGAAAATTTATGGAGGTTCTAACATTAGCGATGGTGAAATTAGGGCAAATGTATTTAGAAAAACCTGTACATACGGGGACAGAACATGATTTGAGATCCAGATAAAATCAGAATATTTCCCAAAGAAGACAGAGTAAGATTTTCACAAAAGATTTTTAAGTGCATAAGGAATTAATGGAGCCTTTTGGAGAACTTGGATCCAACTTTAAATCCCTGACAACTTTGAATATGAAAGAGTACTTTGGAAAAATAAAGTTTCAATGTCATAAATATTGATTAAGCATTTGGCTCTTTCCCTTCCCGGAGAAGGCAATGGCACCCCACTCCAGCACTCTTGCCTGGAAAATCCCATGGACGGAGGAGCCTGGAAGGCTGCAGTCCATGGGGTCGCTGAGGGTTGTACACGACTGAGCGACTTCACTTCACACTTTCCCTTAACTACCCATGGAAACATGTTACATTGTATATTCAAACAAAATTGTATGTAAGTTCTATAATGTATTATCACATTTGGCCAATGACAAAATATAATTGTTTTAAAGTAAGCTTTTTTGTTATAAAGGAAATATGTATTTATGCCAGAAAATACAATATACATCTCAAAAATGAATAAACCAACTGCCTCACTCATACACAGCTTCTCCATGAAGGCTGCTGCTCATATTTTGTTATGTTTCAATCCAAGTTTTGTTAATCATGTAGTAAATGAAAATAATAGAGCCGAATTAATGGCAATAAAAGGAACTCCTTCAGAAAAGGTGTTCTCTTAGAAGTATGGTGTGCTGCCTTTTCAACATTTCAACAAAGCATTGAATGAAATAGGAAGTTATCCGACTGTGAGCTGGCTGTTGGTAAGTTTCATAGTATGATATCCAAATGCCATGACCTTCTTTCCTCTTGGAGAAGGTCTGAGTACTCACTAAGACATCCAAGTCAGCCTCACGTTCGTCCTAGCATGACTTGGGCATCCGGACATTTAGGGTTGCTTTATGCTCTCCTACAGCTCTCTGAAAACTATGGTCAGCCAGGGACTCTGTGCTGACGTAGATCCCAGATCTGCCCAGATCCTTTGGGAATAACTGTGATGCCTGAAAAATCTCAACCAAGGCTTCCAGCAAATGATCAGTGGGAGGAGAGCTTCCCATACTTCAGAAGTGTGTTTAGGGGACTGCCTAAGACTCCCTGCTCCCAATGTAAGGGCCCAAGTTCCATCCGTGATCAGGGCACTAGATCTCATGTGTTCCAACTAAAGATCCCACATGCCTCAACTAAGACTCAGCTCAGCCAAAATAAATATATATTTAAAAAGTTAAGTGTTTTTAAATGTTCCCTCCTTGAAAAAGTCTTCTCTGATTATCTTATTGAAAAAAGCATACCGACCACTTCCCACCCCTTTATTTTTCACATTTATATATCTGCCCTACTAGACTTAGGTTCCATAAGGCAGGGATTTTAGTTTTTTCCCACTGCTAAGGACCCAGCCTCTAGCCTGGTGCCTGGCCCAATCATGAGCGCTTGATGAATACTGAATAAGTGGCCACATGAGTGAATGAAGACTGAACCGATGTAAGATGCTCATCTACCTTCTTCGTGCCAGGGAGAAATAACCCTCTCCGTGTGCACCCCGCTTGCTCGGCAGGTGAGAGACTCAGCTCAGTCTTTCCTGACGGTGCACGTGCCGCTCCACGTGTCCTACGTCTACGTGACGGCCCCCAGGGGCTGGGCCTCCTTGGAGCACCACACCGAGATGGAGTTCTCCTTCTTCTATGACACTGTTCTCTGGAGAACAGGTACTCTCGCTGACATCTTACCAAGTCTTACCTTACACTTAAGCAGCATTTTTAAGTATTGCGTTTTAATGGTAGCTGCATTCCTCATCCTGTTGTCCTATATACAGTCAAAGGAGAGCCACATAAAGTGTAGAAAAAAAGAATACAGATCCGTGGTTTCTGAGAAAGACTGATGTCTGTAGATGTTAATGCTGGAAGGCCTCCACCATCGAATAAATTCAGTCCAGGGAGCCAGGGACCCAGAGTAGAGGATGGCAAGTGACAGACAAGTCCTATACTGCCGAACGAGTATATGTTCTTTTGGAATATAGTCAAGTTCATTTTCTCCTAGGGAAAAAATGATGTGATTCATGTTGTTTAAGGAGAACAGAGTCTTGAAATCAGACACACAGAAGTGGAGAAATACATCAAGAATAACCTGGGTTACTTTATCCATTTGATATCGAGTTTGCTTTGTTGTCGCATCCTTAAAAGTAGGAATTTTAACCCTACTTTTACTTCAAAGACGACAATGCTGAATTTTTTCAATTACCTTCACTCCAGGCTTGTCTGTGTCCTTGCTCTCTTTGAGAGGAGGCCCCCCCAGCAGAGCCTGGATGGGTGCTGACCCTTCAGCTAAGACCCTCAGGCCTCTCTCTTCTGCTCTCTCCACCCACCTTCTCCCACTGCCACCCCATGAAGGTCCCTTAAAACTCCACAGTTCTCTCCTCCATCCACTCCAGTGGGTCTGAGTTGATTTTTTATATTTTGTTTCTATTTTCGGTGTCTTCTACTTCAAACACAACCCCAAGCTCATTTCTTCTTATTATATTGCTCCCATTCCTCCTCCTTCCCTGGTGGTGATTTACTTGATTGGAGGCAGTTACTTCATCCGAGTAGATTTCTTTAGATGGGGCTTCACTTCTACTAATGGAAAATACAGTCCTTCCTTCTGTTAAATGGTTTAAGGTCAAATCATTTATTTATATTATATTTCTCATAAGAAATAACCCCAGGGAGTTTTCACAGTCTGGGTCGAATAATTCTCGAGCTGGGGTTTTTTAAACTTACTTTCCCCCTTCTTTGCTTCACCCCTTTAGTTTTTGGCCATACTGAACTCAATGAGTGTCAGGATTGCAATTGCTCTTTTTAAAGCCACCGTGGACTCATGTGCTGTCATGTGTAACTAGCTTTCTATAAGCTAACCTGTAATTTTTTATTGCTTTCAATATGAAGTATAGCCACCAGAACATTGGTTATGGTTCTGTTAAGTCCTGAAAGATGTTCTGGAGAGGAAAAGAAAATACAGTCTGAAGCAGACATGCTGTAATCACATCCTGGTGTAAAGTTAATAGTAAGAAGGTTTAGGGACCATTTCTTCTGTGCTCTGAGGTGGGACCCTGTGCCTGCCCTAAAGCGACATCAGCAGATATAAAGACTGTGTCAGAAGAATAGAATTGTGAAAAAGAGCCAAATAGAATGAGCTGTCTTACAACGCTGACTGGCACACATCTCTAAGTAGACTTTGTTGTTGTTCAGTCGCTAAGTCCGACTCTTTGCAGCCCCACAGACTGCAGGATGCCAGGCTCCCCTGTCCTTCACTGTCTCCCAGAGTGTGCTCAAATTCATGTCCACTGAGTCAGTGATGCCATCCAACCATCTCATCCTCTGCCACCCTCTTCTCCTCTTGCCTCCAATCTTTCCCAGCATCAGGATCTTTTCCAAATAGACTCTGTGTTCATGCAAGTGTGTAAATTTGTCTTAAGGACTCCCCTAGTGGCTCAGACGGTTAAGCGTCTGTCTACAATGCAGGAGACCCGGGTTCAGTCCCTGGGTTGGGAAGATCCCCTGGAGAAGGAAATGGCAGTCCACTCTAGTACTATTGCCTGGAAAATTCCATGGACAGAGGAGCCTGGTAGGCTACACGTAGTCCATGGGGTCGCAAAGAGTCGGACACGACTGAGCGACTTCACTTCACTTCACATTCAGGTAAGTGTGTGGTTCTATTTAGAGGTATCCCTGGGGTAACTCAGGTGAAAGCTGCTGTCTGGGAGCTCTTCTCCAAGCCTTCACTTGCATGTTCTGTGTGTCGTTGCCTACCCAGGAATCCAGACGGACAGCGTGCTCTCTGCCAGGCTTCAGATAATAAGGATCTACATTCGAGAGGATGGCCGTCTGGTTATTGAATTCAAGACCCATGCCAAATTCAGAGGTAATATCAGTGCTGTTCTTTTCCTCGAGTTTGTTTTTTTTAATTACTAAGAAATGTTCAAGTATAGAGAAAAGTTGAAAGAATAGGACAATGAAGAACAAAGCCAACAATTGTTAACATCTTGTTATGTGCATGTATGTACACACACACACACACATATTCCTATTTTTTAGATCACATCATTTGAAGATAAGTTGTAGGCATCATGCCACGTTACCCTAAATACAGTAAGTCCCCACATACGAAGCTTTCAAGATGCAAATGTGTGTCTAGTTCCAGCAAGAAACCAAAACCTAAACCATCAGTGTCAGGCGAGAGTGAAATTGCTGCTTGCCCTCCGTCTCCTATTGCTGACGCTTCTTTAGACCTGTCATCTCCCAACTCTTCTCTCTCCTCCAATCAGTAATTCTTTTTGCCTGTTCACTTGATGCCAGCCATTTTACTGTACTGCTATACTTTCCAAGGTACTGTACTGTAAGAATAAAAATGTTTTCTATGTTTTGTGTTTGCGTTTTATGTACTATTTGTGTGGAAAGTATTATAAACCTATTACAGTACAATACTATATAGCCGATTATTACGCTAGTTGCATACCTAGGCTGACTTCGTTGCACTTAGGAACAAACTGGACTTACGATCACACTTTTGGAACAAAACTCATTCATACGCAGGGGACTTACTGTACTTCAGTAGACACCTCCTGAAACAAGGACCTTAATAGCATTACTGTGGCCAAGCTATTTCACCCCAATCTAATAACATCTAGTTTCTATTCATGTTCCCTCCATTTGTGTCCCACAAATGTCTCTTATGCCTATTTTTATATTTGTTTATATTTGCTTTGCATCTGTTTATATAAAACAAAAGTGAATCCAATCAGGATCCATACATTCCGTTTTGGCTGGTATACCTCTTTAGTCTATTTTAATATAGAATGAGCCACCCTCTTGGCTCAGTTGGTAAAGAATCTCCCTGCAATGCAGGAGACTTGGGAGGATTCCCTGGAGAAGGAAATGACAACCCACTCCAGTACTCTTGCCTGGAGAATTCCATGGACAGAGGAGCCAGGCAAGCTACAGTCTGTGAGATTGCAGAGTCAGACTGTGTGACTAATTTTTACTTTTTAATTTTTTCGCCATAGAATAGTTTCCCTACTTTTATTTATTCATGACACTAAATGACTGTACTTTAAAAGAGTGGAGGTGTCTTGCTGAGTAATCCTTACCTTTTTAAGGATGTTTATAATTGCCTCCTTCCACAAAGGACTTGAGTGGTCCTAATGAGATTTTTTAAATCTGAAATTGATATTTCTATTTATGAACTACTGAGATCTTTCTGCCTCCAAGAGACATGTTGGTTAGAGTTCAAAGCTAAGTGTGTTCAGTGTTCATTGTCACATAAGTACTCATATCATTGTGAATATTCTCATTAGTATCATTTCTACAAGGCACATTCATTATTATTTATAAATGTATGTGACCCTAACAACGATCATGAATCGGGTGATGGACTGAGGTAAGAAGCCATGCTGTCCCACCCAGTGTGGGATGTAGTCTCAGAACCAAGTGTGTAGGTATAACCTTGATTTTTTTATAGAAGAATATGAATTCAGTTTTAAGGCTTTTGTAGGGGATTGACCACAAGCAAACTTACAAATGAGTGTCTGTGTGTTTCCCCTTGAAATAGGACAGTTTGTGATGGAGCACCACACCCTCCCTGATGTGAAATCATTCATACTGACTCCAGACCACCTCGGAGGAATTGAATTTGACCTGCAGCTCCTGTGGAGTGCTCAGACTTTCGACTCTCCTTATCAACTCTGGCGAGCGACAAGCTCTTATAACAGGTGAGTATAGGATGCAGTTCAGGGGCAAATCTGAAATGTTTTCTGTTTCTTTGAGGGCTTTTCTTCAAAAGCTAGAAGAAAACTTTTCAAACTTTTCTATTTTAAAAGTAGGATAGACAGAAGTAGCCATCTGGCAACTAGAGAAACAGACGTAGCTCAGATCAGTTTCTGATGTATAAGTTGGACAGGGGTCACCCTTATTTCAAGAGTAAGAATAGGCAGGGTGCACATCAATTTTTTTTTCATATCACATCGGCCAGAACTTAGTCACATGGCACATCTACCTGCAANAAAGCTAGAAGAAAACTTTTCAAACTTTTCTATTTTAAAAGTAGGATAGACAGAAGTAGCCATCTGGCAAGTAGAGAAACAGACGTAGCTCAGATCAGTTTCTGATGTATAAGTTGGACAGGGGTCACTCTTATTTCAAGAGTAAGAATAGGCAGGGTGCACATCAATTTTTTTTCATATCACATCGGCCAGAACTTAGTCACATGGCACATCTACCTGCCAAGGAAGCTGGGAAATTTGTCCAACTAATATCTTAGTATAATAAAGAAATTTCATTCCAGTGATCACAACCAGTACAAAATCCAGGATCACTAGTTATCAGGTCCAGATGTCACCCCTTACAATTCAATGTCCTGTAAAATAAATAACAAGATTTAGTCTTCTCCTACACCTGATATAGAGGTAGAATGAGATTGGAATAAATCCAGTCAGCTATTCCATTTGTTGGAGAAGGCACTGGCACCCCACTCCAGTACTCTTGCCTGGAGAATCCCATGGACAGAGGAACCTGGTAGGCTGCAGTCCATGGGATCTCAAAGAGCCAGACAAGACTGAGCGACTTCACTTTCACTTTTTACTTTCACGCATTGCAGAAGGAAATGGCAACCCACTCCAGTGTTCTTGCCTGGAGAATCCCAGGGACAGGGGAGCCTGGTGGGCTGCCGTCTACGGGGTTGCACAGAGTTGGACATGACTGAAGTGACTTAGTAGTAGTAGCAATTCCATTTGTAAAAGGAAAGAATAGGACAAACAAAATGAAAACTTCTACCATTAAAAGAATAATGGAACCTATAGTAAATATTGTTAGCCCCATTTTGTAGGTCATGAAATTAGTACCTATCTTTAGCATGAAAATCTTATTATTTGCAATTAAAAAGTGGCAAATTGTCTTAAGAATAATTAAAAAAATTTTTTATTTTAGTTATAAATGTTTGGTCTTATATCAGATTTTTCTTGTACATCCTGATTCCTTTGAAATCAATATATAACCAAATAATCTTTATTGTGTTTCCTAGAACCTCATGAGATTGTGCATGTACTTGTCCCAATTTATAGACGCAGAAATGGTCCTCTTTAAATCCTTTGCTGACTCCCCACTACTTACCAAATGAAGTCCAGCTCTTTGAGCAAGACCCATATCCTTCCCTCTAAGCCTCGCCTCAAACCCAGCCTTCTAACCACATGTGTTCCCAACCTCTAATCCACCAGCCCATCCATACCTCTTTGCTTTTATAATCCTCCTACCCTCTTGCTCCTTTCTCCTGCACATCTCAAACTCCTCTGAGCTCTAGCTCAGATATCAACCCTTCTGAGACACCTTGGCTAACTCTCCATGCTGTGTTAGAATCTCTTCCTCCTGGTTTGCATGCTGTTCCAGCTTTTACTGTAAAACAGCTCAGCATATTATAATGCTNTAGCTTATGTGAGGCCAGATTGTCTTCACATATTTCAGCCCAAACAACATATCACAACTGATGGAAAATAGAAGCAATTATGAGAATCTACTTCTTTTCTAGCAATTTGCCAAAATGTAAAACAAGGCCAACTCTCTTTGTGAGTGCATATGAATATAGGTATTTTCACTAAAAAATATGTTACTTATGTTAACATATAATGAGTTGCTCATTTCTCTCTTAAAATGAATTAGTAAATACCTATATTTTTTCATTAAAAAAAGTGTTCATTGTGGCATATCACAGTGTTAATTTTAATAGAGTAAATATTGATAGATATAAATCACATAAAATGAAAGCTTTGAGACGTCTTTAATTTTTAAGTCCTGAGGACACATAGCTTGAGAAACGCTGGTCTAGGCTACCTTACTTGTTATGTTTCAACATCACAGAGGCCATCAAATGTCCTCCCCCAGAGGGCAGTGGGTGCCCAGGGGCAGCAGTCTACTTAAGGCTCAGGTAAGGGCTCCTGCAACACATGCTCCCCCGATCCAAAGGATGACTGCCTCCTCCCTGTGGCCGCCGCCTGCCAGTTCAGTGGTTCCACCTTGCTAGATCTTGTGTTTCTCTCTTCCAACTCCTAGGACCGCAGTCAGCCAGAGGTAACTGACAAGTACTTCCATGACGTGCCCTTTGAGGCCCATTTTGCTTCCGAGTTGCCTGACTTCCACGTGGTCAGCAGCATGCCAGGCGTGGATGGATTTACTCTGAAGGTAGACGCGCTCTATAAGGTGAGTGTGGTGAGAAGAAGTAGAGCACCAATTCACTGTAAAGGTTACAAAGAGGAGGATGACATCTTCTCTGCAATGGCAGTTTCTTTTTATAGCATTCTTGCTGGCAGGTCTTTTTATTGTTGTTAAACTTACCCATTGTTCAACCACTAAGTCCTGTCGAACTGCTTGTGACCCCATGGACTGCAGCATGCAGGGATTCCCTGTCCTTCACCATCTCCCAGAGTTCACCCAAGATCATGTCCATCGATTTGGTGATGCCATCTGACCATCTCATCCTCTGTTGCCCTCTTCTTTTGTCTTCAGTCTTTCCCAGCATCGGGGTCTTGGCTTCCCTGGTGGCTCAGACAGGAAAGAATCTGCCTGCCATACAGGAGACCTGGGTTCGATCCCTGGATTGGGAAGATCTCCTGGAGAAGGGAATGGCAACCCACTCCGGTATTCTTGCCTGGAAAATTCCAAGGACAGAGGAGCCTGGCAGACTATAGTCCACAGGGTCGCAAACAGTCGGGCATGACTGAGCAACTAACATACTCACTCCAAATTTTATCATCTATCTAATAGACCAAAGCAATAATAAAATTCTTTAATTCCCATATAGTCTCACTGTGGCTCTGTGCAGCACCAGCTGTTTTTCACAATCATGTGGAAATATTTAACAAAATCATAAATACAATCCAGTGATTTAGAATGGCAAGAATTACTAGTATTTGATAAGCAAAAAGTAATAAGCATGAATTTCCAAGATCAATTTCTACTCTTCTGCGTCTTCAAATAGTAAGTCATGACCTTGAATTTCAGAACGATTATCACTCTTCAGAAATTGTNTTTAACAAAATCATAAATACAATCCAGTGATTTAGAATGGCAAGAATTACTAGTATTTGATAAGCAAAAAGTAATAAGCATGAATTTCCAAGATCAATTTCTACTCTTCTGCGTCTTCAAATAGTAAGTCATGACCTTGAATTTCAGAACGATTATCACTCTTCAGAAATTGTTTCAAAATCATAGAGGGTCTCAATGGGCAGCAGATGGAAGGGAAATAAAATGCTTGATGACAGAACCACTCAGAAGATGATCCAAAAAGTGTTCAGATTTAGCAAATTTTTATCAAGTGTCTGTTTATTACGCGCAGAGTAGGTGTTTAATGAATCTTTATTGAATGACTCTATTTTAGCTAAAGTTCATCAATGAATAGTAAATTAGCATACAAACCAGTGGAAGGTCACTGGGAACGAATTGGTTATTAATACTATTACTCTACTTATGTCAATAAAGACCAACAAATCATAAGCATTCACTAAGCTACAGAAACCCTAAAAGATAAATTCTTAGGGCTATTCCATGGACAAGTAGACAAGTAGGGAAACAGAAAAAACTGAATATTTGCCCTAAGATCCCTTTAATTTGGAAATAGACTAGAATCCCAAAATGTTTGGTTCAGTTCTCTATTCAGACACCAACCACTGCTAATGCTTTCCTTTTTCTTTCTTTTTCTTTCTATACTTCATCAAAATCTTTATTTATTCTTCTACAGTTATAGTGGCATACTTACTAGTTCTTAAATGTACCACGCATAGTCTTACCCCAACATTTTTTAAAGGAGGCCAGTGACCAGTGATAGTCTGACTTATTCTATGACTTTAAAAAAAAAGATTCTTTCTTTAGTGGGTCAGTTCCCTTTCCTTTTTTTTTTTTAAATTGAAATATGTTTGATGTACACTGTTATGTTAGTTTCACATGTGATACATAGTGATTTGACATTTGCATACATTATGAAATGATCAGTGTGGTAAATCTAGTAACCATCTGCACCCATACAAAGTTATCACAGTATTAGTGGCCATATTCCTTATGCTGTGTATTACATCTCATGACTTCTTTATTTTGCAGCTGGAGGTTTGTACCTCTTGAGCCCCTTCATGCATCCCTAACCCCCACTCCCTCCTTCATCTGGCAACTACCTATTTATTCTCTGTATCTGAATCTGTTTTCATTTTGTTTTGCTTGTCTTTTTCTTTTTGTAATTCCACATATAAGTAAAATCATATGGTATTAGTCTTTCTCTGACTATTTCACTTAGTGTAATACTTTCTAGGGCTCCCCAGGTGGCTTAGTGGTAAAGAATCTGCTTGCCAATGCAGGAAATACAGGTTTGATCCCTGGGTTGGGAACATCCCCTGGAGGAGGAAATGGCAACCCATTCCAGTATTCTTACCTGGAGAATCCTATGGACAGAGGACTATAGTCCATGGGCTCTCAAAGAGGTGGAAGTGACTGAGTACAGCCTGTACAGCCTAATAATTGCTAGGTCCATCCATGTTGGCACAAATGGCAAGATTGTTTTTTATAGCTGAATAGTATTCCATTGTATGCATATATATATGTGTGTGTATATATACACACACCACATCTTCCTTTCCCATTCATCTGATGGACACTCAAGTTGTTCCCATATCCTGGCTATTGTAAATAATGCGGCTGTGAACACTGGTGTAGCTAGTGCCTTTCTTGAAGCCATTTGCCCCTGGAAGCTTGTGGTGGGCCGTGGTCTCCCCGTCCCCTTCCTCGGGTGGTCTGTGGGCATCAGCGACGTGTTCTGTTCATCTGCCGTCTCCTCCTCCTGCAGGTGGAAGCAGGACACCAGTGGTACCTCCAGGTGATCTACATCATTGGCCCTGAGACCATCTCAGGCCCCAGGGTCCAGCGCTCTCTCACGGCCCCTCTGAGGCGCCACCGAAGGGACCTGGCAGACCCCAGTGGCTGGCTGAGCCTTGACGAGTCCCTCATCTATGACAATGAAGGGGACCAAGTCAAGAATGGCACCAATATGAAGTCCCTGAACCTGGAGATGCAAGAGCCCGTCGTGGCTGCTTCTCTCTCCCAGACCGGAGCGTCCATCGGCAGCGCCCTTGCAGCCGTCATGCTCCTACTGCTGGTGTCTTTGGTGGCTTGTTTCATCACCAGGAAATGCCAGAAACAGAGGAAGAAGCCGCCCGCGGGGGACATCCTGGAGGAATACCCTCTGAATACCAAGGTGGACATGCCCAAGCGGGGTGCAGACAGAGTGGAGAAGAATGTGGACAGACAGTACTGCGCGGTGCGCAATGTGAACGTACTCGGTGAAGCCGAGGGCGCCTACGTGTTCAAAGGTGCAAAAGTAAAGAAATTGAATCTGGAAGTCAGAGTTCACAACAATTTACAGGACGGAACAGAAGTTTAATGGAGGAGACCCATGTGTAATTTTTTTTTTTCTAAAGTCATTTTTATAAAACGGGGGGGAAAATACTGATATTTTTATAATCTTGCCGATTAAAAAGGGAATACGATAGCGTTCAGTGGCGGAAGGCACACATCACTTGCATCAACTCACAACTGAGCTACCTCATGGGACAAAGAACCACTGAGACCCCCAGAGGATGGAAGGAGTTCTTTCCGTGGATCCCATTAACAGTCTCTGCAGCGGCAAATTGTTCTTTCTGTAAGGCTAGTCTTGGAAAGCCAGTGTTCAGAGTTAGAACGGGACTTAGGTCAGCGGAGGGAGCGCACAGGGATGTACTGAAAGGACTCAGAGGCAGAAAGCGGGGCGGGGGGTGGGGGCAGTGCTTTTGGTCTCCACTCCCCCACCCTCCCCTCCAGCTCCAGCTCCCTTCTGCTTGTGCTTTTCCTGGGCGTCTGGACCGCAGAGTTCACATTGCTGATGCACAGATTCCGCTCAGAATTCTGCGAATCACCACCTATGTATTTGCTCAAGCGTCCAGTTGATAGTCTGCACTCTTTGTCCTCCGACTGTACTTTGCATCACCAGCCCTTTTCACCTGGAGTTTTAAACTGCTCTGGACTAGAGCATTTCTCCGAGAAAACTCAGCCTCTCCTGTCAGGCACCAGGCATGGGGGAAACCCCCTCCCACTTTATGAGGGGGCACTGAAACCTGGGGAGAAGGAGGGACCTGGCAGGTGTCTCAGAGCACATCAGAGAGGCTCTGCTCCCTCGGCTCAGGGGATGTCCTTGTGCCCAGCTGGTTCACCCTGCAGCCAGGAGACATCCTCCCCAGGCAAGATCGCCGCACTGTGCCCCTTTAGCCAACATTGCCCGTGGGTGCTTGACACACCTACCACAGTTCCTGCTGCCACAGGCTTTTCCCAGACAAGCCCTGTGCTTTGCTAGCTGTGGGGCTTTTATTTTGTTAGGGCTTCAGAGAAGTCAGTGATTCGTTTGAATAAAGCCAATCAGGAGAAAGCCCAGGCCCCAAGTCAAATCAGAGTTGCTATTCCCTGGTACTCAGGGCACAGAAGTGCTAGTGCTCACAGCAGACAGAGTACTCACTCAGCAAATAAAGGCCGGGCTTCCGGTACAGTGTTTCAGGGATTTCTCTTTTGGGGGTTCTTTTTTTGGTAGCTCAGGCACTTATTTGACCATATCAGCACAGCACATGACAAGGCCATGAACACATGGCTTTAAAATGATTTAGTGTTCGAATAGCAGCTTAATGATGTAGTACGTAGTGTGCACACCACTTGCTTTGTGTTGTTTTATTTCTGCTGAGTTGGCGAAAACATAAGCATGCATGTCATGTTGTTTTGACCTGGAGGCACCTTTCTGTTGTTCGAGAGGAAAAGACACTTCCCCTTCCTGACACTCGTCACACCTTTACCGCTGAGCAAATCGTGGAGCATTCACGCTGTGTAATATTTGTATTAGAGTTGAGCCTCACTCTGAGAACATTCCACATTGGAAGCACTTTGGTACTCAGAGCTAAAAAGAATGAACTGTATAAGGTTTCAGGCATCTCTGTTGGAGTCCAAGCTCCTTGAGAGAAGGGCGGGCGTGAGCCATGCTTTGGGTTCTCCAGGAGTGCCTGGCACATCACACGCACTCCAGGAATATGTTAAGTGAACAAATAAACGGTGTCATGGGTGAAGGATAGAGGAGTCAATTTAGGGCAGGGGGGAGAGAATATGGTGCCAATATCATAAGGGCAAGTAGAGAAAAAAACACTCTCCTACTTGGATCATAAAATAATCTTCTCACTGGGGCAGAGAAGCACTGCTTGACACAGGCATGAATCTGGCATGGACTTGAGGTGGACTGAACTGAGAAGCTGCAATAGCATGTTAACAGGAGGTGAGCCTGTGAGTCAGTCTCCTGAGCAGGACAGTTGGAGGAGAGTTGAATGAGTATTCCAAATAAGTGTGAGTTTCTAGGGAAGGGAGAGTTGGAGAGATTGGGCCCCTGGACCCGATTTTCCTGCCTGCTCAGGTGAGACCTGCTGGGGTGTTTGGAGGTGGAATGTCTCTACTGGCCTCATGAACACCCAGAACTGGTGTTTCATGACCGGAGAGCTCATCAACCCAGCACAGAATTCTCTCCAGAGCAATGAAGCAAAGAACCTGCCTGCCAATGCAGGAGACACAGATTTGATCCCTTCATGGGGAAGATCCCCTGGAGAAGGAAATGGCAACCCACTACAGTATTCTTGTCTGGAGAATCCCATGGACAGAGGAGCCTGGTGGACTACAGTCCATGGGGTCGCAAGAGTCAGATAGGACTTAGCAACTAAACAAAAACAATCTATATTAGAAGGTTGCCACTGTTTCTGCCAGGACAGAGCCAGTCACTCGCGGGGCAACTTGATGTGGCCTGTTGTGTCTCACCACTCCCAGATGCCTGAGTGCTTGCATGTGAAAGCAGCAGCTTCCCACTTGCTGGGAGAGCCTTCTGGCACGGCCCTTCCGATCCTACTGAACAGGGCACATGGGTGGGAAGCATGAGGACAGGAGGCAGAAGGGGGCTGATGTGGGAAGGAGTGGAGGCTGATCTCAGCGCGCTCCTAGCAGCCTCTGTGGAAGGGTCTCAAGTGACACGGGCAGCATCGCTGGGGACCATGAGATAGTGAGTTGTCAGTGTGAAAGGGAAGTCCTTGGGATCATTTGTGCCCCCTTCCTTTCCATCCTCCACCCCCACCACATACACTTCATTCTTCTCTAGTGGATGCACACGTGTGAAACAGGAGGTGTTCAGAGAAGTAAAGCGGAGACGGACTGCTTCTATACAGAATTTTTCATTTCATTTTATATGTCATGTGAGGAAGCAGAAAATTTGCTGACTGACCTGGGATGCTATTCCAGTCAAAGCTCTCCTTTCAATTCTTCTAACTCGCTCACTAAGGCCTTGTGTGTGTTTTACTAACCTTTCCTACCATGCCTTTAGGTGAACAGGAACAAAAGCCCCTCTGGGGTTGCTATTTGCTATCACAAGCTGGCTGTGAAGAAGGTTCAAAGAAAGAAGAGTCTGCACCTTTGCCCTCTGATTGTGCTCCAGGCNTAACTCGCTCACTAAGGCCTTGTGTGTGTTTTACTAACCTTTCCTACCATGCCTTTAGGTGAACAGGAACAAAAGCCCCTCTGGGGTTGCTATTTGCTATCACAAGCTGGCTGTGAAGAAGGTTCAAAGAAAGAAGAGTCTGCACCTTTGCCCTCTGATTGTGCTCCAGGCCTCCTGGCCTCGTGCAGATTCTTATGGGGAGATGCAGAAAGAGTGTGGGAATGTATTTGCACAATCTTGACGATATCTAGTCTTGATGTACCCTAGGTATTCATTCTCAGATACTACACACCTGCTCAGACTTAAGCAAAACATCTGTGGTGCTGTCAACCTGATTCCTTGACTCTGAAATGATTTTTGTATTTCCAATACCAATCTGTGTGTTATGAATTTCTGATTTCACCAATAGCATATGCCACTATATAAATTTGTATTAATAAATGACACTCTGTGTTTTATTTTCTGTGTTCATCTTACTAGATTTATCATCTCATCAACATAAGACAAGTGCTATGGAGATGGCAAAATCATTCTAAAATTTGAGACAGATTTTTTTGGAGAAAATCCCTCTGAAGGGGTTGAATCTGAGACAGTCACTGCTTGGGCTAAGATCAAGAATAAATTACCTACCCTTGTATTATCATAGGTCTTCTTTTCCTCTCTGTTGAAACCCCAGGAAAAGAAGAATAATTAAAATTTCCATGTGCAAAATATGAGCATTGATGCTGTATTTATCATCATAAAACCTCAGGACACTTGAAATAGTGTGAAAAGGACTATGTCCTTTTATGCAGGCACAAAGTTTATTTTAATATTTATTTTTATTTATTTATTTGGCTGTACCAGGTCTTTGTTGTGGCACGTGGGATCTTTAGTTGTGGCATGTGGGATCTTTAGTTGTGGCATGTGGGATCTAGTTCCCCAACCAGGGATCAAACCCGGGCCCTCTGCATTGGAAGTGTGGAGTCTCAGCCACTGGCCCACCAAAGAAGTCACTGGACACAAAGATTTGTGCCCATAACTCACCCTGTTACTGACAAAAGCTCCAAATAAGAATTTATTGGCTGGTGCAAGAAAAATGGCAGAGTCAGAATGAAACTGAGGCCAGGCATTCTGCACGCCTGTCCTGCCTGAGAAACCAATGACAGTGATCACCACAGCTCTGTTGGTACATTCTAATAGCACATTCGCAAACCCAGGAAGACTAGAGAAAGATTTTTCATGAAATCCAGGGAAAAGATGCCACAACCTAACCTAGGGTTTCCTTTTCCTTAGATGTTGCCATGGGCTTTGTGTAAACTTAACTTCCTCAGAATTTCCTGTGATTGTCCTTGGCCTAAAAGCAGGCCCTCAGCCCCAGAGTGCATTTCTCTTGGGCCCATGAAGAAGCTGATTCAGGAACCAATCTATGAATTGCTAAGAGTGGCTATCAAAACGCTTCTTGAGACCTGAAATTTCATGGGAACTTGGAGGAAATTGGCAGAAAATGAGTCCTCATTTAGATTTTGTGATATCTCAGACTAGGGTTTTGAAGAAACATAATGAGAGCAGATGAGGGAGACTGTGGAGAACATCCTACTAGGCTCAACCCCATGAAATTGCTAAATTTTTAAGTCAAAACAGTCCAGGATCAGTAGTTTACACCTCTCAACCTAATATTTAGATGCCACCGTGTGTACTAAAAATTCTGTCCCAAGTTTCCCTCATGGTCTAGTGGTTAAGAATCCACCTGCCAATGCAGTGAGCACCAGTTCAGTCTCTGGTCCGGAAGATCCTACATGCTGGAGGGCAAATAAGCCTGTGAGCCACAACTACTGAGTCCACGGGCCTCAACTACTGAAGCCCAAGCATCCTGCAGCCTGTGCTCCACAGCAAGAGAAGCCTGTGTAACACAATTAGAGAGTGGCCCCAGTTTGCCTCCACTAGAGAGAGCCCGTGTGCAGCAGTGAGGACCCAATGAAGTCAAAACTAAAATAATTTTTTAAAAAAGAAGAAGTTTCTATCCCCAAATGAGCCTGTGATAGCTCTAACCAGGAGCACACTGCGACTAGCCCAGGTAAAATCCTAGGGACAATGTCAATATCATATTGGGCACACAGGTGGCACTAATGGGAGAGAACCCTCCTGCCAATGAAGAGACTCAGGACACATGGGTTCGATCCTTGGGTCGGGAAGAACCCCTGGAGGAGGGTATGGCAACCAACTCCGTATTCATGCCTGGAGAATCCCATGGACAGAGGAGCCTGACGAGCTACAGTCCGTGGGGTCGCAAAGAGTCGGACACAATTGAAGCAACTTAAAATGCACGCATGCCAGTCAAGATCAATGATTTCTTCACCTTGTCTACCTTATTCAGTCCTGGTTATGACCCTGTAAAATAGTTGAAGATCATTGTCCTGGACAATTTTCTCTGAATGTTCCACATGAATCCCAAGATTTCAAGTATTTGCACAAACTGATATTGCTTAAATATGGTCCAAAGCTCCTATACCTCTGATTNTGGCAGACTAAATTCTTATCAAGGATTTGTGTTCCACATAGACAGACTTTGCCCTTTGGAGTAGCTATTCCACAACTTTTAAAAAATCAACTTCGTGAAAATTGTAACTCATAAAAACATTACGCCATTTGCTCTCATGAAGGCAGAAAACTTCAGACTGATAAGAAAACAAATTGAAAGATGTAAAGAAAACCAGAGGGCTTCCCTGATAGTTCAGTTGTTAAAGAATCTGCGTGCAATTCAGGAGACCCTGGTTCTATTCCTGGGTCTGGAAGATCCCCTAGAACAGGGACAGGCTATCCACTCCAGTATTCTTAGGCTTCCCTTGTGGCTCAGCTGGTAAAAAATCTGACTGCAATGCAGGAGGTTTGTGTTTGATCCTTGGGTTGGGAAGATCCCCTGGAGAAGGGAAAGGCTACCCACTCCAGTATTCTGGCCTAGAGAACTCCATGGACTGTGTATTCCATGGGGTCACAAAGAGTGAGACAAGACTGAGCGACTTTCACTTTCAAAGAAGACCAGAGCCTCGTTCCCAGACGCCTGTGGCTCTATAGAGACATTTGTTGAAATATAGGCACCAAAGAGGAAGTAAAGGAATTGATATGAACACCCTAATCTCTTTCAGAAAATAATGTTTTAAGGTTCTATCGTTGGGTCATTTAGACTCTACTGTGGAGTAATTCTTCACTTCTAAGTTCAGTTCAGTTCAGTCACTCAGTTGTGTCTGACTCTTTGCAACACCATGAACCACAGCACGCCAGGCCTTCCTGTCTATCACCAACTTCCAGAGTTCACTGAAACCCATGTCCATTGAGTCAGTGAAGCCATCCAACCATCTCATCCTTGGTGGTTCCCTTCTCCTCCTGCCTCAATCTTTCCCAGCATCAGGGTCTTTTCCAACAAGTCAGCTCTTCACATCAGGTGGCCAAAGTATTGGAGTTTCAGCTTCAACACCAGTCCTTCCAGTGTACACCCAGGACTGATCTCCTTTAGGATGGACTGGTTGGATCTCCTTGCAGTCCAAGGGACTCTCAAGAGTCTTCTTCAACACCACAGTGCAAAAGCATCAATTCTTCTGTGCTCAGCTTTCTTTATAGTCAAACTCACATCCATACATAACTTCCAAAAAAACCATAGCCTTGACTAGACAGACCTTTGTTGACAAAGTAATGTCTCTGCTTTTTAATATGCTGTCTAGATTGGTCATAACTTTCCTTCCAAGGAGTAAGCGTCTTTAAATTTCATGGCTGCAATCACCATCTGCAGTGATTTTGGAGCCCAAAAAACTAAAGTCAGCCACTGTTTCCCCATCTATTTGCCTTGAAGTGATGGGACCAGATGCCATGACCTTAGTTTTCTGAATGTTGAGCTTTAAGCCAGCTTTTTCACTCTCTTTCACTTTCATCAAGAGGCTTTTTAGTTCTTCTTCACTTCTTAAACCTGTGATAAATGTTCGTAATTTACAAATTATACTGGATCAACACATATTGGGGCTTCTCAGGTGGCTCAGCAGGTAAAGAATTCACTTACAGTGCAGGAGATGTGGATTCAGTCCCTGGATCCAGAAGATTCCCTGGAGTAGGGCATGGCAACCCACTCTGGTATTCTTACCTGGAGAATCCCATGGACTACAGTCCATAGGGTCACATAGATTCGTACATGACTGAAGCCACTGGGCATGTAAGCACGTATTGAGCATTAGCTTTGATAGTGTATTGGCTGGGCACTTAGGTAAGTAAGAAACTTGGGGTTAAACGCACATCTTTGGAGTGTAACTGCCTAGGGTCAGTAGGGGACCACTCACTCCCTGTGTGGCTGGAATGTAGCCTCCGTTTTGCAGCCGAACTCTGGTTGGTGGAACCTGCCCATCCGGAATCCCTGGGTTCCAGGAGCTGACTGTACCATGCCCTTATGTATAAGGGATTTATGTACCCTCAGATTTTGTTAAATGCTGGACGAGGTTGGGGAGAGGGCCTGGGACCATGGATATGAAGGGACTCTGGGACCATGCATGTGGAGGGACCGACTGTACCTTTCTATGCCTCAGCTTCCTCATTTGCAACTTGGAGATGTTATAAATGATTCCCGGCTCCCCTGGATTATTGTGAGGCTTATATTGAATCATTTATTCATTCCATAGCATTTTTTAGTGCTTTCTGTGCCCCAGTGAACAGACATGACAAAAATCTCTAGCCTTTCAGAATTGACCATATAGTGTTTTTGTATTATCTGCAACATAGTAGAAACTCAAAACATTTGCTGACATTAACACATACCAGCAGTGGCCATCCTCTCCCCCTTTTTACAAATGAGGAAACAGGCTCAAAGAGATTGTGTCTAGCTTTAAGGGGCAAAACCAGAACTAATGATATATATTTTTTTGAACTAATGATATTTTGAATTCACTGTATGTTTAGAGGAATGTAGCATTAGCTGTCATAACTAGAAAGTCAACTGCCCTTCTGTAAGTGATTCTGAGAATATTGAGGCCAAATGTTTCTAGGGACTAATAGTGTCATTTCCTGTTGAACTTTACTGTGGACTATCACTGAATATTTAGAATATTTTGTTCCTGGGAAGAGTGGGAGCAACTTTTATTCTAAGTCAACCCTGGATATTTGCTAAGTCAACCCTGGATATTTGCCATGTTTGAACAATGTCTACATATGACAGTGTGACTGGATTCCCAGTCAGGACTCTGTCAAAGAAATACCCCTTTATACCTACAGGCTCTACCAAGATATGGACCTTCTTCAAAAAGCAAGCATGTTTGTTTATAAAAGGCTGTAGACTTGGAGCCTTGTAAAATGTAAATGGAGAGTTCAGAAACACAAAGATTCAAACTGAAGCTAGTTAAAAATTGGAGAAGAGGGAACAAGTTTTTTTTGTTGTTGTTCCCTATGATGGTGGGAGGCTTCTGCCAGGGTCCAGCCCCTGCAGGATCCAAGGAAACCCGAAGGAGAAATGGCGTCGGCGATTGCGATTGATTTAGAGAGAGAGAGATAAGGAAAGAATGTTGTAGATAGGAAAATAGAGGAGAGAAAGAGGCTGATGTTCCTTGGTTTACATAGAAAATCAATGAAACTTCGAGACAAGAAGTTTGCCCTGTTCACCGAGGCTCCAGGTGCCCTCCCCATCTCCCGAGGGAGTGAAGATGCAAAACATCTTCCTGTTCAGGTCTTAGAAACCCGGGCAGATAAGTGAACGCAGGGAGCCTCTATGCTTCAAGNGTTCCTTGGTTTACATAGAAAATCAATGAAACTTCGAGACAAGAAGTTTGCCCTGTTCACCGAGGCTCCAGGTGCCCTCCCCATCTCCCGAGGGAGTGAAGATGCAAAACATCTTCCTGTTCAGGTCTTAGAAACCCGGGCAGATAAGTGAACGCAGGGAGCCTCTATGCTTCAAGGGATCAGCCTGAAAAAGAGAGAGAGGGAGAGAGAGAGAGAAAGCAATATAGAAGAAAAAACACGGGTGACCAAGCTGCTTCAGTGAGCTAGGCCCAAAAGCTTTATTTTTTAGACGGTACTTTTATACCTTGCCTTATACATGGAGGGAAATGAAAGATGCAAGGTCATACAGAGTCAGCCCAAACATTCCAGCAGTTTTGCCCTTATCGAAACTAGGATTTTTCTGCATACCTTTTCCACAAAGGCTGTTGTGTACAGTATCTTCTGGCCTTGGAGGCCTGTGAACATTTTATGACCCTCTTTTGATAAAGGCTGCTCAACCAGAAAACTTCCTTTCCCTCAAAGTGTTTTTTTCTTTATATGTCTAATCTATGTCAGCCTCAGAAAATGCCAAACAGAGTTACATTTTTACACAGAGCAAAGGTGCAGTGAGTTACAAGAAAGAACCAATTCACTTAAAAGTCTGATATGGTTAAATTCAAGGCTACACTTGTTTTTCCTACATTCTCACTATGTTAACTAATGCATTCCCAGGTGCACAGTGGATAAGAGATATGGGAACCTAGCAACAAGCATTGGCCCA